>OY986055.1:28348755-28948755 GCA_963920205.1 Stenodema calcarata
CCTCCACCTCATCCTCAACCTCTTCTCATCACTTCCGCCTCTTCTTAGTAGCCTTTTTGCCCTTTTTAGCGACGGCAAATCTAATTCCAATTATTTCGATCATTAACTTTTCCATCTATAACTGAACGCTCCCCCTCTCACCGATTCTACAGTAACCGTCATTCTCTTGGAAGGCTCCGCTTTCGAAAGAGTAAACTCAAGATCGGTGAAGTTAACCTGAAGAAAAGAAGCTAATTAAGAGAATTTAGTTGGAGCGTATTTTCTTGGATTTTATTCAAACGCCAATTCAGTGCAGAGGGTTGGTGCGGATTTGAGATGCTTTTCAGAGCTCGTAACTTGATAGTTACAGTCGGTTTGTTCAACTCGAAACTCCCCTTTACTGCTCTACGACCGCTCCGATTCGTGAAACGATTACCCGATCAAATTGTGAATAGGAAATACTCTGAAAACTCGATGGACTGGATTTTTTGTACATTCAAATATCATGAAGAAAAACTCATATTTTCTCAAGCGTTTCCAAAATACAGTCGCCAGTTGCCTTTGAAGTACCTACCTGTTGCACCAGAGTCCGTTCGAATTAGTTACTCTGAGTCATGTTGTCTCAACAAAATGTAGAAGTAATTCCTTAGTATTGTAATATTGCTTGCATTATAACCTAAATACGCGTAGCATAGGAATAATAGTAATAGGTAATTACTATTACCTCATTAATGAAAAACTAATTTATTTTTAAACTGCGCGCAGAAAAGTTTGAAAACTATTCGAATACTACGAAATTTTATATCAGATCTTTGAAAAATAATGGTGCTTAGAACAGTTCTCTAAAACTAAAATAAAAGTTCATCTTAGTTTTCCCCTTTGAAGTCTAGATTCCCGTTGATCCCAACAATATCCCCCTCGACATCATTTTGCGTGGCATTTCAAATAAATAACTTACAAGGAAAAGAGAAAAAGCGAAAACATTGATTGACGATTGATTGATTTATTTGTTTATTAATGTGACACAATTAGGACCAATTTTTTTTTTTTTTTTTTCGAGGACGAATTGAGGGCACAATCACCTACAGTGTAATTCTACTGTGGAGATCGTTCTCTTGTCCTGAAATATAATTTTAAAGTTCGAATTTCCATTGTTTTCTCTCTCCCTACAAATTTAAAATTTTCAAAATTAAATATTTCTCAAACTATTCAATAAAGTGTGTGCGTGCTTAAAGAACTTGTTAAGGAACCCACATACTAACACAATAAGTACCTATGTATGAATAAACAAACAAAAAAATACACCAAAAAACGAGGTTTTGTTCACAAAAACGTTGAGCTGGAAATGACCTATAATTTTGAAAAGACCCTCATAGTGTTCAGTATGTTCCTCTTGCCTTTCTTTCACGAATCTGTTTGGTGGATTACTTTGGTCCATCAAAAATACTTCCACCACCCTGCGAATGAATAATGCAGAGAAATATTTAGTGTAAATTTGAAAACGTATTTTGAGATCGTATTGACTTTGACTGGTAAAGCAAAACGTGGATAGTGCTGAAAATGTTGTTATTTAGGTCATTTCGGAGCTGATCCGGAGTCCGATCCGAGTCTAATACTTTAAAAGCTTTCCGAATCTGGCGAAACTAAGTCCGTGTTTTTCCACGCTGAGAGTCGAGGGATGCGTTGGCTTGAAAACTTTTTACTAACGGAACGGCTGAAACTGAAGCTCGCATACATGGAAAGGGAGTCGTGGGAAATGGAGCTGGAAAAGAGCGAATGACAACGAAAAACAGACCGGATGGAATTGGATGAATCCCGAGTACATTCAGAAATGAGGTAAAACGTCGAGAATGTTGACGTAAATACTCTATCGATTTGCTCGTTGTTTTCGAGTGCTAGTGAAAGAGTGGATGATGTAAAACAAATTTGTTTTACATTGGAAGGTCGATGTAAAACAGGAAAGCGTCAGTCACTGTCAAATCTGATATTATAAATATAAAACGTCTACTAAACGTTGAGGGCATCAAAAGTTCATACAATGATTTATATGCATCTCTGAACCTCGCTATCAGAATATATTGAACGTTTCGAAAGATGTCTGCAAAACCCTAAAACCATCAAACTTTCGAGCATTTTTCGTGAGTAAAATGCATTTTGGCACCATAGCGAGTTTGAAATTTGCTTAAAAACCACATCAAATTTAATTTACGGCCCAGCTTAGTACCAAATAGGCACCTAATCGGTTCTTGATACATTGACTTACCAACTTGTAATAGAAATTCTCATTCATTCAACATGGCTATAAGAGCAAAATTTGATGTTCCTAACTGGTTTTATAACAAATTTTATCTCCTGTTTTGCCGAAAAACACCTCAGTTAATAGATTTTCAACGCTGAACACGATGGTGAAGTCAAAATTGCGATATCTGCGAGAGCAGATGAACCGTGAAGAACATCGCAAATAACAACCACGTTTCTTCATCTTCAAAGTGCTCCAGTTTGAGAATGGAATGAGATATCGCAATTCTGATGTCACCATACCAAAACCTTCAAAATGAGGTGTCACTTGTTAGACTGTTTGATTTGATAAATTTATGAGTGATTTTCCCTCTAAAACTTTTCGAAAGCCTCCCTTAGAGTGGCCTGATTCTGCCCATCTGCGAACTTAGCCTTTCCGATTTTTGTGTATTTATATGCAATTTATTTACATGATTTCACTGATGATCTGCCGTAAGCACGTAAGTCCATCCAATGAATGTTTACAGTACGCTTTAAAAGGTGTAGGCATGGCGCAGGTACATGATATCCAATATTCCATTGTAAATTTTACATTTATGTATGAGGAAAGGCATTTTACCAGCAAGCACCATATAAATTAAATATGTTGGACCATAGAGACTTCCTTGTAAATTCCTAAGAGCGCAAGTTCACCTGTGGTCAGGGCAAAACAGCGAAAGTCCACAGCTGAGCAGGCCTAACAACGTAAGTCCCTGGCATTGGTGGACTTACGTTGTTTGGTCTGCTCAGCTGTGGACGTTCGCTGTTTTGCTCCGATCGTGGCAAAACATGTTTTGCCCTGACCAGAGGGGGACTTGCGTTGTCTTGCCTGCTCAAGGATGGACTTACGATCTTTAGTCAATTTTTAATATTTTGAGGTCAAACGTTTGCCAAAAGTTGTGTTGTCAAGAGCTTTATATGGTGCTCTTGAAATCTGAAAATATCCAAACAAGGGACTTACGTGCTTATGTCAGATCATCAGTGATTTTTTGTATCTGTTTTGAGACTGAAACGGATTCTGGTATGGAAAGTTTCGGAAATTCGAATTCTACAATTTTTAGACAGAGAACAATAGCTTCATTTTATTCGAAAATTCGCTTACTGTTCAAATTCCTCCACAACGGATTATTGTTTTCTGTACAGACCACCCTTTTTCATAGATCAATATTCTGTACACACAGTAATTCAATAGATTAGGATTATTATTTTTCAACTTTCAACAAGGCTTCACATGAGCACGAGTAGTGTGGACGGGCCTTTACATGAGCACGAGCACGAGTTTTGAGGAGCGGTCTACGGGCCCGGTTGGGAGGCAAGTAACTTGGACCAAGTTACTTGCGCAGTGTGAACATTCGTAAGAGTTTAGTAGGACAGGCAAGTTGCCGGAAACTTGGTAAAGGTAAGCTACTCCCCTCCCCCACCCCCCGGTCTATTTTTGGGGAAACTTCCCCTCCCTTGACCCGAGGCCGCACTGCAGGAAGGTTGGTAGGATGGTGGATGGTAGTTACCTGCCTGGCGACCATCCAGCTATTTATAAACGTGAGTAACGGAACGACGGTAGCCGCAGTGGCCCCAGAAACCATCCTAGGGAACCGCCTGGCGTGTATCCACCCATATCAGTCGTGTTTGATATTCCATCCTGGTAGCCTCGCTCCATCCAACCTCCATGCGACCATCTAGCATCCTGCAATGCGGCCTTACCTTCACTGCTACAACCAAGGGACTTGCCTGGATACACCGGCTCCGTCTAAACACCAGGGATGGGTATCGGTTGGAAAAACATCGTTTTTTTTTTTTTTTTTTTTTTTAACGGCAACAATCGTATAAAAAACATCGGTTTTGCAACATCGTGTAAAAAACATCGATATTTTCTTCCGCAAGGACGAGAAAAATGGATTGAGCACAACTTAAAAACCATTTAGGTACTTTATTCCAATTGCAAAAATTTTTTTTCTTTGTCCGATTGCAATGGTTCATTATCGAAGATCATAAACCAAAAAGCAGTTTGAAGGACTGAAGTTAACGTACTCAAATCAGCTCAACCACATTTGTTGTTATCTGTCGTTAGTTCACTCAAAAAAATCGTTTGTTCACCAATAATAAGCGAACTAATCACTTGAATCTGTGGGGTACGCCAACTTCACAAACCCAAAAATACCTATTTTATAAATTTAGAATGTTACCTAGTTGTTTGGAATTTTAAAATAATTTCTCCATCAAAGCTCACTTTTGAAACGACCTTCACCGACATAAAGTACATTCGAAAAATATGAAAAGTTCAATAAGTTGAAATGGATGTTCGCCCCTCGCCCGTGCGTTTTAAAAGTTGAGCTATCTTACCCAAAATTGATTTTCCGTTCAAAATTAGGTACTTTTCTAATACAGGTTGAATTTGTGTTGTGAACTAACGATAAACTAACGACAGAAATAAAAAATGCCCATTTAAAAGAAGTAGGCTAAATTTTACTGTGTGAAATTGGATTTCTTAAATTTTGTCTTGTGTTTAAATATGTAGTTATTCTTGATCTACAAACGGTTTTGTGAAAAAAGTGATTTTGGCCTACCCAAATTTAGTTTCAATATTTTCTCTGAATCATTTTCATTGGCTGAACTAACGACTTTTCTGTATGAACTAATAAAAAAAATAGTGATTTTGTATTTTAAAAGTGGGTAGGCTTATTTTCACCGTATGAAGTTGGCCGACCCAATTTTTTTTTCTGAAATATTTTCCTTAGTTGAAGTACCTAACGACTTTTTTGTGTGAACTAACGATGAACTAACGACAGAAAATGTAGAAATAGTGATAATCTCTTTTCAAAGTGGGTAGGCTGCATTTAAAAAGTTGAGCTAGCTAACCCAAAATGAATTTCCCGTTAAAATGAGGTATTTTTCTAAAACTGGTTAAATTTGCGCTGTGAACTAACGACCGACATACAAATATTTTGATTTAAATTTTTAAAACTTAGGTAGGCTATTTTTGGGATTTTGAAGTTGTCCTACCCCACTGAGTTATGTGATTAGTTCGCTTATTATTGGTGAACAAACGATTTTTTTTTTTTTTTTTTGAACTAACGACAGATACCAATAAAATTTATTTAAAATAAATTTAATGTGGGTAAGCTGATTTGGGTACGTCAACTAATTAGACCTATTTGTTTATTTATTTGATATTTTTTTCTTGGACAATTCCAATGGTTGATTATTGAAGATAATAAACCAAAATGAAACTCATCATACAACATGGCCCAGCTATCGAATTTTGCAAAGTGATCCACTCTAACGCCCATCCACCGTCCAATATTTACTGAATTGGACGCCATAATTGAACAATGAGCCCAAAATAGAACCCTTTCGTTTTTTGATATTAATAAAATCACGACGATATTATGTTATGGAATGTATTCGCTATGTTACAGTTGATTTAATAGCATTTTAAGCCCAACTTTTGGGTGATATGAACGTTATGTTTAAAACTTTCTTGAAGGATATAATTAGGAGGATAAAATGGGTGTATGTAGAACATACCTATGAATAAGTGAGGTTTGTGTTCGGGTGGTCAAATTCTGCTGTGATGTTGTAGCACTCATAGCACCGGTAGGTCTCACCCGTCCGAATTTTCTGAAGACACTGACGGTGGTGGGCTTGAGCAGGAGAAACAAAAACTGTACAGTAGGAGAGGGTTTCCCGGAAAACATGTTACTACTTGAGAAGGCCTGAGGTTTGGCTCCACGTGGAGCACTCGTCGTCACTAGAAAACTTCCTTCTGATTGGACGATCCCTTCGACGTCATAAGTTGACAGTAACGCATTACGAAGAGGCTTTGCTTTCCAGGACCTTTGTCGCTCTCAAGAATCGCAGGTCCTAGAAATCCAACAAGAGAGGAAGTTCCAGGTATTCCAGGCAGGTAGAGAAATAACAGAAGGCTACTATAAAACTGGGGTAGGTAGGCCTTTTGTATCGAACTGAAGGAACTTGAAAGTAAAATAATCCACGGTCATGCAGCATCCCTATAGAAGCAAATTGTCGAAGAAATAACTGGTTTTATGTAAAACTAGCTGACGGCCCCGTCGCTGCCGGGCAGAACTCGGGGTGTGTCCATCTACCTCTGTTATATTTCGGCTTCCCTATGAACCCCCACCCATATGCATCAGATCCGGGAGTGAACCCCCCTATGTCCTTCCCCGATCACGGAAACATTTAAATATGTACAGGAGAAGGGTTCGATCCATTGAGCCGGTTCTGCGTGATTGAAGGACAGACAAACAGACAGACACCAAATTCAAAATCGGCATGGTTCGACTCCATATCACGCGAAACGAATAACTGTAGTGAAATTTTTCGAAAATACCCAAGAAACACGAAAGCCGTCATCAGTTATAGATGTCTCCATTTTACTGGTTTTATAACAAATTTTGTGTCCTTTTTTGCCGAGTGACACCTCAGTTTATAAAAGTTTCAACACTGACACACGATGGTGAAGGTGATAACCGTGAAGAACATCTCAAGTAACAACCAAGTTTTTTCATCTTCAAACTGCTCCAGTTTGATAACGGAATAAGATATCGCAATTCTGACTTCACCAACGTGTTCAGCGTTGAAAAATCTATAAACTGAGGTGTTAAGGAGGAAAAAAGGAGACATCATCTGTTATAGAACCAGTAAATTGGAGACATTTTCTTCGGAAATTCGCTCTGGTAGCCATGCTGCAGGATGTTGATTTTTTTTTTTTTCTTTTTTTTCCATTTTCTATTTGACTTTACAATTCAATGCAAGATCGAAGAGGTGAGAAGCATTACCGTCCTCTATATTTATCCTCGTGCTTAGTCTAGGACGAAAGATGTAATCGAGTTCATCTTGTTACTAACAAAGCTCACAGTTCGTTACTTTTCCCATCCCAAGTCGGATGCTGACGTCATTAAGGTTGAAACTAATCAAGACAATCGTGCCCTTGAGGGCCACCAGAAAAGAGGAACCAAGAGCCTCCAGAATGAGCTTTCTCTATGAAAATAATTGGGGAGGAAAAGATTCGTTAGAGTAAAGTTGGACCCGTCTCAACTTCAGGGTTAACCGCTCTACTTCTCCCCAGATAATGGCAAGGTTGATTGAGTGCATTTCTTTGTCGGTAACTGTGGAACTTCCTAGTGCGAGGAACTCGTCCGTTCTTTATCAATGATTTCAGTTATCCACGATCGGAGCGTACCTCCTGCCCAATTTGGCTTCATTATGAAACTGGCAAACAAAACATTTCTTTTCTATATCATAATATTATATCATATAAGGTTTACATCACGGACTTTTTTTAATTATCATGATTTTGAAATGTTATGTCTTTACTCTGGCACATGACTCGAAAAACGTTACACAAAAGCGTTACACGAAATCGTCACGAAAATTTCTGATGATTTTCGCTTACAACCGCTTCGTTGCTACGGAACTTTATCTTCGCCAGTTATCATCGTACAAAAATCGTTCACCACTCGTTGGATAGCTCTCGATTTACCTAACCATATTACGTTAACCACTGCGGAGTGCGTGGCCGACAAGCTGCGGTATGAGCGTGATTGTTTAAATAATTGTTTACACACAGGTGATCATTCTCAATCATTTATATTGTCAACACGAATGCAAGCTTCATAATTTATGATGAACCCTACTATTAAGTATAACAACTACGCTACTGGGGTAGGTGATGTAGCATTGTTCGAAGGTTCTTGAATCACTTCTTTAAAGACATAAAATGTCCCAATGTGTTGCAGACTCGTATGCAAGCATTTAGTTCTCGACTGTATCAACAACAGGATGGAGTTGACATTCTTTTGACATTTTCATGTCTTTGCTTTGGCACATAAACTGAAACGGGAAAAATTTGTTTCCTTGATTCACCCTTTCCCTCAGATCACGTCAGAACACAAGCGACAGGCGGGCCACTACGTCAGACGCACCTATGACGCACGAGCGTACAACGTCAGACGGCTGGCAGGAGGCCAACTAGTACGTCATAGCCTATGACGCACGAGCGTATGACGTCAGACGGCTGGCCGGAGGCCAACTAGTACGTCAGAGCCTATGACGCACGAGCGTATGACGTCAGACGGCTGGCAGGAGGCCAATTAGTACGTCACCGTCTATGCCGTAAGAGCCTATGACGTCAAAGGGCTGGCTGGCTAGGTGAGCGGGTTTTAATAAGCCTCTGGAATTCCGCGCCTTCATTTTGCATTCATTTACATCTTCACGTTGAAAAATCCTTCATCTTGTCGCTAATTTTATTTTAACACGCCACTATATTATTAAATAATTTAATAATAATTTAACAATTATTGTGGAAATCAAACTTGTGCAGACTATTCAATTCATCGTTTGAAAGTTTCAAATTGAAACCAACGGATATTCCTGACAATTCTACCTTCACATAGGTCCTAATTGTGTGATGTCTGCAGTCGCCATCATACCAACAAGAGTCTTTTTTTTCGAGTTTTTCGACGTTTTTGAGGTGAATTGACTTTTTCTCGAAGGTCTATTTCATTCTAAACTCGAGTCGATTCTTTTTATTGGCTTCTCCCAATCGCCAAGTATAATTAGTTTATCTATCCGTCCAATATTTTTGGTTTATTGCGGGTACTCCTACATAATTACACAACGAGGGTCTCACGGCAACACACCACATCGTCAGTCTTGGCCAAAAGGAGTGATGCATACCATTCGAAGCGTCTTCCTCCGGCGGATCGACCTAACTAAGTATAAATTAGGTACCTAAGTTAGGTAACACTAAATCTCACGATTTATTTTACTGAATTACTCAGTAAACATAGTCAAAGGCAGATGGTTTTTTGGCTCTGCTGAAAAGTCGTCCAAATGACGATGTGGGAAGTTGCCGTGAGACCCTTGGAATTTTCTTGAAGCCTATTTTTAAAATTTTCTTTAGAAAATAACGGTTTAAGTATGTTCTTGAACGTCCCTCCCCAGATTAGGATAGCAAATTGAATATTTTAGTTTCATATTTCAAGAATCTTAATTTACTCATAACATAATATGTATAATATATTATGCTATTTTTCTTAGTTTCTTAGTTTAGTCGTATATTCAATATGCTCGTCCGACTTGAGCTTGTAGTCTATGAGCACCCCTAAATATCTCGCCGATCTTGCTATTACAGTAGCTGGGGGTTATATTCGAGTCACAATAATTGTCGTTGTGCATATGGAATCGCAATAATTGAACCTAAACGAAAAGAGGTTTAGGTTCAATTTGTTGAGTTTCATCCAGTTCGATGTTTTTGAGATCTGCTTCAAGTTTCCTTTTGGTATCTTCCCAACTATGTCCCTCAACAATCAGGGCGATATTGTCAGCAAATAGATACATGCTATCCACCAAATCTATATTGAAAGAACTTATTACCTTAATTACTCCAATCGATTAATTATGTGGTTATATTGTTTTAATTGCATTCAACTTAAAAATCTTTTGACATCGACATGTCTTATGGCTGGGAGTCATTCCAAAAAAGCTATTTTCTGTGCTATTTAGATGTAATTATTGTGTGGGATCTTTGGACTTACAATTTGAACGGAGTAGGCCAAGGATCATCTGATGGACTCATGAACGGACACATCCATGACCAGATGTTTTTCAGAGTAAGGAGAATTTTTTTTTTTTACATGAGACACCACACACATTTCTACATTTAATATTTGAGTTTTTTTTTATCTAATTTAATTGATGACCATATTGCGCTAATCAAGACATCTCGTTGACAACCACGAAGAATGTATTCATCATCTGAATACCTACGTTAAGCTGATCGGCCTTTTCATCGCTCCACTTTTTTCTCGTGGTTGACTCAAATGAAAATCTTCCTCGAAGGAGGTCCAACGATGAAAAGGAGTCCCCGAGATATTTTACTCTGGAGAGCGGGATACGAGCCAACCCTCATTGCTAACTCATTCAACGCCTCCCCATACCATCACACTCGTCATCTGTCGTCAATCTCATCCAAGTTAACCTCTTCTACTCATCCCATCGCATGAGGCAGAGGTAGAGGTAGAGGATGGCAGCCACTCCAGCACGACCTCTTCATCACCAGCCTCTCTCTCCTCCCACGACATCTCACCATCTCTGCGAGACCCACCCATCGCCTTTTTTCTTTTTTCTCTTTTCTCTTCCCACGCGAGAGGATCCAACCAATCATACCGGTCTTAACGTGGTGCTCGTCCCTCTTTCGACTATCTCTAAAAAATGACAACTTTCATTTGATTTTCGTGGTATTAAACTCCATAATATTGATGTCTGCTCAACGCAGGGGCGCACAGTGGTCGGAAAACTAATTTTATGGGACTAAGAAGGGTAAAAATGAAAATAAAACAACGGGATCGGTGTTGTGGTGAATTTACACCCAAATAGGTACCTACACAAGACAACTCAGGTTTGTTTACTCCCTAATATTCACTCTTGAAACGATAATGAATACGTTAGGACGCGCATTCCGTTCGGATGCAATAGCGATAACTATGAAAACTACGAAAACACGAGGAAGTTCGCACAATCGCTACTATACAACAAAATCTGTGCTAAGGGGAATTGGCATGATGCTATTGGCGTTTTTAGATTGTGCTGAAAAACTTTGAAGTGAATTTAGAAGAGGAATTTTATTTTTGTAAGTACTTGGTTTTTGTTTCGTTATCTGTGTTTTTTGGTCACTAATTAATGGCAAAAATGAACACATTTTTGAATATTACAAATCATAGGTAAAAATCATGCAGTGTCACAATAAGAGCGAATTTTCCTGTTTGTAACATCTCATTTTGGGAACATCTCAAATATGGGCAATCTTAAACTTTTGGGTTAATTCTAGGTATTCAAGTCTGAAGCTATTTGGTTAATTTGGTATGCATCAGGTTTGGTGCTCTGTGACTAAAGATTGTTAGGTACTTACGAGTACAATAGTCTTGCTAATCGTTACTTGTCATCTTAGAAAGAAAATGTTCTCCCAGTTCCCTCAATATGTACCGTTAGTTTTAATTATTTAAAAAAAACACATTCGTGATAGGGTGAGGAGAAAAAACTCTGCAAATTCTTGACACAACGGTTTATTATCTTCCTTGTGCAGATCACCCTTCTGTCTATACCAGACTGTGTTGCAAATCGGCACCATACCATATTCTCACCGTACTCATACCATTTCGTTCCTATCATACCGTACTGTACTATACTAAATCATACATCCAATAATATACCATACCATAGTCATACCATGTCGTACCAAAATTCGTACTGAACCCCTTCCCCTTGACCTAGGGTTATGAAAAGTTTCGAGGACCATTGTGGGGTTGGTCGAAACCCATAAAAAAAAATTTCGTAATTTTAACTCAACGCTAACTGGGCAAAGTGCCGCGGACGGCGTTTGGCGTACGGCGGACGGACGGATTTTTTTTTTTTATTCGATTTTCTGAATCTTGAAACGTAAACCAACAAATTTTAAGGGGGGGTTAAAATTTTTTTTTCTTTGGGCGATTCCAATGGTTCATTATCGAAGATAATAAACCAAAATGAAGTACGAGTTACGCGGTGTGGGTGTGGGAGGGGGCGCAGAGACATAAAAGGTCTCGTCGTATGACGCACTAGTTGGCCTCCTGCCAGCCGTATTATGTCATACGCTCGTGCGTCATAGGCTCTGAGGCACTAGTTGGTCTCCTGCCAGCCGTCTTACGTCATACGCTCGTGCGTCATAGGCTCTGACGTACTTGTTGGCCACCTGCCAGCCGTCTTACGTCATACGCTCGTGCGTCATAGGCTCTGACGCACTAGTTAGCCTCCTGCCAGCCGTCTTACGTCATACGCTCGTGCGTCATAGGCTCTGACGTACTTGTTGGCCTCCTGCCAGCCGTCTTACGTCATACGCTCGTGCGTCATAGGCTCTGACGTACTTGTTGGCCTCCTGCCAGCCGTCTTACGTCATACGCTCGTGCGTCATAGGCTCTGACGTACTTGTTGGCCTCCTGCCAGCCGTCTTACGTCATACGCTCGTGCGTCATAGGCTCTGACGTAGTGGCCCGCCTGTCGCTTGTGTTCTGACGTGATCTGAAGGAAAGGGTGAATCAAGGAAACAAATTTTTCCCGTTTCAGTTTATGTGCCAAAGCAAAGACATGAAAATGTCAAAAGAATGTCAACTCCATCCTGTTGTTGATACAGTCGAGAATCAAATGCTTGCATACGAGTCTGCAACACATTGGGACATTTTATGTCTTTAAAGAAGTGATTCAAGAACCTTCGAACAATGCTACATCACCTACCCCAGTAGCGTAGTTGTTATATTTAATTATATTTAATTCAGGTTCATCATAAATAATTTATGATGAACCTGAATTAAATATAATTTATTTTGTCCATACGAATGCAAGCTTCATAATTATTATGAAGCTTGCATTCGTATAGACAAAATAAATTATTGAGAATGATCACCTGTGTGTAAACAATTATTTAAACAATCACGCTCATACCGCAGCTTGTCGGCCACGCACTCCGCAGTGGTTAACGTAATATGGTTAGGTAAATCGAGAGCTATCCAACGAGTGGTGAACGATTTTTGTACGATGATAACTGGCGAAGATAAAGTTCCGTAGCAACGAATCGGTTGTAAGCGAAAATCATCAGAAATTTTCGTGACGATTTCGTGTAACGCTTTTGTGTAACGTTTTTCGAGTTATGTGCCAGAGTAAAGACATAAAATGTCAAAAATATATTGTTCAGAAAACGTCTAATTAGAAACAATAAGTACTCAAGTTATTCTCTCGCTCTGAACAATCATTGCACATTATAATTATCCACCGTAGTGGAATTGTCGTTGATTGTACATAGTACCAATTTGGGTAACGCGATAAGCCCGCGGATCCTGTGCAGCGGTCGGGGGCCCTTTGATGATTGAAATTACTCTAAACGAGATAGAGCCATCCCGGCGAAAACAGTTTGAAAATCTCTTCCACAGCTTCCGCGGTTTTCAGGCCTTAATTAATTATGGCCACCGCACTCGGGGTCGCCTCAGTTAGAGCTTCAGGCGCAAGTGAGCGCTCACACGGGCTTGGGAATCTTTATATTCGCGGTGGGATTATCGTGGAAAACTTCCTTTTCCGCGTCGGTTCAGGCCGTGGAAATGTACCAGGTTTAGTCGGGAAATGAGGGGGGAGGGTCCTTTTGTTTCATCAGACATATATCCTTCGTCGGAGGGTTCCACATGAACGAATAATTCCCTCAGTTGTAATCCCAACAACATAAGAAACCTTTAATAAATTAAGCCAAAGACTTATTATCCTATGGCCACAAAGACTACCAGGAATTTTATAGAAAAAATGTCGTATTTTTAATGAAGAAATCGTTTTGAGAAAACATCAAGTACAAACTTCGTAGAAAATTACTGTCTCCATCGAGTGCACCCAGAGCCCACGCCAGGAATGTTCAAGTTTAATTGATTTTCTCAAGTTTTCAGAAGTTACTTCATGTTTATGGAATATATGTTTATTTGGATTCAAGTAAAATAAACATCCCAGAGAGTACCAATGATGTGCAATGGGTTATCATAAGAGGATTATATGGCGTAAAGCCCAATCCAAAAAGTCCACAGTGAAAAGTCCACGAAAAATAGTCCACAGTCTGAGGAGTCCAAAAAATTAAAAAATCCACATGTAGATCAAGTGGACGGGGTTTGCGGGAAAAAAACATTCCCTAATCTACTGATTTGTACCATAAAGATTAGTCATTAGTCGTTATAAGACAAAATGTCCACACCGAAAAGTCCAAGTAACCTAAATTTAGGTTCAAGTATCCTAAATGTTTTGTACATAAACTTTGTTATTATGGCTTTACCAGCGCTAGAAATTATAAAATTTATAATTTCTATAATTTCTATAATATTTAATATTATATAACATATTATAAATAACCATAATTTATTAAAAATTTATAAGTTATAAGTTATTTATAAGTCATTATGTAGTAAATGTAGGTTTAAGTCATTAAAAAAAGTAAATGTAGGTTACTTGAACTTAACATTAGGTTATGAAGTGATATGCTGAAGTTGCAATATCTGAAGTAGGTTCTAGTAACTGAAGTAAGTTGTAACAGCATAATATACATATTATATAGGAGGAAAAATGCATAGGTAGGTACATTGAAATACATTTAAATACATTTAAAAATACATTGAAATATGACGATAAATGTAGTTTACAGAATGGAAAAAAAAAATATTTCGAACTCAATAGACTGTTGACTTTTTTGTCTTAAGCAAAAGAGGCATCCAAAAACCTTCATTTTGGCCCATTTTCCCCGATTTGAACGTATCCCCCCCCCCCCTCCAAACAAAACTGAATTATAAAGAAACCTTGAAAACTAACTTTTAACACACTTCGAAAATAACGGAGTTATTTAGTGAACGTACAAAAAGGATTTTTTTCAAGGCTCCTAATCAACAAGTTGAAATCCACAAGTTTCTCAGGCCACTCGTCGTATTAAAACTTTGTACTGAAACGCGAGAGGGCAGACCGAGGAGTTGAGCTTTGGTGGAACCCGATTGTAAAATTCATTAGGGTACTTTCACGTTCATGAATATTTAAAATACTAAAAATGTGTGGAAAAAAAAAACGTGGAACGAAAAGAAGGTGAAAACCTTGCGTAGGTACAAGATAGAGATGTGCAACACCGTGAATTTTCAGTACCTAACTGGTTCTGGTGATACCGCGAAACAATAAGTGATTTAGTAACAGCTGTAAGTCCTGAGGTGTAAGTCTAGAGTGAAGAGCATAGAAATGAGCTTTAGGAGCCACTCAGCTGATCCCGGCCCTGTGCTGCTTAAAGTGTAAGTCCTAAGGAGGCTACATGCCAAATTTCTAGTCTCTACCACTACGGGATTGGCGCCAAAAACGTCACATTTTTCTACCACGCTAATAGCGAAACGAACGGACGGTTTCAGCCAGTTAATTGAAGGCTAAAACATGTTCCATTACAAAACAAAAAGGTTTCAATTTGTAGTGACCAAATTTGTTAAAATGTTAGAATTCCAAATAACGTCAAATTCGTAAAATGTTTGAATCCAAATAACGTCAAATTATTTTCTAGAAAGGTTTGAATTCCAACTAATGTCAAAATTCTTGAAATTATAGAATTAAAAATAACGTCAAATTCAATAACAAGCAATGCCCTCATTGTGGACTTTCTTGCTTCATGGAGCGGTGCTGGTGCCTCTCGTTGTGTTGCTCATGTTCTATACAGCGACTGATTTGCGAGATGGAAACAGCCCCTGTAATTGATTGCCAGGTGATTGGAAATAAATACTGCTACTTTCCAGTAAGTAATGGTTCAGTTTATCCTGCAAAGTGAATTCCGTCCCATCACTAGTACAAGATGACCGGTTGTTATGAGTGCAGACAGGCGACAACGCAATCAAACATGGGTGAATGATGATTGTAATTACACGAGTCCTTTCGATTGTCCTTATAATTGGATCCAAATTAGTCACGATGAACTAAATACATCGTAATTGGATCACATTTTTTCGATGAAATGGATGAAGGGTAGGAAAAACGTACTGCAAACAATGTACTTCGTTACCATATTAAAATTGAGCGTTGAAAACGAGAGGCGGTTTCTAAACCATAATTTGTCCCTGTTCTTCTCGATCCGTCAGTGGTTTCTCCTCTTCCTACGATTGAGGATTTCATGCGCTCAAAAATTCCTCGCGTAATCTGTAAAACATTCCATCAAAAGCCGCAGAAAATTGGTCCAGGTTCGTCGTTTATTCTTGAGGGCGCGCTATATGAACCAACTTTCAGTTCGCCCGCTAGTCCGAACTCTGATTATATCCAAATATGTTTTCCACGAATGGAAACTTTTACTATAAATCATGGAAACCCCATGTAGTTCGCTCCTATCAGCTGTACCGCATACTCGCCATACCTAATGATCCGTGTTTTAAAACTATTATCAAGCGACCTACTTACTGATGAAGTAAATATAAACCAAATATTATATCCAAGGAAAATTGATATTTCAACTAGGAATGCAACATCGGAACCAAATAATCGATTATATCATCAAATGATTAATCGAAAGCTAATTATCGATGTGACCGATTAATCTGCGTCGAATAATCGATGTTCGATTGATCGAAAGCAAATACTCGATTTTGTAAGTACCTACTTATTTTAAACGCATAAATATTTGGTTTCCTATGGTTTTCTTGGTCTAAATTACAAGGCTATTGAAGAAGGAATGTCAAAACGAATAAAATGGCATAAAATAGTTTTTTTTATTATGAGTTGAGGGTACCTACCATAAATTGAACCGAAAATAGTGTGTAATAAAGAAAGTAGTGTTTTGGGACATCTTGTAAAAATAAAAGTTTTGAGAGGATATCACCAAAGACGAAATTTTTTTAACCCCCCTCAAAATTTACGTTTCAAGATACGTAGATTCAGAAAATCGAATTAAAAAAACTCTGCAAATTCTTGACACAACGTTTTATTATCTTCTTTGTACAGATCAACCTTCTGTCTAGATCACTAAAAGATACGTTAATTATTATTATAAATTATCATTTGTTAGTTACCTATTAATCACTTTTATGAATTATTATTAAGTAATTAACTTGATATCTGAAAATCAATCATAATATTACCTCCTTCACTTATATTATCTCCTTCATATATTATCTCCTTCACTCCGAAAAATATTGAAACATTTTATATGTTTTTATATGTTCTGTGGGTGAGTTTAGGGCAGGAAATTCTGGAAGCGTGAGATTTTACCACGAACTGAGTTGGACCTACTCAAATAACTTAACGGAGTTTCGGTTCTCAAACTGGGGCGCAGAAATTCGAAATAAATCTCTCCAAAATATTATAAGTACGTGGTCTGAACTCCGGGAATCTCATATCCCATGTTAGTTATTTTGTCTTCCCGGATATCAATGATTGAAAAAGAAGAGAATCGTCGAATAGATTTCAGAAGACTTATTTTTCATCATGAAATACAAACAAGCAACCTAACGACGAATTGGCATCAAAAATTGAAAAATATTGAAGGTTACGGATCAGAACAACCTTGCACTAGTATTTTCCTTTCAAGTAGACAGACGGACGCCTTCCCTGACCTGAAAAAAATAATAAAAATAAAATGAATAAACAAATTAATACATATTAGGTATGTATTATACAAGTTATTCCAAGTGAGTAGTGCATCATTTCCACACTACGAAAAGTTATACGAATTACAACTATTTCCAGAGAACAAAAAATAGTTTCAGAAGCTGTCACCACGTTGCGCTTCAAAATTAGAACGTAAAATTCACGATACATTCTATTTTTGAACTATAATTCAAATTTTTTCAAATTCAATTGTTGAAATTCATTTACCTATAAATACTTTTAACAACTTTGTGGAAAAAGCCCGCTTAAAGCACACTTGGGAAATCCTTCGGGATTAGGTACATAGAATTTTTCCAATTTCAAATCGGATGAATAGATCGATCGAAAGGGGATACGACGTAAATTCGCAGGGCGTGAGATGATCAAAGATGCCGCCGCGCCCAAATACCTAAGACGACTCCGTAGGAAATATTATGGTTTGTAGAATTCGTGTATTCATACAGATATCATATCATTAACGCAATATTGTTGTGGCCCGATTTTAGCTTCTGTATCAAAATTTTGATTTGACAATTAATCACAATAAATTACAAATTGACAGGTTGATGAATCATAACATCAAGATATATCCCACCGAGTCAGCGAGAAGCGTCAAATCAAACTAAAGAGGTTGGGGTTCGTCTGATGAGGGGAGAAGGTTGGGATTAATTACATCACCACACGGATTAATTATCGTAATCAGAACTTGAAGGGAGCTTAAGAGGGTTCCTGGTGGTTCGAGGGGGCTCTAGAGGACTGAATACCCAACGATATAAGAGCATCGGTTACGCCTATAAATTCTTCACGGTTGGCAAATATGCCCCAGTTAGGTCTCTAGTGTCTGGTTCAAAGTGCAGGGAGCATAAAACCGAGGTTTTACTGCCTTTCCGAACTTATGTAAAATCGCGGGTGGAAATGAGCGTTGGAGCTGGCACGAATGGCACAGGCACAGGTTGCCTTCCAATGCTTTCTAGAGCATAGTATTATATCCTCTTACCTTAAAACTGTCCTTACTCACTAGGAATGTAATTTTGTAAGGAGTAATTACTTCCGGTTCTATCCGAGGGAACCAAATCCGTAGTTAGGTCATCGATAAGTAAAATAAAATAAATTAATTAAGCAAGAATCATGGAGAGGCTGTAGCCTTGACTGAGTGAACAAGAAGAAAAACATGGTAAGGGTGAAAAACAGGGTTTTCGAAATTACCTATATGCCCCTTCAGACCTAGCGACTTGAATCTTTTAAAAAGCACTGTATAAAGTTGAAAAGAAGCCCTGTGCGAAATTCCAAGTCAATCGGTGAATTTGGGGAGGCTGTAGCCTTACCTAACTGAACAACAACCAGAAGTCCTTTTTCTTCCTTTTTTTTCCTTCTGTATTACTGAATTAATATTGTAATAGATGATAGGTACCAATTATTCCCTAGCAAAATAGCGACCCCAGCACTTTATTGACCCCAGCACAAGATATCTTAACCCTCAACGCACAGGTAGGTTCCATGGAACACCACGCACAGATTGGCGCACTTTGTGCACTAGCCTTTTGTTTTCACATGAGACGCTTACAAGTGGAATACAAACACACAATCATGTCATGATACATTAAAGTAACAATTTTTTTTCAAATTCAAAAATTACATGTTGGATGAAAAGGTAGGTAAAACACATAGTGGGAATACATTATATTCGTCCACCACCAATCTACCAACGGAAAATGAAAAATGAAAGTGCCATATCAAATATGGTTTCAATACTAGGATTTGTGAAACCTTCTTCGACTAAGATCTAAATAGATAGGTAGGTATTTTAAACAAGAAATCAAGGTTTTTTTATTATGAATAGCGTAAATAAATTAAATGGAGTTTTGAAAAAAATCAAATACTTAAATAAATCTTTATTTTAATAAATATATTGGATGAAAGAGCATCGCCCACGGAAAGATTCGAGCTTCTTACACCAAGAGTTAGTTGTTCCCCTGGTGTGATATGGTGTTTTTGGTTTTTGATGCTCAAAAAACTCTCTGACAGGTGCTAATTCATTGGCGTACCCAAGGGGGGTGTCGGGACATGTGCATTCATGAGGAGGATAAAAAAAATTATTACAGCTGGCGGTCATCCACTATTATTGTCTCTCTTTCAACTATTATCGCCAAAAGAATTGAGATGAAAAGTTCAAATTTACACAAAAAAAATCCGTCCTGGCAATCGAAAGGCTAAGTTCGTAATGGGCAGAACCGAGCCACTATAAGGGGAATTTTGGGGAGTTTTAGGGGGAAACTTACCCATAAATTCCCAAAACGGAACAGTCTGACAAGTGACACCCCATTTTAAATGTTATTTTCACGCTGAACGCGATGGTAAAGCCAGAATTGCGATGTCTCACTGGAGCACTTTGAAGATGAAGAAAAGTGGTCGTCACGGTTCATCTGCTCTAATCTGACAACGGAATGAAGTATCGCCATTCTGACTTCACCATCGTGTTCAACGCTGAAAAATCGATAAACTGAGGTGTTGGCAAAAAAATTGGCAAAAAAAAGAGACAATATTTGTTATAAAACCAGTTAATTCTTCAAAATACTCTTTTGCTGAATGACTGTGGATTTTTTTTATCTTCTTTAAATCTTCTACGACATCATTATTCAGTGTTAAAATGAGCTGAACCAAAAGTACGGACCAAATAGGTGACTTAATATTACTTACCTACTTTTTACAGCTTCCTGATAATTTTCTGGTAAAAAAAAAAAAAAAATGAGTTGGAAGGTAGGTGAAATCAGATGTAATAATTTATATGAATGTTATATGCGTCATTTATATATATTTATTTTTTTTAATTGCCAAAAATTGGTGAGGTCGTCACTGAGCCAATTGGAGATGACCGTCGTCGTTACTCGAATCAATGCGTTTTGTTATTGGACTCACATTATCGTACGCAGAATAGCAGAATAGACCTTTGTGGGAAAATTTCCGGTATTTTTTTTTTCCAGGTACTATATTTTTTTCTTCAACAATACTATTCCGAATGGCCGCTTTCGGGGAATCACTTACAGGCGCGGACATGCTCGTCGGCTATTTGAACCGAGAACGAACCTGCATTGTTCCCAGGCTTTCATTCCAGTTATTCCAGTTATTGTGTTCTATCCCCGTCAATGCGAGGTCCGTGAATTTCTTAGACAGAGTTTCTCAGTAGGGATTTGTCAAACTGTGAATGCGGAGAGGTTACGAAGAACGCAAGTTCCGGGAATGTCTTTTGTCATGTGAATTCACCAACTTCTCCCTTGGTGAACTCAACCTACAATATTTTAGAAAAAATTATGTTATAAACCTTACGGTTGGGGTTTATCCAATTTCTGGATTTCTCATCCGATATCTGGATTTCTGGTCCTCATTTTCAAGGCGAAGGATCAGGACAAGGTACTGGCTTGGACTGTGTGGGATCCACTTTAATGTACTCGTAACTAAAAAACTCTGCAAATTCTTGACACAACGGTTTATTATCTTCCTTGTGCAGATCACCCTTCTGTCTATACCAGACTGTATTGCAAATCGGCACCATAACATATTCTCACCGTACTCATACCATACCATACGAATTTCTTTCCTATCATACCATACTGTATTATACCAAATCATACATACAATAATATACCATACCATACTCATACCATGTCATACAAACCGAGTGAATATTGAAATGTCATCCATTTCTGACCTATATTTAAAATTTCAAGTATCTAGCTCATCATCAAAATTTAATTTGTTTAAACAAATAGGTATTATTTAAACAATTTTACAGACAAGAAACCGAGTGAATATTGCATTGTCATCCAGTTCTGACCTATTTTCAAAATTTCAAGTCAATAGCTCATCATCAAAATTTAATTTGTATTATTATAAAAAGGTATTATTTAAACAATTTTACAGATGAGAAACCGAGTGAATATTGTAATGTGGTCTATCCCCGACTCACAGTTAAAATTTCTAGACTGTAGTTTACCGGGAAGATGAAAAAAGGTAGTTTTATTCTGGGCGTCTGGGGGTTGGGTCACATAACGGCCGTTTTCGACGCGAAAGTTTAGTGTTTTTCCTAAACCTTTGCGCGGTCACTGTGAACGAACGGCTGGTCGCAAAAAAATCCAATTGGTCTTAAAACATTCGTAATTTTTCAGGTCATTCAAAAGTGAACTAAAAATTACACCGTTTCATGAGAATTTTTAGAGATATGACATTGTCGAAATTTCAAAGTTCGTTTTGAACCCCTTCCCCTTGACCTAGGGTTATGAAAAGTTTCGAGGATCATTGTGGGGCTGGTCCAAACCCAGAAACCAAATTTTGTAATTTTAGCTCAACGCTAACGGACGGACGGATTTTTTTTTATTCGATTTTCTGAATCTACGTATCTTGAAACGTAAACCAACAAATTTTGAGGGGGGGTTAAAAAAAATTTTTCTTTGGGTGATTCCAATGGTTCATTATCGAAGATAATAAACCAAAACGTTGCCGCCTCCGTAAAACCTGTACCGAGTGTTTACCAGACGTCACGAAACGCGTTTCCAGCTATCCATATCTCAGCTGTCATGTGCCTGATCAACTTGAAATTCGGTGTGGATCTCCATGGTATGGATAATAGAAAGCCCTAAAAGTTTCAGGTCGCTAGGTCAAAAGGGAGCCGAATTATACAATTTCAAAAACCCGGCTCTCCAAAAGGCGGGGAAATTGGGTATCACAAATTTTTCCGGCTGCTGTAGAATGATTGACGGAAATCAATTGAATTCGTATTTTGGAATTTTGAAATTTACGTTTGTTCTGTTGGGGAAAAATTTTATAAATACCTCAGTTTCGTTTAGTGGGTATAGGACCCATGGGCGAAAACAAATCATGATTATAATTTTATTCAATTTAATTCATTAATGAAGAGTGTATTTGTGATTATTTTTAATCGAACATAAAAAGAAAAACATTTTTCATTACGCTTGAGTTCAAATCAATCAACAATGAATAATTCTAGAAACACATTCTTTCTTGTGCCTATGTAGTAAATAACTGGAGCTTCCTATCGAAATAACAATAAACAACATGTTACCTCCGTGATAACGGTTACCTTCGTGACTTGGTACGGACTGGAGTATTTTGGGATATCAAATACAAAAAGTAGCATTGGCCTTAATTCCTGAGTCTTTATTCGAACACCTTTTGTAGCCTCTCGTTTAACATCAGACGACTCTCTCTCTGACCTTCAATCCCCTCTATATTTATTGTAAATACTATCGATAGTAACTATTGAATCAGGTTTAACTTTCCCTGACATCCCTCAAAATAACCTAATACTCAACAATACGGGCGAAAAGAAACAAGTTTACAGGATCCAACTTTTTATTTACTTCACCGACGGCGGAGTCGTCATTTCATTTTGTTCTTAACTAATTTCGTTGCCAACTTTATGGAAACTTCGTCTTTGAAGATTATTAAAATGAAAGTTAACTCTTCAGCGTTAATCAATTCTTCCTTGGGGTTGCAAGTTTACTAACCTAATCATACTTTCTCTTCTCTGTCTCTCCCATAGTCATTTAGCTTTGAAAACTCCGTGTAAGACCCGAGAGGGAAGTACGATCATATTTCGCGCATAGGAAATTTGTCAAATTAAGTGGAACGTCCAACTTGTTTTGTGGTTCCGATTTTTCATTTAATTTGCTATAATCTAGTTCTATTTGGTTTAGTTGATGCTCGATCGAAGCTTGAGGCGGTATATATTTTCATATTACTTCTATTTAGGATACGACTGTTGAATTGGGGAGGGGGGGGGGGGGTTGTTTAGTAATAGTAGTTGGCATCATCCAGGCTACAGGACCTTTTTTGGTCAGTTTTTGGTCTGCCTTTCCTCTCATACGAATTAAGTGAACGGTGTGTGCAGATACAAGCACTTGGTAACGACCGCCTACTTATTTGGAATCCTATCTCTTTACCTCTCCTTTGTATAACAAGGTGTGCAGATACCCATATCTGGTGACACTTGTTGTATAGATCCAAAGATCTGGAGTGCGGGGCCTAATAACCTCGGTAACACAGATATTCCCTCAAAACCTTATCTCGTAAGGAGAAGTTTAAACAGTGAGGTACCATGCTGCATCACAGAAACTGGTCTTTACAGGAATTTTTAATAATTTATTTGTCTGGAGTAAAGTATAACTACGTGTTAAAACCTGGGTTTGTGTTCAGAAACACCCCAAACCCCCAAACACCCCTGGATTTGTAAGGGAAAACGTTTCCGAATTATGATTTAAACATACTATTGGTACCCAATGCGATAGTAGAAAATCTTCAAGATCGCCATCGGAGAGAGAAGAAACTGGTGGAATTCTAACTGAATGTCAGTATTCTAAAAACAAAAGTCCCGTCTTTCCAAACACGTTAGATCTTATTTATTTTGCTCGAGTAGGTGATGTGAATGGGGCGAAAATTGGTAAATATTCGTGTACATCGAAAAGTCGTGGGTGGTCAGGAAATATATTGAGTGGAAACATCGGGAGCTTCACGAAGGGAAAACTTCCCTTGACGCGTTGTTTGGAAGGAAACGTTGAACCGAAGCCAAAATCCTGCGGCAAACCTGATGCGACGGTGAGGACCAGAAAACTCAGGGGCCACTTATCATCCGGTACTTCAAGCCAAATCGGTTTCGGTGAAATAAGCGAAGGATTTATGCTGAAGTACGTTCTTTTTTTCCCTCCGTTTTGTTCGAGGGTTCGTAGTTTTCAAGAAGGCTGCTATGATAGCAGTGCTATCCAAGTTAATACGTCATTTCGTTCTCCGAAGGATATTATACGACGGGATTGTTGTCATACGTTCTCATGTTATCGTTAACATTTCCAAATTGGCCAAAAACATGAGTGCGAGTTGCCGTCAAATTTCTACTCACAAAGAGCAGAGATTGAATTTCTACAATCAATTTCAACAATTTCTACAATCAATCACCTGTACAACATCGGGCTAAGTAGCCCGCTCTTTCTGCCATACAGAAATGTGTAGGCATCATGCTATATTAATCCAGCTCCATTTGATCAAATTCCATGGCATAATAAATAAGATAGAATAACCTAACACTTGTGCAAATAAAAAATTCCACAGTCATGCAGCATTGCTATAAGAGCAAATTTTTGAAGAAATAAATGGTTTTTATGTAAAATGTCTCCATTTAAGAACATGATGTACATGAAGAACATCTGACCGTCAATTTCAAAGAGTCAAGCTCGCAACACGAAGGGTCGACAAATAATACGATTGCTACAGATGAATAATGAAGATGACAGTAGATACGTACAAGGCCTCTTAAGAGTCGCCAAATATATGAGATGTTTAATAACTATAAATAATTTATGTGATTCAAACAGGTTGGCCCGAAATTTGGTTGAAAAACTGAAGTAAACTGAGCTAGTTACCATGTACCCCCTCCATCACCATCGTCACTTGAAGAGGGTTAATATGGTCCCCTTCTCGACCCAGAACATTATATTTTAGCTTAATACTCCTATTAATGTTAATCGTAATGTTGTTTACAGAACAGTGATCCCTATAGAAGGCGATAAATACGGAGAAAAATAATTATTATCTACTGGGTATTGATAGTTTGGATGCACTCCTACGCGTTTATTATTTGCGCCAATAAAGTGGGCTTCAAGAAATAGTGATCTTGTAGGTGAATTGCAGGCAGGATCACAAGAAAATAACGTAGGTACAGATGTGGAAGAACTTGTTGTATTTTTGTTTACAATCAGAATCAAGATAGAACCCCACACGCCAAAAATAGGGTCCAATAAGTGGCATTAGCTTAGGGACGTCAAAGGAGCAAAAAACAGACAGTTCTCGAATCGACATTCCATTCCCACGAATCTTCGACCTCGTAATACCTCTTGAATACATCCGTCCGATTTAACGTTATCTCTCCGTGGCAGGAACTTCGGTCGAGTTCCTGACGGTCGGAAGAGCGCTCGAAACGTCGACAAGACGGTGAAAATCGAAAATCGCGACGGCTGACGACCGGATAAGAGCCGTAAAGCCCCCGAACCTAAACCTCTGGACAAGAGGGTGCCCCCCGTCGTGGGTGGATTAGTTTCTGTATAAACCAAAAGGGGAAGATAAACTGGTTTCCCTTCGAGTTGATCTGTGCGTCATAGTTCACAGACGTTCCGTCTGACATCCCCTACCGTACAATATCCAATTTATATTCTTACACGATGAATCGACCGCAAATGTTCCGTCGTACAACGTTTTGATGTCGAAATGAAATAGATTCAACAAGTAGTTGGTACGTGATTAGAGTTCAGGTCTGAAGGACCAGGAATCAGTTATGGCTGTTATACTTCGGGAAGACCACTTTTCCTCTTATCCTTCACCGTATCTCCCCTTACCAACTTTCTGCTACTGAGTGTTATCCCAGAGATATAGAATCACAGTGAATATACCAGTGCTCTTCGCCAACATCCTCCAACTTCATTTCCTTCAAGCTCTCAAAAACCGTTCATCACTCGTTGAAAAGCTCTCTAATAATTATTTCCAACACTGTTTGCGTAATTCTGAGTAGTAGCCGTGGCACAGTGGGCCAAATCCCAGAGAATGTTATTGACATTTTCATGTCTTTCATATGGCACATTAAAAAAAAAAATCGTCACGAAATTTGCTCACGAAAATTGCTAACGAAATTTGTCCCAAGTCGCCACAATGATGATTATGACCATCAGAAGTGAAGTTGTTCGTTATTGGAATTAGGTAGGTACTTTACAGTTTGATATTACTTCCCAGTTTCGGCCCTGATCATCCTAGAAAGCTGATACTCGGTATACAAACTCTTGAGGGAACTCTAAATTCGAATTATGATACGCAAATCCAATGTAAAGACACTAGCATACACTTCATACTTTTCTCATCACCGCCCATTACTCAGTGTTACCGCGACAGATGAAGTTGAACCAATGGAAGAAAACTCTGCAAATTCTTGACACAACGGTTCATTATCTTGTTTGTACATATCACCCTTCTGTCTAGATCACTAGGTCTAAATGTCTAGATCCTAAATGTTAGATTAATTATTATTATCAATTATCACTAATTATTAACGATTTTATCAAGTAGGTACCTAGTGAAAATTATTATAATTTATTGTTAGGTATTAATAATTCGTATCTATTATTAATAATAATTATTATTAATTATGATTAATTAATACGATATAATTCTGGGGTTTTTAATACTACGTCGGTAATAATTTTTCTATAAAAGAAGTACCTACCAACAAACATACGAAATTACCTTCATTTCCGTAGCACGAAACGCACCTCAGAAGAACAAACTCGACATCACTTAAGCCATATGATGTTCCAAAGAGCTTGTTAGTATGAAAATGGACCTGTATTTCAACAGTTTGATTCACGATCGTGTTGTGAGGCACAATCTTTGAGCCGTCATTGTGAACGAACGGCTGGTCGTACAAAGCTGCGAATGGTCTTAAAATATTCTACGGAACAAACTCTATCTAAATATGAAATAAAAAACATACCGTTCTATATGAATTTTTCGAGATATGAAATTTTAAAAATGTCAAAATTCGTTTTGAACCCCTTCCCCTTGACCTAGGGTTATGAAAAGTTTCGAAGACCATTGTGGGGTTGGTCGAAACCCATAAAAAAAATTTTTCGTAATTTTAACTCAACGCTAACTGGGCAAAGTGGCGTGGACGGCGTACGGCGTACGGCGGACGGACGGATTTTTTTTTATTCGATTTTCTGAATCTACGTGTCTTGAAACGTAAACCAACAAATTTTGAGGGGGGGTTAAAATTTTTTTTTCTTTGGGCGATTCCAATGGTTCATTATCGAAGATAATAAACCAAAAGTTGACTTCATATCGACTCGACGTGTTTATTTGAGTTCGAATGGACCTTCAAGAAGAGCAATTGTCGACTCAAATACTTCGTGAAAACGAAAAAAAGTTGTCTTCATTTCGACTCGAGGTGTTGATTTGAGTTCGAATGGAGGACCTTCAAGAAGAGCAATTGTCGACTCAAATACTTCGTGAAAACGAAAAAAAGTTGACTTCATATCGACTCGACGTGTTTATTTGAGTTCGAATGGACCTTCAAGAAGAGCAATTGTCGACTCAAATACTTCGTGAAAACGAAAAAAAGTTGACTTCATATCGACTCGACGTGTTGATTTGAGTTCGAATGGACCTTCAACAAGAGCAATTGTCGACTCAAATACTTCGTGAAAACGAAAAAAAGTTGACTTCATATCGACTCGAGGTGTTGATTTGAGTTCGAATGGACCTTCAAGAAGAGCAATTGTCGACTCAAATACTTCGTGAAAACGAAAAAAAGTTGACTTCATATCGACTCGACGTGTTGATTTGAGTTCGAATGGACCTTCAAGAAGAGCAATTGTCGACTCAAATACTTCGTGAAAACGAAAAAAAGTTGACTTCATATCGACTCGACGTGTTGATTTGAGTTCGAATGGACCTTCAAGAAGAGCAATTGTCGACTCAAATACTTCGTGAAAACGAAAAAAAGTTGACTTCATATCGACTCGAGGTGTTGATTTGAGTTCGAATGGACCTTCAAGAAGAGCAATTGTCGACTCAAATACTTCGTGAAAACGAAAAAAAGTTGACTTCATATCGACTCGACGTGTTGATTTGAGTTCGAATGGACCTTCAAGAAGAGCAATTGTCGACTCAAATACTTCGTGAAAACGAAAAAAAGTTGACTTCATATCGACTCGACGTGTTTATTTGAGTTCGAATGCACCTTCAAGAAGAGCAATTGTCGACTCAAATACTTCGTGAAAACGAAAAAAAGTTGACTTCATATCGACTCGTCGCGACGTGTTTATTTGAGTTCGAATGGACCTTCAAGAAGAGCAATTGTCGACTCAAATACTTCGTGAAAACGAAAAAAAGTTGACTTCATATCGACTCGACGTGTTGATTTGAGTTCGAATGGACCTTCAACAAGAGCAATTGTCGACTCAAATACTTCGTGAAAACGAAAAAAAGTTGACTTCATATCGACTCGAGGTGTTGATTTGAGTTCGAATGGACCTTCAAGAAGAGCAATTGTCGACTCAAATACTTCGTGAAAACGAAAAAAAGTTGACTTCATATCGACTCGAGGTGTTGATTTGAGTTCGAATGGACCTCCAAGAAGAGCAATTGTCGACTCAAATACTTCGTGAAAACGAAAAAAAGTTGACTTCATATCGACTCGACGTGTTGATTTGAGTTCGAATGGACCTTCAAGAAGAGCAATTGTCGACTCAAATACTTCGTGAAAACGAAAAAAAGTTGACTTCATATCGACTCGACGTGTTGATTTGAGTTCGAATGGACCTTCAAGAAGAGCAATTGTCGACTCAAATACTTCGTGAAAACGAAAAAAAGTTGACTTCATATCGACTCGAGGTGTTGATTTGAGTTCGAATGGACCTTCAAGAAGAGCAATTGTCGACTCAAATACTTCGTGAAAACGAAAAAAAGTTGACTTCATATCGACTCGACGTGTTTATTTGAGTTCGAATGGACCTTCAAGAAGAGCAATTGTCGACTCAAATACTTCGTGAAAACGAAAAAAAGTTGACTTCATATCGACTCGACGTGTTGATTTGAGTTCGAATGGACCTTCAAGAAGAGCAATTGTCGACTCAAATACTTCGTGAAAACGAAAAAAAGTTGACTTCATATCGACTCGACGTGTTTATTTGAGTTCGAATGCACCTTCAAGAAGAGCAATTGTCGACTCAAATACTTCGTGAAAACGAAAAAAAGTTGACTTCATATCGACTCGTCGCGACGTGTTTATTTGAGTTCGAATGGACCTTCAAGAAGAGCAATTGTCGACTCAAATACTTCGTGAAAACGAAAAAAAGTTGACTTCATATCGACTCGACGTGTTGATTTGAGTTCGAATGGACCTTCAAGAAGAGCAATTGTCGACTCAAATACTTCGTGAAAACGAAAAAAAGTTGACTTCATATCGACTCGAGGTGTTGATTTGAGTTCGAATGGACCTCCAAGAAGAGCAATTGTCGACTCAAATACTTCGTGAAAACGAAAAAAAGTTGACTTCATATCGACTCGACGTGTTTATTTGAGTTCGAATGGACCTTCAAGAAGAGCAATTGTCGACTCAAATACTTCGTGAAAACGAAAAAAAGTTGACTTCATATCGACTCGACGTGTTGATTTGAGTTCGAATGGACCTTCAAGAAGAGCAATTGTCGACTCAAATACTTCGTGAAAACGAAAAAAAGTTGACTTCATATCGACTCGAGGTGTTGATTTGAGTTCGAATGGACCTTCAAGAAGAGCAATTGTCGTCTCAAATACTTCGTGAAAACGAAAAAAAGTTGACTTCATATCGACTCGACGTGTTTATTTGAGTTCGAATGGACCTTCAAGAAGAGCAATTGTCGACTCAAATACTTCGTGAAAACGAAAAAAAGTTGACTTCATATCGACTCGACGTGTTGATTTGAGTTCGAATGGACCTTCAAGAAGAGCAATTGTCGACTCAAATACTTCGTGAAAACGAAAAAAAGTTGACTTCATATCGACTCGACGTGTTTATTTGAGTTCGAATGGACCGTCAAGAAGAGCAATTGTCGACTCAAATACTTCGTGAAAACGAAAAAAAGTTGGCTTCATATCGACTCGACGTGTTGATTTGAGTTCGAATGGACCTTCAAGAAGAGCAATTGTCGACTCAAATACTTCGTGAAAACGAAAAAAAGTTGACTTCATATCGACTCGACGTGTTTATTTGAGTTCGAATGGACCTTCAAGAAGAGCAATTGTCGACTCAAATACTTCGTGAAAACGAAAAAAAGTTGACTTCATATCGACTCGAGGTGTTGATTTGAGTTCGAATGGACCTTCAAGAAGAGCAATTGTCGACTCAAATACTTCGTGAAAACGAAAAAAAGTTGACTTCATATCGACTCGACGTGTTTATTTGAGTTCGAATGGACCTTCAAGAAGAGCAATTGTCGACTCAAATACTTCGTGAAAACGAAAAAAAGTTGACTTCATATCGACTCGACGTGTTGATTTGAGTTCGAATGGACCTTCAAGAAGAGCAATTGTCGACTCAAATACTTCGTGAAAACGAAAAAAAATTGACTTCATATCGACTCGACGTGTTGATTTGAGTTCGAATGGACCTTCAAGAAGAGCAATTGTCGACTCAAATACTTCGTGAAAACGAAAAAAAGTTGACTTCATATCGACTCGACGTGTTTATTTGAGTTCGAATGGACCTTCAAGAAGAGCAATTGTCGACTCAAATACTTCGTGAAAACGAAAAAAAGTTGTCTTCATTTCGACTCGAGGTGTTGATTTGAGTTCGAATGGACCTTCAAGAAGAGCAATTGTCGACTCAAATACTTCGTGAAAACGAAAAAAAGTTGACTTCATATCGACTGGACGTGTTGATTTGAGTTCGAATGGACCTTCAAGAAGAGCAAATGTCGACTAAATACTTCGTGAAAACGAAAAAAAGTTGACTTCATATCGACTCGACGTGTTTATTTGAGTTCGAATGGACCTTCAAGAAGAGCAATTGTCGACTCAAATACTTCGTGAAAACGAAAAAAAGTTGACTTCATATCGACTCGACGTGTTTATTTGAGTTCGAATGGACCGTCAAGAAGAGCAATTGTCGACTCAAATACTTCGTGAAAACGAAAAAAAGTTGGCTTCATATCGACTCGACGTGTTGATTTGAGTTCGAATGGACCTTCAAGAAGAGCAATTGTCGACTCAAATACTTCGTGAAAACGAAAAAAAGTTGACTTCATATCGACTCGACGTGTTTATTTGAGTTCGAATGGACCTTCAAGAAGAGCAATTGTCGACTCAAATACTTCGTGAAAACGAAAAAAAGTTGACTTCATATCGACTCGACGTGTTGATTTGAGTTCGAATGGACCTTCAAGAAGAGCAATTGTCGACTCAAATACTTCGTGAAAACGAAAAAAAGTTGACTTCATATCGACTCGAGGTGTTGATTTGAGTTCGAATGGACCTCCAAGAAGAGCAATTGTCGACTCAAATACTTCGTGAAAACGAAAAAAAGTTGACTTCATATCGACTCGACGTGTTTATTTGAGTTCGAATGGACCTTCAAGAAGAGCAATTGTCGACTCAAATGCTTCGTGAAAACGAAAAAAAGTTGACTTCATATCGACTGGACGTGTTGATTTGAGTTCGAATGGACCTTCAAGAAGAGCAAATGTCGACTAAATACTTCGTGAAAACGAAAAAAAGTTGACTTCATATCGACTCGACGTGTTTATTTGAGTTCGAATGGACCTTCAAGAAGAGCAATTGTCGACTCAAATACTTCGTGAAAACGAAAAAAAGTTGACTTCATATCGACTCGACGTGTTTATTTGAGTTCGAATGGACCGTCAAGAAGAGCAATTGTCGACTCAAATACTTCGTGAAAACGAAAAAAAGTTGGCTTCATATCGACTCGACGTGTTGATTTGAGTTCGAATGGACCTTCAAGAAGAGCAATTGTCGACTCAAATACTTCGTGAAAACGAAAAAAAGTTGACTTCATATCGACTCGACGTGTTTATTTGAGTTCCAATGGACCTTCAAGGAAGAGCAATTGTCGACTCAAATACTTCGTGAAAACGAAAAAAAGTTGACTTCATATCGACTCGACGTGTTTATTTGAGTTCGAATGGACCTTCAAGAAGAGCAATTGTCGACTCAAATACTTCGTGAAAACGAAAAAAAGTTGACTTCATATCGACTCGACGTGTTTATTTGAGTTCGAATGGACCTTCAAGAAGAGCAATTGTCGACTCAAATACTTCGTGAAAACGAAAAAAAGTTGACTTCATATCGACTCGACGTGTTTATTTGAGTTCGAATGGACCTCCAAGAAGAGCAATTGTCGACTCAAATACTTCGTGAAAACGAAAAAAAGTTGACTTCATATCGACTCGACGTGTTGATTTGAGTTCGAATGGACCTTCAAGAAGAGCAATTGTCGACTCAAATACTTCGTGAAAACGAAAAAAAGTTGACTTCATATCGACTCGACGTGTTTATTTGAGTTCGAATGGACCTTCAAGAAGAGCAATTGTCGACTCAAATACTTCGTGAAAACGAAAAAAAGTTGACTTCATATCGACTCGACGTGTTTATTTGAGTTCGAATGGACCTTCAAGAAGAGCAATTGTCGACTCAAATACTTCGTGAAAACGAAAAAAAGTTGACTTCATATCGACTCGACGTGTTTATTTGAGTTCGAATGGACCTTCAAGAAGAGCAATTGTCGACTCAAATACTTCGTGAAAACGAAAAAAAGTTGACTTCATATCGACTCGACGTGTTGATTTGAGTTCGAATGGACCTCCAAGAAGAGCAATTGTCGACTCAAATACTTCGTGAAAACGAAAAAAAGTTGACTTCATATCGACTCGACGTGTTTATTTGAGTTCGAATGGACCTTCAAGAAGAGCAATTGTCGACTCAAATACTTCGTGAAAACGAAAAAAAGTTGACTTCATATCGACTCGACGTGTTGATTTGAGTTCGAATGGACCTTCAAGAAGAGCAATTGTCGACTCAAATACTTCGTGAAAACGAAAAAAGTTGACTTCATATCGACTCGACGTGTTGATTTGAGTTCGAATGGACCTTCAAGAAGAGCAATTGTCGACTCAAATACTTCGTGAAAACGAAATAAAGTTGACTTCATATCGACTCGAGGTGTTGATTTGAGTTCGAATGGACCTTCAAGAAGAGCAATTGTCGACTCAAATACTTCGTGAAAACGAAAAAAAGTTGACTTCATATCGACTCGACGTGTTTATTTGAGTTCGAATGCACCTTCAAGAAGAGCAATTGTCGACTCAAATACTTCGTGAAAACGAAAAAAAGTTGACTTCATATCGACTCGACGTGTTGATTTGAGTTCGAATGGACCTTCAAGAAGAGCAATTGTCGACTCAAATACTTCGTGAAAACGAAAAAAAGTTGACTTCATATCGACTCGACGTGTTTATTTGAGTTCGAATGGACCTTCAAGAAGAGCAATTGTCGACTCAAATACTTCGTGAAAACGAAAAAAAGTAGACTTCATACCGACTCGACGTGTTGATTTGAGTTCGAATGGACCTTCAAGAAGAGCAATTGTCGACTCAAATACTTCGTGAAAACGAAAAAAAAGTTGACTTCATATCGACTCGACGTGTTGATTTGAGTTCGAATGGACCTTCAACAAGAGCAATTGTCGACTCAAATACTTCGTGAAAACGAAAAAAAGTTGACTTCATATCGACTCGACGTGTTTATTTGAGTTCGAATGGACCTTCAAGAAGAGCAATTGTCGACTCAAATACTTCGTGAAAACGAAAAAAAGTTGAATTCATATCGACTCGACGTGTTGATTTGAGTTCGAATGGACCTTCAAGAAGAGCAATTGTCGACTCAAATACTTCGTGAAAACGAAAAAAAAGTTGACTTCATATCGACTCGACGTGTTGATTTGAGTTCGAATGGACCTTCAACAAGAGCAATTGTCGACTCAAATACTTCGTGAAAACGAAAAAAATTTGACTTCATATCGACTCGAGGTGTTGATTTGAGTTCGAATGGACCTCCAAGAAGAGCAATTGTCGACTCAAATACTTCGTGAAAACGAAAAAAAGTTGAATTCATATCGACTCGACGTGTTGATTTGAGTTCGAATGGACCTTCAAGAAGAGCAATTGTCGACTCAAATACTTCGTGAAAACGAAAAAAAGTTGACTTCATATCGACTCGACGTGTTGATTTGAGTTCGAATGGACCTTCAAGAAGAGCAATTGTCGACTCAAATACTTCGTGAAAACGAAAAAAAGTTGACTTCATATCGACTCGAGGTGTTGATTTGAGTTCGAATGGACCTTCAAGAAGAGCAATTGTCGACTCAAATACTTCGTGAAAACGAAAAAAAGTTGACTTCATATCGACTGGACGTGTTGATTTGAGCTCGAATGGACCTTCAAGAAGAGCAATTGTCGACTAAATACTTCGTGAAAACGAAAAAAAGTTGACTTCATATCGACTCGACGTGTTTATTTGAGTTCGAATGGACCTTCAAGAAGAGCAATTGTCGACTCAAATACTTCGTGAAAACGAAAAAAAGTTGGCTTCATATCGACTCGACGTGTTGATTTGAGTTCGAATGGACCTTCAAGAAGAGTAATTGTCGACTCAAATACTTCGTGAAAACGAAAAAAAGTTTACTTCATATCGACTCGATGTGTTTATTTGAGTTCGAATGGACCTTCAAGAAGAGCAATTGTCGACTCAAATACTTCGTGAAAACGAAAAAAAGTTGACTTCATATCGACTCGAGGTGTTGATTTGAGTTCGAATGGACCTTCAAGAAGAGCAATTGTCGACTCAAATACTTCGTGAAAACGAAAAAAAGTTGACTTCATATCGACTGGACGTGTTGATTTGAGTTCGAATGGACCGTCAAGAAGAGCAATTGTCGACTCAAATACTTCGTGAAAACGAAAAAAAGTTGGCTTCATATCGACTGGACGTGTTGATTTGAGTCCGAACGGACTTTCAAGAAGAGCAATTGTCGACTAAATACTTCGTGAAAACGAAAAAAAGTTGACTTCATATCGACTCGACGTGTTGATTTGAGTTCGAATGGACCTTCAAGAAGAGCAATTGTCGACTAAAATACTTCGTGAAAACGAAAAAAAGTTGACTTCATATCGACTTGACGTGTTGATTTGAGTTCGAATGGACCTTCAAGAAGAGCAACTGTCGACTCAAATACTTCGTGAAAACGAAAAAAAGTTGACTTCATATAAACTCGACGTGTTGATTTGAGTTCGAATGGACCTTCAAGAAGAGCAATTGTCGACTCAAATACTTCGTGAAAACGAAAAAAAGTTGACTTCATATCGACTCGAGGTGTTGATTTGAGTTCGAATGGACCTTCAAGAAGAGCAATTGTCGACTCAAATACTTCGTGAAAACGAAAAAAAGTTGACTTCATATCGACTCGACGTGTTTATTTGAGTTCGAATGGACCTTCAAGAAGAGCAATTGTCGACTCAAATACTTCGTGAAAACGAAAAAAAGTTGACTTCATATCGACTCGACGTGTTGATTTGAGTTCGAATGGACCTTCAAGAAGAGCAATTGTCGACTCAAATACTTCGTGAAAACGAAAAAAAGTTGACTTCATATCGACTCGACGTGTTGATTTGAGTTCGAATGGACCTTCAAGAAGAGCAATTGTCGACTCAAATACTTCGTGAAAACGAAAAAAAGTTGACTTCATATCGACTCGACGTGTTTATTTGAGTTCGAATGGACCTTCAAGAAGAGCAATTGTCGACTCAAATACTTCGTGAAAACGAAAAAAAGTTGTCTTCATTTCGACTCGAGGTGTTGATTTGAGTTCGAATGGACCTTCAAGAAGAGCAATTGTCGACTCAAATACTTCGTGAAAACGAAAAAAAGTTGACTTCATATCGACTGGACGTGTTGATTTGAGTTCGAATGGACCTTCAAGAAGAGCAAATGTCGACTAAATACTTCGTGAAAACGAAAAAAAGTTGACTTCATATCGACTCGACGTGTTTATTTGAGTTCGAATGGACCTTCAAGAAGAGCAATTGTCGACTCAAATACTTCGTGAAAACGAAAAAAAGTTGACTTCATATCGACTCGACGTGTTTATTTGAGTTCGAATGGACCGTCAAGAAGAGCAATTGTCGACTCAAATACTTCGTGAAAACGAAAAAAAGTTGGCTTCATATCGACTCGACGTGTTGATTTGAGTTCGAATGGACCTTCAAGAAGAGCAATTGTCGACTCAAATACTTCGTGAAAACGAAAAAAAGTTGACTTCATATCGACTCGACGTGTTTATTTGAGTTCGAATGGACCTTCAAGAAGAGCAATTGTCGACTCAAATACTTCGTGAAAACGAAAAAAAGTTGACTTCATATCGACTCGACGTGTTGATTTGAGTTCGAATGGACCTTCAAGAAGAGCAATTGTCGACTCAAATACTTCGTGAAAACGAAAAAAAGTTGACTTCATATCGACTCGACGTGTTTATTTGAGTTCGAATGGACCTTCAAGAAGAGCAATTGTCGACTCAAATACTTCGTGAAAACGAAAAAAAGTTGACTTCATATCGACTCGACGTGTTGATTTGAGTTCGAATGGACCTTCAAGAAGAGCAATTGTCGACTCAAATACTTCGTGAAAACGAAAAAAAGTTGACTTCATATCGACTCGACGTGTTTATTTGAGTTCGAATGGACCTTCAAGAAGAGCAATTGTCGACTCAAATACTTCGTGAAAACGAAAAAAAGTTGACTTCATATCGACTCGACGTGTTTATTTGAGTTCGAATGGACCTTCAAGAAGAGCAATTGTCGACTCAAATACTTCGTGAAAACGAAAAAAAGTTGTCTTCATTTCGACTCGAGGTGTTGATTTGAGTTCGAATGGACCTTCAAGAAGAGCAATTGTCGACTCAAATACTTCGTGAAAACGAAAAAAAGTTGACTTCATATCGACTGGACGTGTTGATTTGAGTTCGAATGGACCTTCAAGAAGAGCAAATGTCGACTAAATACTTCGTGAAAACGAAAAAAAGTTGACTTCATATCGACTCGACGTGTTTATTTGAGTTCGAATGGACCTTCAAGAAGAGCAATTGTCGACTCAAATACTTCGTGAAAACGAAAAAAAGTTGACTTCATATCGACTCGACGTGTTTATTTGAGTTCGAATGGACCGTCAAGAAGAGCAATTGTCGACTCAAATACTTCGTGAAAACGAAAAAAAGTTGGCTTCATATCGACTCGACGTGTTGATTTGAGTTCGAATGGACCTTCAAGAAGAGCAATTGTCGACTCAAATACTTCGTGAAAACGAAAAAAAGTTGACTTCATATCGACTCGACGTGTTTATTTGAGTTCGAATGGACCTTCAAGAAGAGCAATTGTCGACTCAAATACTTCGTGAAAACGAAAAAAAGTTGACTTCATATCGACTCGACGTGTTGATTTGAGTTCGAATGGACCTTCAAGAAGAGCAATTGTCGACTCAAATACTTCGTGAAAACGAAAAAAAGTTGACTTCATATCGACTCGAGGTGTTGATTTGAGTTCGAATGGACCTCCAAGAAGAGCAATTGTCGACTCAAATACTTCGTGAAAACGAAAAAAAGTTGACTTCATATCGACTCGACGTGTTTATTTGAGTTCGAATGGACCTTCAAGAAGAGCAATTGTCGACTCAAATGCTTCGTGAAAACGAAAAAAAGTTGACTTCATATCGACTGGACGTGTTGATTTGAGTTCGAATGGACCTTCAAGAAGAGCAAATGTCGACTAAATACTTCGTGAAAACGAAAAAAAGTTGACTTCATATCGACTCGACGTGTTTATTTGAGTTCGAATGGACCTTCAAGAAGAGCAATTGTCGACTCAAATACTTCGTGAAAACGAAAAAAAGTTGACTTCATATCGACTCGACGTGTTTATTTGAGTTCGAATGGACCGTCAAGAAGAGCAATTGTCGACTCAAATACTTCGTGAAAACGAAAAAAAGTTGGCTTCATATCGACTCGACGTGTTGATTTGAGTTCGAATGGACCTTCAAGAAGAGCAATTGTCGACTCAAATACTTCGTGAAAACGAAAAAAAGTTGACTTCATATCGACTCGACGTGTTTATTTGAGTTCGAATGGGCTTCAAGAAGAGCAATTGTCGACTCAAATACTTCGTGAAAACGAAAAAAAGTTGACTTCATATCGACTCGACGTGTTTATTTGAGTTCGAATGGACCTTCAAGAAGAGCAATTGTCGACTCAAATACTTCGTGAAAACGAAAAAAAGTTGACTTCATATCGACTCGACGTGTTTATTTGAGTTCGAATGGACCTTCAAGAAGAGCAATTGTCGACTCAAATACTTCGTGAAAACGAAAAAAAGTTGACTTCATATCGACTCGACGTGTTGATTTGAGTTCGAATGGACCTCCAAGAAGAGCAATTGTCGACTCAAATACTTCGTGAAAACGAAAAAAAGTTGACTTCATATCGACTCGACGTGTTTATTTGAGTTCGAATGGACCTTCAAGAAGAGCAATTGTCGACTCAAATACTTCGTGAAAACGAAAAAAAGTTGACTTCATATCGACTCGACGTGTTGATTTGAGTTCGAATGGACCTTCAAGAAGAGCAATTGTCGACTCAAATACTTCGTGAAAAAGAAAAAAAGTTGACTTCATATCGACTCGACGTGTTGATTTGAGTTCGAATGGACCTTCAAGAAGAGCAATTGTCGACTCAAATACTTCGTGAAAACGAAATAAAGTTGACTTCATATCGACTCGAGGTGTTGATTTGAGTTCGAATGGACCTTCAAGAAGAGCAATTGTCGACTCAAATACTTCGTGAAAACGAAAAAAAGTTGACTTCATATCGACTCGACGTGTTTATTTGAGTTCGAATGCACCTTCAAGAAGAGCAATTGTCGACTCAAATACTTCGTGAAAACGAAAAAAAGTTGACTTCATATCGACTCGACGTGTTGATTTGAGTTCGAATGGACCTTCAAGAAGAGCAATTGTCGACTCAAATACTTCGTGAAAACGAAAAAAAGTTGACTTCATATCGACTCGACGTGTTTATTTGAGTTCGAATGGACCTTCAAGAAGAGCAATTGTCGACTCAAATACTTCGTGAAAACGAAAAAAAGTAGACTTCATACCGACTCGACGTGTTGATTTGAGTTCGAATGGACCTTCAAGAAGAGCAATTGTCGACTCAAATACTTCGTGAAAACGAAAAAAAAGTTGACTTCATATCGACTCGACGTGTTGATTTGAGTTCGAATGGACCTTCAACAAGAGCAATTGTCGACTCAAATACTTCGTGAAAACGAAAAAAAGTTGACTTCATATCGACTCGACGTGTTTATTTGAGTTCGAATGGACCTTCAAGAAGAGCAATTGTCGACTCAAATACTTCGTGAAAACGAAAAAAAGTTGAATTCATATCGACTCGACGTGTTGATTTGAGTTCGAATGGACCTTCAAGAAGAGCAATTGTCGACTCAAATACTTCGTGAAAACGAAAAAAAAGTTGACTTCATATCGACTCGACGTGTTGATTTGAGTTCGAATGGACCTTCAACAAGAGCAATTGTCGACTCAAATACTTCGTGAAAACGAAAAAAATTTGACTTCATATCGACTCGAGGTGTTGATTTGAGTTCGAATGGACCTCCAAGAAGAGCAATTGTCGACTCAAATACTTCGTGAAAACGAAAAAAAGTTGAATTCATATCGACTCGACGTGTTGATTTGAGTTCGAATGGACCTTCAAGAAGAGCAATTGTCGACTCAAATACTTCGTGAAAACGAAAAAAAGTTGACTTCATATCGACTCGACGTGTTGATTTGAGTTCGAATGGACCTTCAAGAAGAGCAATTGTCGACTCAAATACTTCGTGAAAACGAAAAAAAGTTGACTTCATATCGACTCGAGGTGTTGATTTGAGTTCGAATGGACCTTCAAGAAGAGCAATTGTCGACTCAAATACTTCGTGAAAACGAAAAAAAGTTGACTTCATATCGACTGGACGTGTTGATTTGAGCTCGAATGGACCTTCAAGAAGAGCAATTGTCGACTAAATACTTCGTGAAAACGAAAAAAAGTTGACTTCATATCGACTCGACGTGTTTATTTGAGTTCGAATGGACCTTCAAGAAGAGCAATTGTCGACTCAAATACTTCGTGAAAACGAAAAAAAGTTGGCTTCATATCGACTCGACGTGTTGATTTGAGTTCGAATGGACCTTCAAGAAGAGTAATTGTCGACTCAAATACTTCGTGAAAACGAAAAAAAGTTTACTTCATATCGACTCGAGGTGTTTATTTGAGTTCGAATGGACCTTCAAGAAGAGCAATTGTCGACTCAAATACTTCGTGAAAACGAAAAAAAGTTGACTTCATATCGACTCGAGGTGTTGATTTGAGTTCGAATGGACCTTCAAGAAGAGCAATTGTCGACTCAAATACTTCGTGAAAACGAAAAAAAGTTGACTTCATATCGACTGGACGTGTTGATTTGAGTTCGAATGGACCGTCAAGAAGAGCAATTGTCGACTCAAATACTTCGTGAAAACGAAAAAAAGTTGGCTTCATATCGACTGGACGTGTTGATTTGAGTCCGAACGGACTTTCAAGAAGAGCAATTGTCGACTAAATACTTCGTGAAAACGAAAAAAAGTTGACTTCATATCGACTTGACGTGTTGATTTGAGTTCGAATGGACCTTCAAGAAGAGCAACTGTCGACTCAAATACTTCGTGAAAACGAAAAAAAGTTGACTTCATATAAACTCGACGTGTTGATTTGAGTTCGAATGGACCTTCAAGAAGAGCAATTGTCGACTCAAATACTTCGTGAAAACGAAAAAAAGTTGTCTTCATTTCGACTCGAGGTGTTGATTTGAGTTCGAATGGACCTTCAAGAAGAGCAATTGTCGACTCAAATACTTCGTGAAAACGAAAAAAAGTTGACTTCATATCGACTCGAGGTGTTGATTTGAGTTCGAATGGACCTTCAAGAAGAGCAATTGTCGACTCAAATACTTCGTGAAAACGAAAAAAAGTTGGCTTCATATCGACTCGACGTGTTTATTTGAGTTCGAATGGACCGTCAAGAAGAGCAATTGTCGACTCAAATACTTCGTGAAAACGAAAAAAAGTTGGCTTCATATCGACTCGACGTGTTTATTTGAGTTCGAATGGACCTTCAAGAAGAGCAATTGTCGACTCAAATACTTCGTGAAAACGAAAAAAAGTTGGCTTCATATCGACTCGACGTGTTGATTTGAGTTCGAATGGACCTTCAAGAAGAGCAATTGTCGACTCAAATACTTCGTGAAAACGAAAAAACTCTGCAAATTCTTGACACAGCGGTTCATTATCTTCTTTGTACAGATCACCCTTCTGTCTAGATCACTAGGTCTAAATGTCTAGATCCTAAATGTTAGATTAATTATTTTTATGAATTATCACTAATTATTAATAATTTTATCAAGTAGGTACCTAGTAAAAATTATTATAATTTATTGTTAAATATTAATAATTTGTATTTAATTAATACGATATAATTCTAGGGTTATAATACTTTTTAATTTTTCTATAAAAGAAGTACCTACCTACCAACAAACATTCGAAATTACCTTCATTTCCGTAGCACGAAACGTACCTCAGAACAACAAACTCCACAACTCACTAAAACCATATGATGTTCTAAACAGCTAGTTAGTATGAAAATCGAGACGACCTGTATTTAATCGACCTGTATTTCTACCGTTTGATTCAAGATCGCGTCGACAGGCTCAACCTTTGAGCCGTCATTGTGAACGAACGGCTGGTCGTACAAAGCTGCGGATGGTCTTAAAAAATTCTACGGAACAAACTCTATCTAAATACGAAATAAAAAACATACCGTTCTATATGAATTTTTCGAGATATGAGATTTTCAAAATTCGTTTTGAACCCCTTCCCCTTGACCTAGGGTTATGAAAAGTTTCGAGGACCATTGTGGGGTTGGTCGAAACCCATAAAAAAAATTTCGTAATTCTAACTCAACGCTAACTTTGCAAAGTGGCGCGGACGGCGTACGGCGGACGGACGGATTTTTTTTATTCGATTTTCTGAATCTACGTATCTTGAAACGTAAACCAACAAATTTTGAGGGGGGGTTAAAAATTTTTTTTCTTTGGGCGATTCCAATGGTTCATTATCGAAGATAATAAACCAATAAAACAATGTTATTTTTGTAAAATAAATAAATATATTTTTCTTTTTTGTTTTTCTGTGTTTTTTTTCTAGGGGGGGAGGGGGCATGAAAATGTTTCAATGTGTTGTAGACTCGTATGCAAGCGTTTGATTTCTTCTTTGAGTTTAGTGAAGGCTTCAAGGAATGAATGGTCCTATAATCAACTAGAGTTAGAGAGCTCCCTGTATCAACCAAGAACGGAATCGGAAGTTTTTCATCCCATTTCTTCAGTTATTTTGTATTGTTAAGAGTCTCACACTTACACTACAAACATATCAGTGTTCAGAACTGAAGTTTTATCTACACGGAAAATAATTAACTGCCCTGACGATACGAGTATTTACTCGAACATATTCATAGTCGAAACTTTGGCCGCATGCTGTACCTTCAGACTCCATAATTTAATGATTATGAAAACAGGATATGATAAGGCTGAGAAGTGAGTGGATTTGGTGGCTGAGACTGGGAAACCCCTGCTCATTTTCCTTGTTTTTTGTTTAGACAGGACGCACCTTTTTAATAAGGAAAAATATTGAAGGAGAATAATTCTTAGTACAATAATTGTACTACAATAATTATTATTGTACAGAAGTATTCGAAATGAGGAGACTACGACACAAGAAAACTTGTACAGTAATGCTAACAGCTATTTTCCCCCCATATTTAAGAATAATTCTTTGTTGTAATCACAATTACGTGTGAGTCCAATTTCGTATGAGTCCATGGTTCAGTTAGGGAGTACATAATATGTACTCACATAATATGCTCACACGTTCACATTCACTGCCTTTTGAGCTCAAAACAAACTACATAAGAACAGATGGTTTGAGCCAACAAGACAAGAACATAATATGATATTAGCACATGCAATACATATTATGTATTGCATGTGCTAATATCATATTATGTTCTTGTCTTGTTGGCTCAAACCATCTGTTCTTATGTAGTTTGTTTTGAGCTCAAAAGGCAGTGAATGTGAACGTGTGAGCATGTGCCCGGTCACATGATCACGGCGATAGTCACCCCAATTGTGACAGTGGGAACAATCAATTTTTTTTTACCATGGGCACATTTCCAGCAGGGAGTAGAAGGAGTTGTCACGAATTTTAAAAATTTCAGTATCGCAATTTCATAAAATTTTGCCCAGTTGCAGTGATGTGAAACAAACGAATCTTCGGAATTTTCTTTATGGCTCTCATTCAGGGAAAAATCAGCCAGGGAAAATCATTCAGGGAAAAAAGACCCTTCACTGGGTTTTCGAAATTTCTTGTACTAGTGTACAAAGCGTGTGAGAATAATCATGAATGCCTTTTCTTGTGCAAGTAATCTAATAATCTACCTTATTTAATAATTTGCTGTCACTATTTATGATTATCTTATTATTGTTCAGATGAAGTAATTTTTCGTGTTAAGTACTTATAGCTCTGGAATATTTACTTAGACATTCACATGTAGGTGCGTTTATGGAATCTTTGAGTTCTGTAAGCTATCAATATCGATGTCAAGTTTCTGTGTACTGAAATATTTTAAACAAATGATAAGTACAGCAACCCTTCAATTCAGCTGCGTTATTCAAATGATTTCCCATCTCTATAACGAGAGTATTCGTCTCCCATTTTCAAAGGTTAGCAACAAGGGTAGGCAGGGCACAGACCGACCATTTGCTCTAATGGATTTTTTTAATTAAACCACCCCAGAACTGCTTGCCGAGGCTCGCTGTAATGGAACCATGGACCGACTGCCTCGCAACGTCCAACGTCATTTCACTGGATTCTCACCTCTCTACGTTGTATTCCTAATTTCAGCGCGAGAGAATCCTGGACCCAACAATACAATCTGGTTGCGATCCACAGGCAACGGTCCTACAAGATGATTTAATTGTGAGTGTATGACCTGAAGTAGGGTATTATTGAGGTTAGTTATTGAGGAAGTTTCTCCCTTATTCTTCCTCAACTTCTCGAAAATGCGTAGGTACGGATATGTGCCACTCGATGAAAAATTTCTACTGTGTTTGGACATCTTTCGAATTTTCTTGGTATTTTCGTTCTTGGGGGCCCTTTGAAAACAGTCCACTCCGTAACACTGATCAAAACATCTACTTTATTACCATCAAATGCACAACATGTCTATAATACACGAAAGTTAAGGAGCACATTTTTCATGGTCCCGACCAGAAGTGCAAGAAAAACTAATAACGCATGCGAACAGCGAGGGATGGTCGATTCGACCTCCCAATTGCGTAAGGCGAGTGAACAAAATTTATTGTGAACACGATTTATCGGGATGTTATTGTCTTGTTCGCTTATAACCTAGGAGTTTTAAACGGAGTTTTATTTGGTTTTAATCACGAATTGTGTGAGCAATCATGGCACCAGCGCGTGTACTGTTGACGCTACAAATATCAAGTTCAAAGGTGGAACGACTCAAAATTCATGTCTTGAAGGGTCGGAAGGAACTGTTGCAAGAGTGGTCCGCGAATGGAAGCTTTGAGAAGAAGAAAAATTTCTCAGAAAATTACGCATATGTAGTAAGCAATCTTTGGAGTGCCAAAGGATAAGCGTTCTTTGCGTTCACCATGTGGCAAAAACTCGAAAACAGGCTAGAATTGATGAATATTGTTCTGTTGAAAATTGAATCTGGAACGTTTCAACGTTTTAATTTCGAATATACGGTTTTTTCAATTTTCCTTCCGTCAAGTATCTAAATAGCGAAGATCTGTTCAGGTACCGTCAGTGATCCGATATTGATAAATCGCCCCAAAAAACAGTGCGTGTGAAAATTATCAAACCGTTCGTCAGATATCGCAATTCTGGCTTCACCATCGTGTTCAGCGTTGAAAAATCTTTAAACTGAGTTGTTAATCGGCAAAAAATGTAGACAAAATTTGTTATCTATCCAGTACTCTTCTGGTATTCTACCCTTTCCGCCCTAAATGTCCTGTTGAACGTATTCCTGTTTTTCTTAATCGTACGAATACCTACCGCAATGGAAATTTGCTCATACGATCATTCTGCATGACTGGTGGTATTTTAAGCTTCGTTCGTCCCGTTCTTCACTTTTAATTAACGCATAGGGAGACCCATCTCACCACAAGTCAAATATATGTAGATGTAAAGTAAATTGTAACGTTAATTACTTCAAACCACGTGGAACGAAAATAATAACGAACGAGCTCCGGTAATTAAGTATCCGGCGTCTCTATGAATGAGCCCCAGTCCTCTGGGGGCGGGCTGAAAGTATCGATGAACCAAAATGTATTTATTCTTCGGGAAAAGGCGGGAGATAATATTTATTCGAGTAGAAGAGGCGTCTTGACAGCAAATCGCACTTCACTATATTTACCTCGCCGACTGATCCCCGATAATAACAAAACCGGAACCGTGAATTTTTTTTCTACCCGTAAGTAGAGCGTGGGAATCATATCTGTGACTTCGAGTACGGTTTAGTCTTCCGTGAATGTGAGATTTCAATGGCGGAAATGAATGGTGACGTCAATATTATAACTAGAGCGTACGAGTAGTATATTCTAATGCTAACGTGTGGCTGTAACGACGTTTAGCTGACATAATCAGACAGGTTCTCAGACTTCATCAGATTTCATCATTTTAAGATTCTCAAAACGGAAATACTTTCATTAGGATGAAAACTGCTCTCCAAATGACTAAATTTCAATGTCGCATTTTCATGAAATGAAGAGTATCATTTTGTCCAGTTGCGGTGGAATGAACATTTTACGATGGACACTAATTTTCAGGAAGAAGTCCTGTACACACACCGATTTAAACTGAAGAGCGATTAAAATTGAATTTTTAGTTAACTGAGTTTAATTTAATGATAAATTGCAATAAATAAGGATCACAAGGAAAGGAACCAATTTATTCAGTAATGAATTTGTTAGTGAAACTTTAATTTTCTGTACATGTACATTATTAAGTACGAGTGTTTCTCTTTCACTAAACATCACACGGTAGGTATAAAAAGCTTGGTTCAATTGGAAAATTAAGTCCTTTGTTGTCCTCTAAACTAAACACTCTTCATACTTAAATTAAAAGCCTTCCAACCTTCACAAAGAGTACTTGATTAATAATCATTAATAGACCTGTAATAATGTAATGGAGGAATTCCCCCCCCCCCCCTAAAACTCCCCAAAACCCCCCTTAGAGTGGCCCGATTCTGCCCATCTACGAACTTAGCCTTTCGATTGCCAAGAAATGCAATTTATGAATGGTAGGAAGGTTGAAGTGAAGGTGATCACTTCCGAACGATCGTAGAAGCCGTTCGGCTAAACATGTTTCCGAACTGATCTTATCCCCTCCTTTTAGCTAATTTTCGAAAAAAAGGAAGCTATTGTTCACGGCCCAGGATGTTTAATACTCGAATTTCCGAAAAAACTTTATAAGTATCAAAATCCCTTTTCAGACCATCCTGCATTCACTGCCAAAAGATTTTGAGTAGAAGGTTCATCTGCGTAAGTGTGAGATAAGACGAGTGCTAAAACCGTAGGGAATATAATATATATTATATTATAATAATTGTTGTTGTTGATTTGGGTTGGCTCATGTTCGAGTATTTCCCACTCCACAGTTCACCCTTCCGTCTATATCACAGTTCTGTTTACAATACCCTTGTGAGTTCCACAGCTATACGAAATAGCTGGAGTTATTTCTCCGTAATTGTTATCTCAAATATCGTTCAAATAGATGTCGGTAACTGGCTCCGTGTTGGCCTTACTTATTTATACAGGGTGTCTAGTGCCTAAAACATATATGTTGAGATAGAAAATTGAGTTTGTATGCGAAAAATCGTGTATATATACACGATTTTTCGCATACAAACTCAATTTTCTCAATATAGTTCCTCCTAAAAAATAAAAACTAATTATACCGTTGGAAAGCTGAAATTCTGGGCATGTTTTTCCCAAGGAGAGCCCGTCGAATGTTCTCCGTAATAACAAAGCGGACAACTAAAGAAAAAAACGGCGATTTTAACAAAATCTTCAAATTTTTAAATTTTGCAATTTTTTACCATTTTTTACCAGTTTTTTTTACCAGTTACCAGGCCAGACTAAAAAAATCGTATTTTGTCTCAAAGAGATAGGAAATTAGGGCTCTTTGCAACAGTATCCTCAGATTTCATTTTACACATGTACATTATAATTTGATGGAGGTCCGTTTTACAGGGACAAGGTCGAGAAGACGAAACAAATGTTTAAAGTGAAAAAAGTCGGATTTTTAGTTGAGAAAAAACTCTACGTGGCATTTTTTGTTGCAAATTACCTGTAAAATCGATTCCCTGAGTTTTTTATATAGGGACACTAGACACCCTGTATACTACGATTCTGGAGGTCTTATTTGTATCTATCGGCAATAATTTATAACAAGAATTACCCACCAACAAATATTCGACATTTTTTCTTGGTCGATACCTGAAGTTTCTCATTTTTTATCTGCACATTTCCCTACTTACTCCCACAGCACGATTGTCAATTCAATGCCACAATCAACAATCTTTCAAGTATCCTCAAGTTTTCTCAACTCGATTTTTTTTTCTCCGTCTTTTTCCATGAGAAAATGCGGTCTCCTGATCTCCTCACATCTCGTCACCTCAATTCCGGAGCGCAAACGTCTCTTGTTTACACTGAAGGTTGTTCCCTCAGCGCTTCTCCCGAGTCCTAAATCTCATTACACACTTCTTCGGGGACGTGGAAATCCAATAAATGTGGATTTTCGCCACCCCCGCCACATCCTCCGCTCGAACCTGTGTCAATTTGCAACGGTTTCTTGAGACTCGAAAACAAAAGGAAACGTCTTGCCACGATTAAAATATTCTCTGGCCTTTAGTAGCGCGAGGGATTCAGCCTCGTCCTTGGGACCGGTCGCAGCTTCTTCGACAGAAAAAAGGTTTTTTAAATACGAGTATAATGGAAAGGCACCTACTGCAAAAAGCACTTAACTGAAAGCCTTCGCTATGATAATAGACAGTACAATATGAAATATTTTTTTCCTCGAGGGAAGAGCGCATTTCAGACGTCATTTTCGCGTCGAAACGTTTTCTCGTCGTACCTAGTTCCTCGCAGACTATCGCTATAACTTGGTGAATATGAAGATGGTTTCTTCTTCAGTGAAGTGTTTCTCTATCAGTGTTAAGTGCAATTTTATTGTTTTCAATGGGCGGATTGAAATAGTTTGAAATGACAAGGTTAGGCCAGTGGGTCCCAAAATGAGTTTTTCTTCCTGCCCTTGTATTAATACTCATGCAAAAGCTGAAAGTAATTTATAAATGAATAAATTCATTAATAGTTGTATTCATATTCAAAAATTCCCCACGTATGAATTTATTCATATTCACGTATTTATTATTCATGAATAAAAATACGCCTTTCGCCTTCGGAGTAGCATCTTAGAACCAGCGTTAATGCTAAGAGAGAGAGTTCCTAAGGAATAAGTCATAGAAGGTAGGTTCGAACTTATCTCAATTGCACATGCGCGTTGGCTGAGTTCGAACTTATTGCGTCAAGTTAGACCTATCCTGCGTCAAGTTAGACCTATCCTGCGTCATACATGAGTGTAGTCGCCAACGCCAGCTCAAACCTTTCTCCACAAAGCGTTTTTACGAAGTTTTTAATGTTTCTAATGATTATCTGATGTGTGTAAAATGAACTCATCTACCGTCGTTATTCGCTTAGCGTTGTGCTAATTGGAGTTGACGTTACTTTAAGAATAGGCCACTTCCGTCAAAGCTGACTTCCTTGGTTAGCATCCAAAAGTTGCTCGTCTTATATAACGCTACTAGATACGGCCTTTCCATAATGAACTATCTCTTATTTCTCAAGTTCCTTCATTCTTACAGGCGTCAACATCTCCGTAAAATGTCATAGTCTCGTTAAGTGTAACGTTTACTAGAACTGGAAGTTCAAAATAAAACCAAGTTGGTGGAGTGAAAATCGGATTTTTCCAATTGCTTGTTTGTTTAGGATTAATTTCTTGAAAGGCTGAGTTCGTATTGTTAGTCGAAAAACAGAAACGGGTGTGAGTGAAACTCAGAATACGACCACCTACTTACCAAACGAAAGTCCTTTATTGAAACTCTTGTCTTCACAGTAATGAGATTTGGAACTCAAAGAGGGAAACTAACTGTAAACAAGAGACGTTTGCACTTCGGGTTCTGCGGCCCTGAAAGTGGTTTTGGGATCGTGGGTTTGAGGACACGGAATTGTAAAACGGAAGTCCACAGGAGAGGGAAAATGTCCTGGCGATGACAACGGGTTGTGGAAAGGGTGCACGGGCGGTGGGTCTAGAATGGGGATCTCACCGCTTGCAAGCTGTAATTATGCTTTCCCCACTCAACCCGCCTCATGTTCATTCGTCAAACAAGGATGAGGTTTTGTACAACCATCTTGTGTGCGCTTACCAATGTACACCTGTAGGAGGAGGATACTGTATCCGAACTCTCATTAGAACTACCAGGCTGTTCGATCGTTTGATTACCTGTAATCAACAGAACTGCGATAAGAGAACCTTTTGTTGAAGAACAACGAAAATATAGACTTTCCTAAACTAGTTGGCCGTGTTTCTGATATAAACTCCACTAAATCTTCAGCAGTGGCTATTTAATTACCATCCTATCCCTTGGATAGAGTTCCCATGCATCATGATCTTTTTTATGTCCCTTTCCTCGAATACTATCTAATTTTCCATTTCATAGCCGAGTAAAATCTTTTTTTCAATAAACAGAGAACAAAATTATGATGATCATCAAGAAATAAGGTCGACCTTATTTCTTAGTGTCAACGTTGTAATGGTTTGCTGAGTTTCCCTTGCTTCTCGTGTTTTTGGTTCAACCGCTCTGGGGATAGGTAGGTCTGTGAAAGCAGACCAGGCTATCCCTCTGGGTAGGGCGAAATTGCCTAACCTCCCCGGGTTACAGGGGAACTCAGCAAACCATTCATTACAACCCCCTTTGTCTTAGTTAGCCTCCTCTTTCTCTAACAGCACCACACAGTCTCTGGACACGTTAAGATCCTCTCAGGAGCAATAAGAACAGTGAAGTTGCTGTATTGTGTACAATGAGATACCTAACATTGAACATTTTCGAAGATCAAGAAGCACATACGATGGATTAGCGAGATTGGTGTCAAGTATTCAAATCTCACTAACGACACGGCGTATTACATTAGCGTTATTTCTCGATGTATCACGAGCATACGACTCTGTGCTACTAGATGTTCTATATGGAAGATTGCGAACGATCGGTGTCCCACATTCTTGCAGTCGAAGTATTGTTGCACTATATGAATCCCGGCAGATACACTTACGTGTGAATAATAAGATATTTGGTCCCAGAATGACATCGCAGGGATTGACGCAGGGAGGAATTTTAAGCCCGTTACTATATGCTATTTACGTGGGGGATATAGAGGACATAGTGCCGCAAGGCGTTCAGATCATTCAATTTGCTGACGACATATGTGTATTTGTAGAGTGCAGCGATATGGAATCGGGAAAAGAGAGTTTGGAGGAGTTCTTGAGACATCTACAAACATGGAGCGAATCGAAGGGTTTGACGTTCTCTGCTGACAAGTCAGTATTGGTACCTTTCACTAGAAAGAGACGATTAAACGTAGGCGCAACCGTGGAAATAGCAGAGAACGTCTTTCGTATACATCATCAGATTAAATTTCTTGGAGTCTGGCTCGATAAAACGCTGACATGGAAGCCACATATAGATTATATATTGAATAAGGCCGAACGGTACTACAATATACTGAAGATGGTTACCAGCCTCAACTGGGGAGCAGATCCAGAGGTAGCGCTATTATTCTACCGAGCAACTATCAGAGCAATCATCGACTATGGAGCTATCTTTTATGGCAACGCTAGTGACACAAATCTTCTTAAATTGGCTAGACTTCAGTTCAAATGTATCCGTAAATGTATGGGATTCCTCCGGGCAACACCTATCGACGCATTATTGGCAGAATCTGGTGAATGCCCTTTGGGCTTCCGATACCAAATGCTTTCAGATCGTTACATCTTGAAACTCAAATCTCACAGTCGGTCAATTGTTGAAGACGTATGTAGACTAAGTACGAACATACTGGTATCCAATACCAGTATGAACATGCCCTTACTCGTCAACAGTTTTACTCAAGAAGATTTGGATATGTCAAGACTTTATTGTTCTAATAAACCATCACCATTCATGTTAACGTATTCAGAGCTGATGGTACCGGTAATAACTGTTCAATTCACATATGGAAATCGGGAAGAGCATACCATCAACGATAAATTCACCATCTTCGTTAACTCCAAATGGCCGCAATCTGTGCAAATCTTCACTGATGGCTCAAAGTCCAGGAACTCAGTCGGATGTGCTTTCTTTGATACTTCCAACAATTATCATGAAAAATATAAATTACCGCAGATGACTTCCAGCTTCATTGCTGAAGTAACCGCAATAGTAAAAGCCATCGAATATGTTGTGGGATCTGGGACGAATGACTATGTTTACCATATATGTACCGACTCTCTTAGTACACTACAGTTACTAAAAACATGTAACATTCAGAGAGCTAAGAATGGTGTCATTGTCGAATTGCTCCGACTGTTGAGGCGCTGTTTGGATATGGGGATTAGAGTAGAATTCATTTGGGTGAAGGCACATGCAGGATTGTTGGCGAACGAACAGGTGGATCAGTGGGCTAAGGAAGGGGCGGATAATGGACCCCCGCTGAACACTCTCATCATGGCAGATGATTTGATCCCTTTCATCAACCAAAAACATAAGGAAAAATGGAAGGCAAGATTCGTTGGTTCTAACAATGCCCTATTTTATAAAAGGATCCAACCCAACCCCCTACAAGTACCGTGGTTTTATAAAAAAGGCATCGAGAAACCCCTAGTACGTACCATATCCCGCCTAAGGGTCAATTGCGGAGTTTGTGACACGTTCCTGAACATGATCAATCAAAGGGAAACGGCCCAATGTAGAAAATGTGGAGCACCAAGCGGATCACTGGAGCATTTGATCATGGAGTGCCCGGAGCACAATGGACCGAGAACAGTGCTGTTTAGTGCAATTTTAAGTAAGTCAGATGTAAACCTAGAATACTGCTCAATATTATCAACAAGAGATGTTTCCGTCTATAAAGAACTGTTTAAATTTATTAAGAATTGTAATATACTTATCTAAATAATCTATTACCTTCCATTATTGTGGCTGTATACTACAATGTAATGCCAATAAAAAAAAAAAAAAAAAAAAAAAAAAAAAAAAAAAAAAAACATTGAACATAGCAATAAATTGTTGTTTTTACTCATGGCCTGAAAATTTATGTTTAGGTATGTAGAATCTACACTGGGGTACGTTTTATGGCTACATGCAACTTTCGGTATAATCTGATACTTGGAAAAATATGCTCCGGTTTCCCGAAGGCAATCAGGTTCCCTAGAATGCAGATAACTGAACTCGAATCAAAGTCAAATCAAATCAAAAAGCCTATAGCATGGGAAGTAACCCACAAAAACATAAATAATTGCGACTAGACAAAAAATAAAACGACACAAATTTACAGTGGAACCTTGATTATTCGTACCTCTATAATTCGTAGTTCTCTATCATCGATACCTCCTATCCGCTTATGGATAGGAGCTATCGTCATGCGAATTAAAAGCTCGGTCCCTTGAAAAAACGTCTATAATTCGTAGAAAATCAATGCATTTCGGTCCCCTCGATAATTCGTACTAAAATTTCGGTCAGGAACAGACTTTCAATAATTCGTAGTCATGTCGGCAAGAACACGTTATAATTCGTACTTTGGCCGGGTGGGGCTGAAAACCCCAGTGAACATATTTGTTCAATTATTCATTCATTGGCTGTATTCAGTTCGTCGCCACGTGTATTGTAACCTACCTATGTACTTATTCAGTAAACAAGATGAGCTCTAAGCGATCAGCTTACAAGTGTCTCTCAGTCGCCGACTAAAAACCAATTATAGAAGCTATGGTGGTTTTTGTGATGACCAACAAGCTGAAGTACAGGTAATTCCAGAAGGATCCGTCGCCATTGCTGCTGCTGACTGGTTTCATGCTGAAGGTGAACAGGAAGGAGACAATCTGACTGTACATGGCTTTTCTGACAAAACATTTAAAAGATTGAGATGAAAATATACGGTTGGCGACATTTCACTCCATTTTTGATGCAGTTTTAGGCTAAGCATTTTTCTGCATCTACGAGTGGATCACGTTGTATAGGTACTAGTACATACATAAGGATAGGTAGGTACTAGGACGTACATAAAGAGATTATTGTTTTTGCCATTTCTCGAAAACGGCAGCAGTTTCGATTTTAATTCCAACGGGATTATATTCTGTGGTCCATGCCAAATAAATCCTCTACACGAGGTTTTGTCACCATTTTGGCAAACCTAAATTGCCTTTAAGTTCACCGTGAAAGGGAACACCCAGTGGTTCAACGATTTCCACTAAAGTCGATCAAAACTTTCGCGGAAGAAATAAAAAGTACACATTTTGGAGCCAGTCTTCCAAATGTGATCCAATGTTAAGTGTAGTTAGGAAACCGATTACCTACTATGGTAATTGTTCTTTTTTAGTAAGTACTATGTAATTTTCGATTGTATCCATGGATTACGAGTACTATGAACAAATGAAGGTAGTGCGCTAATAAATTATTGCTCAATGCATCGGCTCCCCTGCCATAATGTGAGAGTTTTACGATTGGTTGGAGATTTATTCCATTTTCTGCCGAAAATTCGACATCGTGGAGGAGCTCAATGAACCGCAACTTGTGACGGATGGAAAGCGAGACGACTTTATGTGATTGGCCTTCAGACGTATTGCTTTTAAAATGCGATCTAATGCGGCTGACTTATGACGATAAGTCATTACATTGGAATGAACCCGTGGACTGATAGGGGCTGGCAGGGGTCAGTCACGCCGCGTTGAGCAGCAGCACCCGGCTTTCTATCAATTGCCCTTCTTAAGCTCCCTCGACGCCATATGGCAGTTATGCCCTGTTATACTCTGTCTCCGTCACCACGCTGTCAATAGTCTGCGGTTTTAATCGGTCGTCCGATGGTAGCGGTAGATAGTGAATGTCGATCGTGGCGCTTCAGAGGTCGCCTGGGGTTTGGTATAAGTTCGCGGTTTGCCCTTTCTTCGCCTCGATTTGTTTGAATAATGAACTTGAGAGGGTTCGATGGCGGTTACACGGGCATATTCCATAAACTGCGGTGTAGAACGCCATGTAGGGATTCCAATATGATGACCACCTATCACGCTGTCCCTCCATTTTCCCGTTATAATATTTTGAGCGTATTTTCGAAGCTTCTGTTCTCGGTCCCAAATTTTTAAAACTCGAATACCCCAGAACATTTTATACCAAAATCCGTTTCAGACCATCCTGCATGTATGTGTCATTCCGGACGGTAACACTCGATAGATTTGAGATAATATTTCACGATTGTGAAGTCAGCATTTAGTGTGATTCCGTTCTCAAACTAGAGCACTTTGAAGATGAAGAAACGTGGTTGTTACATGAGATGTTCTTCACGGTTCAACTGACTTCCACCATCGTGTTCAGCTTTCAAAAAACTATAAACTGACGTGCTACTCGTCAAAAAAAGGAGACAAAATTTGTTATAAAATCAATAAAATAGAGACATTTCACATAAAACCATTTAGTTCATCGAAAATTCGCTTTATAGCCATGCTGCATGACTGGATTTTTATATTTTTCATATTTTGGTTCGAAAATCGAATCAGAACAAAACCCAAACCTACTTCAGGGTGAAGGCGCAGATAATTAGGGTCTAGAAGAAGACACACATGTTCCTTCACACGCAAATGCTTGTTGAAACCCAGTTTTGTTGAAAATTAGCCAATCCAAATGTTGAATAATATCGGACTCAAAATAAGGGAAGGTATGTGGAAAATATAATACCGAATAGCTCCATACTTAACATATTATGTTAAGTATGGAGCTATTCGGTCAATTTTGTGTGCATCAGGTGTCGTGCTCTCTTACTAAAGATAGGTAGGAACTTACAATAGTATTCTTCATAGTTACTTGTCATCTTGTAAAGAAACGGTTCTTCCAGTTCCAGTTTTATGCCGTTTGTGGTAATTAAAAAATCTTCTCACCACCATAAGTACTAAGTATTACCACTTAGTACCACTATAATCATGAAAATATGCCAACTCCATCTAGCTTTCGGAGCTAGTGGATTCATGCGAGGAAATGGGAAAGTAGGATCAATGCTAGTGCCGATTTGTGTATATCAAGGATTTTATCAAGGGTTTAGCGTGGTGACAGTACCTCTGGAAAAAAGCTCAGTCAATTGTAGGTTCGAAAATAGTGTACCTCCAAAGTAGTTCACCCTGGAGGTACCCTACTTTCCGCTCCACGGTATGGCAGACCAAAGAATCATAAAATTTATGTTGCAATTTAATGTTCAATTTTATCTCAATTTGGTTTTTTGCCAAGTAACACCTTAGTTTTCAACGCTGAACATAATAGTAAAGTCAGAATTATGATATTTCATTCCGTTATCTGATTAGGGCAGATGAACCGTGAAGAACATCTCAAGTAACAACCACGTTTCTTCATCGTCAAAATGCTCCAGTGTGAGAACGGGCTGAGCAATCGTAAATATGACTTCACCATCGTGTTTGGCGTAGAAAAACCTTTAAAATGAGGTGCCACTTGTCAGACTGTTTCATTTTTGGAATTTATGGGTGATTTTTCCCACCTAAAATCCCCTTAGTGTAGTTTAATGGGGATTTCATGTTAGTTAGGACGTAAGTCGGGTGGAATTCAAATCCGTATAAGTAAAGAAGAACATCGAAAAATGCGAAGGAGGGTGTATTGGTTTAAAATTTCGTCGAGCGCGGGGCAGATTCGAGGATGTTGTCTCGTCGCCAGTTTGACGAAAAGTGTGGACGACCGCGGAAAGTTTCAGAGCCTCGGTGGAATAAAAACGTTGGAAAATTCACTTCTAAACTCATTTAGGTACGATAATGTTGACAGTGTTACCAAATTCAGTTGGTGGGCGGTGATAAAAATTTCTGGGACTAATTTGTTTCTCTCGCACTCGACGTTATCTCGCAGAAAACGACCCTCGGAGCTAACAGGTGCCTCGATGGCCTTTCAGATAAAAACCCTGGTAACATCCACGTGGTGGCTCCGACGGTATTTTTCAAAGGTCTTAGGGACGCTAACCGTTTTTCAGAGCTCCAAGCGCGATTTACGACCAAATCTGATAGAAGGAACATCCGGTTGCGTGCAGAGGGGTCTTTGCCCCCCCCCCCCCCCCCCCGCCCGTTATCCTACAGGCCTTCATGCTTTCAAATATCGGTTAAATCTACCGGAAAGTTCGGGGGTGAGTTAAACTGTGGTAGACTGTAATTAAGAGTCGAGAAGGAACTGAAAGAAATCCTCCTTTTTGTACTCAAAGAAAGTCTCAGCGACATAATTATGTAGAAAACTTTGAGGTTTTACGGCAGGGCGAAAAAATATAGTCGAACGTTGCAATTTGGTGCGTTACGTTCGATTAAACCTGTGAAATCGCACCCAAGACATGCACCTTGTTAACGCCCAATTTTAACTCAAATCCTACGTTGTCCCGCACCACGTTACGTCAAAATGTTTTATTGCCAAACTACCGGGAGTTTTACTCTGAAAATTACTACTTTTAGTATACTGTAGGCTCCCCAGACGTATCCTACTATTGCAACAATTTACCTTTATCATTTAAATGTGACAATGGTCGCTTAATACAAAGAGAAATGAAGAGACAAGTGGAATGGTGGATTTGACGTTATAAAAATCACGTGGTTCGAAGCCGAACTAATATTACAACAAGTAGGTTCCAATTTGTATCTAATAAATTCCAATAAATATTGAATGTCTCAATGAGGAATAAAAACAATGGGAAGACTAAAATGATTTAGGTATATCTTCAGAGAGGATTCTTCTAGAAGCAGATTGAAGCGAGTAAGGGGAGCACGAGTTTCCAATATTAATTTAATTAAAACTTTTTTACATTTTGCTTGTATTATTCATCTCTTGCTTTGGAAGTGGGATAGAGAGAGGAAAAAAAAAGAAAAAACCAAATAAGCGTCAAAGGTTTGCCGACTAGTCCACGCTGTTAGTTTGCAAAGTTGAAAAGTAATTTGTTGTTGGATTTTCAGCTGGTAAAGGGAAGTTTTACTTTTTTTTATATATCTGACGCGTTCGTGAGGGGGCGGTTCACTCAACTTGAGGCATTTGGGTTGGGAAGAAGAGGAGTATTGTTTTCCACAGCCTAATGGAACGTTGTATTTAGAGATGAAACGACCAAATTGAAGAAGGCTCAGGGCCCGTTCCGGGTTAAGCTGCTCAAGTCGAAAAACGATCTGATCTTTCGTTAATGGGCGAGTACGATATTGTGTAGATCTCACGCTTAAGCGCCCCATACACTGTCAGTTTAACTGAAGATAATCGTAAGGCCGTCGATCGGGGTCGCCCACACATTCATCAGTTGATCTTCATCAGTTCGTCGGGCAGGCGAGGATCGGATGAGAGACCTGTCGGATGGTGATCTCAAGTGCCCCCCGCTACAAACTGTCAGTTGGCCGGCAGGCGTGAAATCCGCTATCTCCGTTTTTAGCGAATTTTCGAAAAAAATGTAGCTAGGTATTGTTCTCGGTTCAAAATTTTTAAAACTCGAATTTTCGAAAAAATTTGCATGCCAAAATCCGTTTCAGACCATCCTGAATCCACTGCCAAAAGACACCAAAAACTATAGGTACCTACCTATATTAAATATATTAAATAAAAAAAGACAGATTTTTTGTGCAAATTTGAACTTTTTACCTCAATTCTATCAAGAGTTATCGTCCGGAATGACACATACATAAACATATAAATTTTATATGTTTATGTATGTGTCATTCCGGACGATAACTCTTGATAGAATTGAGGTAAAAAGTTCAAATTTGCACAAAAAATCTGTCTTGGCAATCGAAAGGCTAAGTTCGTAGATGGGCAGAATCGGGCGACTCTAGAAGGGGGGGGGGGATTCCTCATTAATTTCCAAAATGGAACATTCTGACAAGTGACGCCTCATTTTAAAGGTTATTTTTATGCTGAAGACAATAGTGAAATCAGAATTGCAATATCTCATCCCGTTCTCAAACTTGAGTACTTTGAAGATGAAGAAACGTGTTTGATCCTTGATATATTCTTCATGGTTAGTCTGCTCTAAGCTGATGACGGAATTCGATATCGAAATTCTGACTTCACCTTCATGTGTAGCGTTGAAATGTCGAAAAGCTGGGGGGGTTTTTGGGGGGTTTGGGGGGGGGGGTCGCCCATAACTTCCATAAATCAAAAGGTTTGTCAAGTGAGATGAAAATACTGAGTTGAAACGAGGGGAAAAGCCGCACAGTGCAGCATGGCTATAAGAGCGAATTTTTGAAGAAATAACTGGTTTTATGTAAAATGTTTCCATATTACTGGTTTTATAACAAATTTTGACTCCTTTTTTGCCGAGTAACAACTCAGTTTATAGAATTTTCTACGCTGATCACGATGGTGAAGTCAGAATTGCGATATCTCATCTCGTTATCAGATTAGAGTGGATGACATGAAGGACATTTTAAGTGACATTGCGTTTCTTCATCTTCAAAGTGCTCCAGTTGGGGAACGGAATGATATATTGCAATTCTGACTTCATCATCGTGTTCAGCGTAAAGACTCCTTTGAAATTAGTTATCACTGGTGGACGTTTCCATTTTTGGAATTTATGAGTACTTTTTCCCCCCTTCTTTTCTTCGAAATTTCGCTAATATTCTCAAAATTTGTGTTTATACAAATCCGTCCGCTCGCAAAAATATTTGAAAAAGTTTTGTGTTATGGCATGAACTGTGTTGTGATAAGGCAACTGAGTTGTATTCCTGACCTGCATAACATCAGCCTTTCAAAATTGAGTGGGCACATGGCAGGAGGATGGACATTCTAATTCAGAGGGTCAATGGAATGATGTCATACTGTGTTGGACAAGTGTGAGGGGAGACATTGGAGTCTGCGTGGGCGTACAGATCGTTGCAGGGCGAAGGGTTTCGTTGAGATCCACACGGCTCATACTCCACTACGTCCTACGTCTCTGTTCCGCAAGTTCTCCCTCTTCATCGGCCTTGAGAACGACCTCGTCCAATCATCCTGACCCCACTCGACGGCCTCTTGTTCCTTTGGTAGGGCGGCCGATGGCTGTGGAATGACGTAGTTGGAGATCTCCCTTACGGACTCAGCCTCTGACTGAGATGATTGTCCGGTGATCAGGGTCGCGTGATGATGGGACCGCCGGTCCGAAACCCTTTCCGCGGGCCTGTGCTTGACAAGTCTCCTTCTCAAAGTCGTATTGCCTCCAATCCGTATTCAATCGGTATCCTGTAATGATGCCTCTACGGTCCCAACCCTTAGAAACGAGGGACGCAGGTGAGCCCATCAGCTACCAGAAGAAGCTACGTAAAGAAATTAGGTGTTCCTACTCCAAAAACTGATCCTACAACAAATAAGCAAATTTTTGAAGCTATTGTTCTCGGTCCAAAATTTTTAAAACTCGAATTTCCGAAAAATTTTGTATGCCAGAGCCCGTTTCAGACCATTTTGAATTCACGGCCAAAAGGCACCAAAAATCATATGTATACACAGTGGAAGTCGCTTATAGTGATCGCATTGGGACTGACCAAAACCGATCATTGTAAGCGGCCAATTTCTATCTGCGACCAGAGGGAAAAAACCTATCTTTCAAAATATTTACATAATTTTTGTAATTCAGCAGAATTATTGTCAAAACAGAACAATAGATACCTACAAACAAATAAATAGGCCGAATCCCAACTAATGAACATCACAAAAAAATTATGGTTATCAGGTATCACAATCATCGTTCGTCATTTTTCATAATCATCATTTTCGTTAAAATAGTCTGTGATGTGGGTCTGTTTGTCAGCAACCTATAAACTTTGAAGATGAAGAAACGCGGTTGTTACTTGAGATGTTCTTCACGGTTCATCTGCTCTAATCTGATAACGGATGAAAAATCTATAAAGTTGAGGCGTTACTCGGCCAAAATTGGAAACAAAATTTGTTAAGTATTTTGTACTTAGGCCGTGGGTTTTGTGTTTTGGTTTTTTGACCCTGCGATCCAAATTCAATGGTAAAAATTTATATTTCACGGAATATCAAATATCTCTGCAGAAACTGACACCACGGACGTTGAAATGTGTATTCAACTCCTGTCCTCCTCAAATATACGAGTATTTACATGAATGACTCTCGGATATTTATCAACTGAACAACATAGATTACCTTTGAAATACGAGACGCACAGTTAATACCACCTCTTCGTTTACAGTAGAAAATTTAGACAAAACATAAAAAACTGGATCCATTCACGTATTATTACTGCATTCAACAAACTTTTGATTGTCTGAAAGCAACTTCCCTTTTTCCCCTTTCGAGGTTTTCATTTATTATTAAAAAGGATTGTGTCGCAAGATTTATCAACACCAGATGGTCCCCCGCAGCCTGGCAAATTAATGGCCCCACTCCTCCTCCTCCTGCCAGTCACTTTTGATGCTCTTTCCTCGCAGTTGTGGTGCTGTCAACCAACTTGGTTCATTAACTTTTTTTTCCATTTTTTTTCCCATTTAGATTTCCGTTGAAAACTTCATGATTCAACCAACCCAGATGAAATTTGCAAATTCATGTTTAAATAATAAAACTTTCTAGTCCCGCAAAACATCTTGGGAGCGCTTTCTCGAGATGGTTTCTAGCGAAAATTATGTTTCGAACCAATGTTGGTGTGAAGTTGTGGTTAGCACTCCGAAACTTTCCGTGGGAAGATGTTGACAAAAGCGTTGAAGGTAAAAATTTATACGCATCCCCACTGTGAAACTGTAAAATACGTAAATAGTAGTAGCTATTGATAGTGCCTCTATATGGAGGTAACAGAAGACAAGTGTCTTATTATCCGCCGAAGAGATAAGACTATGTTATTTCAGGTTTCACGGTAGGAATTATCCCTCGAAATCACTCAGCTGATCAGGAGCCATTACATTCGTCTTCACCACACCCTCCAAGCCTCCGTTTCAAATTTCAGCTTTGTTGAATAATACCGAGATTAGAGTGATATAAACACCACACATTAGCTGTGCATTAGGACCGAAGGAATATCGGTTCTGTTTTATGGGATCTAGTGGTTTTAAACACCTCACCAATACAAGGACTATTCAATGGTACTATTAGGCACAAGTTACATACACGCCTCCATGCTAACCGACCTCATATCATACATCACCGCATTACCGATTCCGTTGCCGCCGGCGTCGCTACATCGATCGCCAATTAATTTTTTTCCCCGGGGCGCAAACCCGCGGTCAGGCTCAGCTCATTAATGAAGGATCCAAACGCAACCTGAACAATGTGAATTCGTTGTCACTCGCGATTTGTTTCCAGTGGAAACTGCTAACCAACGACCGTCCAACCCAATCGACGTCGGTTCTGGGAGCATCACTTTGTATTCATTGAGGACGAAGCTTTAATAATCACGTGTCGTTTTATCGACTGATACACAGTTCATTTGTTTTGTTATTGATTGCCTTCCCTCGTAATTTGCGTTTCCGCCAACTGGTGAGATTTTATTGAACAAGGTACAACAACAGGCGGATTCAAATCTTGATGTAGGTAATCATCGAAGCACTCTCCCACAATTATTGTTGTTCCTATTCTGTTCACAATAATGGAATCCCAAAATCGGATACGTAATGCCATTATGTACATTATTACATTGTAATCCAAACACTAGGTCTTAGATGTCGAAATTGTGAGATAAATACAAAATTTGGTTTACCTGTGGAGATTTTTGGTTGCAGATCTTGAGTGTTGACGTACATAGATCAGGCGCTCACGCGTCGATTTGACGCACTGGGTTTGACGTACATAGATCAGGCGCTCACGCGTCGTTTTGACGCACTAGGTTTGACGTGCATAGATCAGGCACTCAAGCGTCGTTTTGACGCACTAGGTTTGACGTACATAGATCAGATGCTTAGAGCTAGCGAGTGTGAGTAGCGTCTGATCTATGTACATCGAAACGATGTCTGAGTAGCTCTAAAGACTAATTTACACTATTTCAGTAGCAGGTAGAGTAGAGTGGTAGAGTGTAAGCAATACACCCTACTCCTGTACGTTCAAGTTCAGTAGAGTAGAGTTCAGTCTACTAACCAGTAGAGTTCGCTCTACTAACTAGTATCTGTGATCTGGAGGCAATACCTTCCCACGTTGGAGTCCAACTCCACCTTGTACACTATTCAACTACTTCCCTGATGATGGAGAAAAAAATTCTTCGAAACGTTGGCACATGAAACATGTCTCATTTGAAGAGTACAGAGGAAGAATTATTTATTATTTATTTATTTATTATTATGTTACATATTCTTTATACACAAATAATGTCAAATTAACAAATCTCCCAACATTATTGTGGGCAATAGGCATAAGCCTGTGTCGCCTCACAAGAGCTGCGCCAAACTTAATTATTCTTAATTATTTACATTTCTCTTCATGAATAATAACTTAATAAACATCAATTTTCTATATTTTCTATACATAGAATGATATATCCATCTCGAGAAAAACCATTATTTAGGTTTAAAAACATTTTGAGGCAAGGGAATGATCAAGATTAAAGCTACATTTTCCGCGAAAATTCACATTTTATGTCTTTGCTTTGGCACATTAAAGTTAAAAACCGTCACGAAAAATTGTCCTCGAAAAGCGTTACCTACATTTTACGATAATTTCACTTACAACCAAGCCGTTGCTAGGGAAATGTAACTTCTGTAGTTTTCATCGGACAAACATCGTTCTCCATTCGATCGAAAGCCCTCGAATTAAACGCATTTCTTGCTTATTTGTTCTTGGTATTTACTTATGTCAGACTTATATATATTTTTATGTTAAAAATTGATATAGTGAACACTGCCGCTTGTTTTGTGATCAATTGCTTGAGGTTGAGGTTACCTACATTTCTGTTTTTATTAAAATAATACTACATCCTACCAAAATTGGTCGTATAGGAAACTGGGATTCGTTGTTTTGTTATTGTTAGTTTTGATTTAGCCATCAGAGTGAATTCACCACTTAAAACCAATTACACAAATAAAATATGTAAGATTCGGAGCACACATGGATTCATACATGTGTGCTCCGAATCTTACATATTTTATTTGTGTAATTGGTTTTAAAGTGATTAATAGACCATATCAATGTGATCAAAAATAAATTTGTTACTGAACGGTTTATTAAGATTGGATATTATTAATATTGACATAAAATGTCCCAATGTGTTGCAGACTCGTATGCAAGCATTTAGACACACGTCAAAATACGAAGTTTCTTACGAATTCGATATTCACGCTGTTTATCGGCATTTGCTTTTTTTTTTCACTTTTTCTCCCCATTGTGGAGGCTGATGTAAATTGTGTACCTACTTACTGCATCGTTGGAAAAACTTGCTACGATTTTAACTCATTGTTGAACTCAACGATCTCCCTTCAATCATTTCTGTAGGATAAATCCAAAAACGGTACTGCTTAGTGAATTTGGACAACTAAAGATTCATCGAGGAAGAAAAGCAGTACTCACTGTCTATATGAGCTATGACTAAAAAACCGCTCAATCCTGGGATCTTCCGTTTTTCTGGTTGACAAATCTCTACGCTTTTTCAACGTTGAACATCGTAGACGTCTTCCCTAATAAATCTTCGGCAATTCGTTGCCTCAGCTGTTTCTTCTTAGTAACTTAATAGATCTTACGAAAAAAATACGAATCCAACCAAATCAAAAGCTCTAAAATGTCACAATTCGTTTCTACCGGTATTCTACTTCAGACGGCAGTAATAGCGATCACGTTTTATGGTTTTGTAAGAGTCCGATACACTCAATGCTTCATCGTAAACGGAAAATGTCCGGACTCTGATTAATTACAAGGGTGTCATCAATACTGATCAAAATACCGTGTTTTTTGTGCCCCGATGCGGGTACCATGAATTGAGATTTCTCAATTGTCGGTCGGGCGATGGAGGCACCTACACGTTTAAAATAATAAATAGTTGTTTTGAACCTATTTGAGCTGAAGGTTAAATTCCAATAGTTGACAAAGCCAACAATTCCAGAACGGCTCTGACTCAAATCAGATGATCCGTTTTAAATGATGACGCCCAATCTTTTCGAGGATCGATCACGGATCGTTCTGCAGGAACAGAACGTTTGATCGATGCTAACTGCCACCGCCGAACGATTCAAAAAGCCGTGACAGCAGCTTTTATCTCGCGGTGACTCCGTTCACAACAAAGTTAAATGTTGGTTGATGGACCGTAACTCATACAGTTCTCGAACCAGTGGCTGATCCGGCGGCGGGGGGGGGGGGGGGGGGGGGCAAGGGGGTAATGACCCCTCCAGAGCCAAAAATCGACAATATTACAGAAATTGTCTGGGCGTAGCCCAGCGTTATTGCCTAATGACCACAAATATCTCGATTTTCAAAATTCAAAAGTGACATTTCCCAAATTCCGATGGGTTGCTCAATAGGTTCATACTAAGGTTGAGTTCGAACATTTGGCGTCCATACCGTTTAATAATTTCGAAAAAAAGAAGGACGCTGAAAAACATTGATTTAGGAGTTTGGTAGAAATTCAGTTATTGTCAGTGATTCCCTTTACGAAAGAAATGCAATAGAATGAATTAACGTCGTCTGTCAAATCGACATGTCTATGGAACAAAATGAGGTAAGGTTAGGTTATGAACCTCAAGGAAATCCGAACCGGCTGCATCCGGAACATAGTTCACATTTTTCACTACGTACAAATTGATAAAATTACCATTAAAAAAAAAAATAAATAAAATGTTTATTTTATTTACTTAGCCATATTGCCGGGAGGCGCTCTTTCAATTTCCCTTGGAAAGCAATTTCTAATGATCAGGAATTGTTTTTCAAGTAATTTTTTTTGGGGGGTCTCAAGTCGAAAGTTGTCTCATTAGGCCGAGGATGATCATCCAAACTTTTCATAACCCTTAGTCAGTGGGGTAAGAAAGTGTAAAACAGGGTTTGAAACGGTCAAAAACGTCATAGCTAAAAAAACGGATACAAATTTGTTAGTTTATATCATTTTTGAAACCACAATTTAAACCGTTCGTTGAAGACGGCTCAAAAGAAGAACTGAAAATGTTATTAACTTGAGCGTGAACCGCGAAGGAAAGAAGGTTATTCCAGATATTTGTTGGTTGGTACTTGTAGATAGCGACGACATATACATGTCGGCCAGGTGGTAATTGGTTAATAGACGAGACCATCATCTTGAGATCTCGAGATAAAGCTCTGAAAAAAAGCCATTTTTTAAAAAAAGTGCTAATTTTATGTTACGGTCATTTTTCTTGTATCGTACCAGCCAAACTACTGGTCCTACAGAAAGATCGTGAGTGAAGTATTGTAGTACAATTTAATATACTTCAATTTAAGATCAGAATGGTGCTTCTAGATCGAATGGTTTCTAAAAAAAAAACCAACAAAAACCGAAAAGCAGGATAGCGATATTCTGAACCCAACTAAGTTGAACGACGTCATGAATAGGTTTTATATCATAGTCTGTCATTAATGTTTCAAACAGCGTTAAATTAACCCCAGAAACATTAAACTCGGTCCAGTAGTTTGGGCACCTCAAGCGTTCAAAGATTGGTTAACCTGCGGTAAGTCGTACTTCTCTGCTAAAACTCGTTTGTCGGTCTCTTTTGGCTATAGCTCCAAAACTGTTCGTCCGATCCGAAATTTCTTTTTTTGGTCTGAAAGCTAGTTAACTTTGCTTTCAGACCCCATTTATTAAATGTTAATAAGTCCTTCGAAATACCCTCAAAAAATCCCGTGCTGTTGTGAAACCCAATTTTTTGTTGGCCCATTTTTCGCTGAAACTCGAAAATATTTGTCCTGTTCAAAATTTCCTTTTTTTTTTTTCATCTTTATGCTGGTCGAATTGACTATGACATCTCATATAATATATTTTTTCATACTATGAAATTTTGATTCAATCCCGGAAAATACCCACGCCAGCCCATATACCTAGTTATGTTAAGATAATATGAATTTTCACTCTTTGGACTGTGAGGGGATGCAATGTGCAGTAAATGACGAAAACTATAACGAATGATAATGGAAATTGCGTTTGTTCGAATAACTGTACAAATACCTACTTAAATTTTATTACGCGAAAGACAACGTAACGTTGAACACAATTCGTCCTCCTTAATTTCTTTCGTTCAACAAGTAGTTTTCATTTCAATCAATAAAATGTCTACCTCTCGGAATATGTCATCCCAAGTTCAATCCGTTATTATTATTATTATTATTCATCGTGTTATTCCGTTACATGGCGCGGTATTCATCCCCACTGTGAAACATCAATAGGAAAGTGGAAACAAAAATATCGATCAGCTGTTGTGATTTTCGTAGAGCCATTTTATTGATCTCTGGCAAAAAAGATGATAAATAGAAAGAATAGAATAAATAAATAAATAGAATGAATGATAAATAGAAAGATAAGAGGTTCTAAAACGAAAGCTAATCTCCAGTATTTGTTTAGTTCAACGGATGATATTCCCGTGTGTAAAGAGCTGCTTGGAGGTAATACGTATAAATGCTTTTGCGTGTCGACAGTAGTAACCTCATTAGGGATGCACCAAACGCACACTTCTACCGACGAAAGCTGGACTTGTTAATTGAGGAAGAAGAAGAAAAAGAAACATTCTATTAAACCATTTACTACGAGTAGCATTATTATTTTTTTTAAAGATATACAATCTCAATGAGGACGTAAGTACTAAATTTTATATAAATAGGTACGCTAATACAATGAACGATTTTCGTTTCTCGTTTTACTTTTTTAGATCTATCACCGATCCCCAAACCTATACGAAATTGATAATAATTAGCAATTATTACCTATTGGCAATTTAGATTTTCAGGTTTTCTGTCACTGGATCGAAAAGGGCCTTTCGAAAAACTCGAATTACGATTGTAAGATTTTGAGAAATCTAAGATTAGGGCGATCAACAGGAGATCGTGAGTTCATGAGAAAAGTTTCTAACTACTACTAATAAAGCACTTGAAACTTCTAAACACTTTAACAAAATCGAAAAATTCCTTAGGCCTATCTGTAACTGGTGCCGTTACCCTACGAGTATACCTAATATATATTATAACTCATTATCGTCGAAGTGATCAAGAGGGCGCAGGACCTGCTGAACGGCGGTGCAGGAGGCTGCTCGTCAATAAAACTCGTTCGAATTAGTGACAGCGACAGGAGCACATTCACTATAAAGGATGGTTAAATTACAGCTCAACACTCACCCCGGTAGACGAGTTTTATTGTATTACGTTAAGCCAGTTTCCTGTATGTGAATCTGTTTTTTTTTTTTTTTTTTTTCAATTTAATAAAGAAGGTTATTTATTCATTCATTCATACTTTGATTAGGTACGTATTATGGATGGATCACGTATGGACTTTAGATAGATTGTTGAAGATTTTATGTGCTTGTAGATACGCTTTGGTGTGTTGTTTCTGTACTAACCTCATGTTTAGATGTTATAGTCAGTGTGTAAAAATTAGGTATTCTCTTTAAAACCGATACTTTTTTTTTTACAAGTTTAGAACAAAATTCAATACTAACCGTGTAAAAATCAACGTTAAAGACCATTTTCCATACATCCAAACTGGATAAAAAATTCAATTTAAAAAAATACATCCGACGGCGAAATCATATTGGGGCAGTTAGGTGGAAATAAACAAACGTCCACTCAACTAAACATCAGAAGTGAGTGTGAGCTCACTGAGAGCTCTGGACGCGTTTCGGTCTCTCCTGTAAAATTCGACATTCTACTTAGCAATCCAATTTTGATTTGAAAAGCCGCATATTTGAGTAGTCATCATACAGTTATTCATTTCTTCACCATTTCACGTGCTTTGACTAGGCATTCTATAACGATTTCGTTGTCAATTCCACAATTTTATTTAGATGCAATATCGTTTTGTGATATTCGAGTATTAAATCTTTTATAATAAATTCATATATATATAAGTTACTTTGAGCTTTCCAAAGCTAGGCGGGAACATTGTTCCTATTTTGGAAATAGTTATTATTATTATTATTATTAATGTCATAGTTTTCTTCTTCGTATGAATAAACGTGCCTACCATCTTAATTTTGAAATATAATATAATAATAAGATTTGTGTCCAGCGTGAAAAAACCTTTGAAATGAGATGTCACTTTTCAGACGGTTTCATTTTCGGAATTTAAGGCTAATTCCTACCCCACCCCCCTTAAACTCCCCAAAACCCCCCTTAGCGTGGTCCGATTCGGCCCATCCACGAAATTTTCTTCCGGAAGGATGCCTTCCGTCTGCGAAGACAGGTTTGTTGTGCAAATTTGAACTTTTAATCTCAATTCTATCGGAATTCTACGAAAAATTTCATTAAAATTTGACACCTCAATCGATTTTTTTTTTCACTGCGCGTAACCCAGTCGACGAGCGCGCGAAAACGCGCAACCTTGACACTGGGCGAAAATGTGGTCCACCATAGACCCCAAGTGTGGCACATCTAATTTCATTGTTTTTGAACGCTGATTCACGTGGTGCTATCAATTTTCTTTTTTAAAAAGGCAATTAAATAATAAATAACTTTTAGTGCAGAATACGTTTTAAAATAAAAATGAAAATGGTTTATGCGGTCAAAAAAATCTATTGAGGTGTAAAATTTCCATGAAATTTTGCGTAGAATCCGAATCTGCTATAAAAAATGAAGGTTCCAGTTTGAAAAAACAAAGTTGATGCTCAAATCGCGCATTTGAATTTGCCGTGAAAAATTAAAAGGGGTCACTATTTGAATTTTTGGTTTAGGTTCGGAAATTACGGAGATAAATAGCTGGTCCTATGGGTGCCTTGTATAGGGTTCGTTATAGCATCGTAAATAAATTGTTGCTGAAATGTTTGAATATACAATATCAGTCAGAAAGCTGTCGGTGAAGATAACCGTAGGTCTAATGAAAGGGTGGAAAAACAATGACACCCTGAAGGCCGAAGTATTGAGGTGAGGAATGCGAGGGTGGAACAGGCCAATGAGATATGAGCAGCTCGGGAAGTGTTGAGGGGATCTCGGAAAGGAGAAAAAAATCAATAAATAGGCATAAAATGACCGGTCGATTCGTATGATTTCGACAAAAACAAACGGTTAAGTTGAGTGATTTTGGGGTGATATGTCGTGTTTGTGTTAGTTTTTGATGATTGTTTTTTAATGATTTGTCACGTACTTACGGTGTGTCGAAAGGTCGTCGTAAGGTTGAAAGATCGCGGTACGTTTGCTGTGTAGAGCGAAAAAAACGCGGTCGTCGAGATCACAAAGGCGCTTAGGAAGCGACTGACTCACGCCGGCTTCCGCACCCTCGTCGAAAAAGGGGGTCGTTCTCCGACAGCGGTGGGGGCGGTAGGGGTGGTAGTCAACCCCACTGTCTACTATGGAAGAGGGTGGAAAACAAAATCGATTATAATCGATTTTCATTCGAACTTAACTCGGACGAAGAACGGGAGCGATTAACCGTTTGAACTCTTTCGACGTCGGACGATGAGATTTATCTCGTCGAGGTCATCGGGCGTTCGCACTTGGATGCACACGACGCGGATGCGCTCACCAACTCGCCCGATCCGGCGCCGTTCTAATAATTAAACAACCTGTTTGGTCTGATTCTACAAACGGCGCACAATGGTCAACGAGGCGAAAAAAAACAAAAACATTTTGTTGTTGTTGAGATTTTTGACCATTTTGGAGTTTCGAAAATGTCGAGAAGAAAAATATTCCGCCACTTCGACCGCTATGCGCCGTTTGTAGAATCAACAACAATAATTGTGACCGTCTACAGAAAAACGTAGAAATTCCGGAAGCAGTTTTTTCAGCAGAACGAGAAAAAGGAGTCAGGGTCGAAAAATGGACATTTCAGGTTATTATCGATTCGTAGGGAAATCTGTCGTAGTTTCGGAATCTGTAAGCCGTTTTACGAATCGATTACTGGAAATCATCGATACATCGCAAAAAAAAATTCCGGAAGCAATTGTTTCAGCAGAACGAGAAAAAGGAGTCAGGGTCGAAAAATAGACATTTCGGGTTATTATCGATTCGTAGTGGAAATCTGTCGTAGTTTCTGAATCTGTAAGCCGTTTTACGAATCGATTACTGGAAATCATCGATACATCGCAAAAAAAAATTCCGGAAGCAATAATTATTGTTTCAGCAGAACGAGAAAAAGGAGTCAGGGTCGAAAAATGGGCATTTCGGGTTATTATCGATTCGTAGTGGAAATCTGTCGTAGTTTCTAAATCTGTAAGCCGTTTTACGAATCGATTACCTACTAGGAATCATCGATACATCGCAAAAAATTTTGTTTTTCTTTTTTTGTTATTATTTGTTTCTATAAATATAAACACAAAGGAAGAATGCAAAATGAAAATATGCAATGTTATAAAAGGAAAAACCACATTACAAACGGAAATTATTCCCCAATTCCCCAACATAGGCAAAGCCCGCGTTAGGGGAAGAGTCTTTGACATTTGTATGTATTACAGTAGAAAATCAAACTTAATATACTTGAAAAGTAAACTTGAAACTTGAAGATTAATCTTAAAATACAACCATCTTACATAACTAGGCATCCTCACTTCTTAAAATTATTTTAACATTTCGTGAAAATGCGGAATAATGAACCTTAGCTTCCTAGGGTCATCACCTCATATCTTGAAGAAGAAGAAGAAGAAGTTGCATATCGTTTTGTTGTGTTAGTTTGTTTGATAAGCCTTGATATGTATCTAAATTGATATGTATGTAAAACTCGGCGCTTCGCGCCTCGCCAAGGGGGCAAGCCCCCCTGGACCCCCCGGATCTTTTCTCTTCTATACTTTGTATAGAACGAGGTATTTGCTATGCAAAACATGAATAATGTTTTTGCGTCCCGTTTCCCCTTTTCCTTATCCCTTTTCTTTGTCTGTATGGAAAATATTAAGAAATGTGCGGAAAATTTATTAGAATGTTGTTTACAGTTTTATTTTCTCAGGGCTGTATCTCAGCTTCTTCGATATTTACAGCGGTTTTGGCAGTATATAATTTATGCATAAATTAAAGGCTTTCCAACGAATGGAGAACGATTTTTGTCCGTTGAAAACTAAAGAAGTTTCATTTCCCTAGAAACGGCTCGGTTGTACGTGAAAATCATTAAAAATCTTCGTGACATAATTTCGTGACTTAAACTTCGTTACGCTTTTCAACTCAGGTAGGCCACCGCAAAAACATTATTCATGTTAAAAAAACTCTGCAAATTCTTGACACAACGGTTCATTATCTTCTTTGTACAGATCACCCTTCTGTCTAGATCACTAGGTCTAAATGTCTAGATCCTAAATGTTAGATTAATTATTATTATCAACTATTTCTCATTGCAAACCTGTTCATTGTGTACCCAAGATCCTTCCCTAAAAGACCTGGCAGCGGGAAATATTATTCAACATGGTTTGAAAAGGGAAAAACAAGTTTTGTAAAAAATCCCAATGCTCTAGGTAGTAGTCGATACCAGTGACCAACATTTTCTTCAGTAGTCGACATGGTTTTGCACTAGTAATCGACCTACATGTGTTAGAAGTCGAAAGTATCACTTGAGTCAGTAGTCGACAGGTTTCGTCATTCCATCGTTTTCGAATTTTACGACATCTAAATAAAATACATTCAACTGTGAATCGGAACTTGAAAATAGATTAATAAGATGTAATAAAGTAGTTGTCGGACTTTTTATTTGCAAACAGCTCTCAAATTATCAGTCTCAAATTGCAATAAGTATGTACTTAAGTAAAAAGGTATGAAAACTATAGTCGAAAACTCATTGTCAGAAAATTGACATTACAGTTGGGCTTAGGTACCTATTTACATATTTTTTGACATTTTCATGTCTTTGCTTTGGCAAATAAACTGAAACGGGAAAAATTTGTTCCCTTGATTCACCCTTTCCCTCAGATCACGTCAGAACACAAGCGACCGGCGGGCCATTACGTCAGAGCCTATGACGCACGAGCGTATGACGTAAGACGGCTGGCAGGAGGCCAACTAGTACGTCAGAGCCTATGACGCACGAGCGTATGACGTAAGAAGCTGGCAGGAGGCCAACAAGTACGTCAGAGTCTATGATGCACGAGCGTATGACGTAAAACGGCTGGCAGGAGGCCAACAAGTACGTCAGAGCCTATGACGCACGAGCGTATGACGTAAGACGGCTGACAGGAGGCCAAATAGTGCGTCAGAGCCTATGACGCACGAGCGTATGACGTAAGACGGCTGGCAGGAGGCTAACTAGTGCGTCAGAGCCTATGACGCACGAGCGTATGACGTAAGACGACTGGCAGGTGGCCAACAAGTACGTCAGAGCCTATGACGCACGAGCGTATGACGTAAGACGGCTGGCAGGAGGCTAACTAGTGCGTCAGAGCCTATGACGCACGAGCGTATGACGTAAGACGGCTGGCAGGAGGCCAACAAGTACGTCAGAGCCTATGACGCACGAGCGTATGACGTAAAACGGCTGGCAGGAGGCCAACAAGTACGTCATAGCCTATGACGCACGAGCGTATGACGTAAGACGGCGGGCAGGAGGCCAAATAGTGCGTCAGAGCCTAGGACGCACGAGCGTATGACGTAAGACGGCTGGCAGGAGACTAACTAGTGCGTCAGAGCCTATGACGCACGAGCGTATGACGTAAGACGGCTGGCAGGTGGCCAACAAGTACGTCAGCGCCTATGACGCACGAGCGTATGACGTAAGACGGCTGGCAGGAGGCTAACTAGTGCGTCAGAGCCTATGACGCACGAGCGTATGACGTAAGACGGCTTGCAGGTGGCCAACAAGTACGTCAGAGCCTATGACGCACGAGTGTATGACGTAAGACGGCTGGCAGGAGGCTAACTAGAGCGTCATACGACGAGACCTTTTATGTCTCTGCGCCCCCTCCCACACCCACACCGCGTACCTCGTACTTCATTTTGGTTTATTATCTTCGATAATGAACCATTGGAATCGCCCAAAGAAGGGGTTCAAAACGAATTTAGGTACGACATGGTATGAGTATGGTATGGTATATTATTGTATGTATGATTTAGTATAGTACAGTACGGTATGATAGGAAAGAAATGGTATGAGTACGGTGAGAATATGGTATGGTGCCGATTTGCAACACAGTCTGGTATAGACAGAAGGGTGATCTGCAGAAGGAAGATAATAAACCGTTGTGTCAAGAATTTGCAGAGTATTTTGTTTTGAACTCTTGTTTATCAAAAAATTGTTTTGTGCCTTTGGACTTCACCATCGAAAAGACTAGGTCCAAAATAGGGGGTTCCGTAAAAATCCCATTTTCGTAAACATTGGAGTTGAGACGTTTTTATTTAACAGGGCAGTATTGTTCTGCCAGGTGTTTAAACCCTGAATTTCCAAGAATTGTTTACCTAATTCCGTTTAAAAAGTTCCAATTTGCACAAAAAAACCATCCTGGCGATCGAAAGGCTAAGTTCGTAGATGGGCAGAATCGGGCCACTCCAAGATGGGGTCTTAGGGAATTTTAACGGGAGAACAATACCCATCAATTCAAAAAATGAAACCGTCTGACACCTCATTTTAAAGGTGTTTAACGCTGAACACGATGGAGAAGTCAGAATTGCGATATCTTATTCCGTTCTCAAACTGGAGCACTTTGAAGATGTAGAAACGTGGTTGTTACTTGAGATGTTCTTCATGGTTAGTCTGCCCTAACCTGATAACGAAATGAGATATCGCTAATACGGTTTTATTTCTTGGCAATAGGTTACCGAGTAACAGCGACATATGATAAAAGGTTGTGGTATTAGGTTATTTTGGTAATAGGTGAATTATATACCAAAATAACCTAATACCATAACCTATGACCAGTATAACTAGCTCAAAGACGAAGAAGTCACTAACTCAATACTTACACAAATAACTTGTCGACAGTTATGATCGCACACCTTTCACGCATTCGTTTTCCGTGACCTATTACCTGGTATTACCTGGAATAGCCCAACCAACCTATTATCACGGAATCCCGAATGGCCTGCGACAAAGAGGAATTACTCATAAATTCCCAAAATGAAACTGTCTGACAAGTGCCTGGTTAGTGCCACCTGAAAATGTCTGACGAGTGACACCTCATTATTATAATGAAGGTTGTTTTTGCGATGAAAAGGACGGTGAGCTTAGAACTTCATGTTCTTCAATAGAGACATTTTACATAAAACAAGTTATTTCTTCGAAAATTCTCTCTTATAGCCATGCTGCGTGACTGTGGATTTAAAAATATGGTGTGAAATAAATTTATAATTCATGCAGTGAATTGTGACTGGAATAATTAAGATTGTTATCTCTGTAACATCAACGAGATCGCATTACGTTATTTGGTATCCAGCAGAACCATTAAAAGTCAGAAGTACCTGAGTGAACACTGGCCCAAATAAAATTAAAAAAAAGAATTAAATTGTTAGGGACGTGTTGTGGTTTGTTAAGGGTTAAACAAATCAATCTTCCCCTCCCTGTATTGGTGCTCTTGACTGTACGACAAGAGGATCGAGGGTTCGACACGAAAAGATCATAGAAAACCTAAAACTCCCCGAGGCAGAAGAACGAAGGACACACAAGGGGGCTCGCGATTGAGGGTTTGAGTTGTTTCAGTTCCGAGGGCTTTGATCCGAAAGAAACCTCCGCTTTTCCGTGTTATTATTTTGGGGAAAAAAAGGCTGGGATTGACTTACCTCCCGCTCCTATCAAGTCGGATCGATGAAGTGAATAGTAGTCGAGTAACCAGGGAGTACCAGGGCTGTGAGGTTCTGAAGTAGAGATGGTGTTTGGTACTTCTATGTTGTTTGGGATACTGCCAACAAACATTCGATAGGAAACCCGTTTCCACGTGATATTTAAACTGATCGATTAAGTGTTTTGTTTTGGCTGAAAAAAGGAGAACAGCGATTAGTCAGTGAAAAGTGTGATAGTTCGCTGAGTTTGCTTCCTTCCCGTGTTTTTGATTCCACCGCTTATAGGGTGCCGGCTCTGTGAAAGCAGACAAGGATGTCCGTCTGTGTGGGTAGAATTGCCTAACCTCCCCGGCCACCAGGGGAAAACTCAGCAAACAATAATTGTTTATCACATGGTAGCAGAGCGTGGTTGGTAGGTTGTATGGAATTGTGCTGGCTTTGCCTCGGTACCTCCTCCACTATTTTTTCTGAGCTTCAAGTAGCTCTAAGGAGCTTTCCCAGAAGGGACTCCTATAGTAAGGATCAAACCCATTTACGTATAAGCATTTATATTGGCATTATTACATTTCTTTCTCCCCTCCAATCTTCTACATTCTAATTTTATATATATACTCATATATTGAGTTGATGGGTTGTATACTTATACTTATATTCAAAACATAAGCTGCGTCTCTTCTCCGTGTCGACCTTAAGCTCATTCTCGTAGCCAAAGTTAGTTTTTCTGCGCTATTGCCTTCAAGACGATGCCGGACATTTCTTCGTCTTGCTGATATTAATGAATTGTTTTCACTGGGTGTGGAAAAAACAATTCACTCCAAGCAATGGAGTGAATCAATGTCCTGGCTACGAGTGTCCCACGTAGCCAGGACATACTTGTATATTATATGTCCTTATTAAGGTATCTATTTTCAAACAGAATCCCATTCCTGTTGCACTTTGACCACTATGCCTGAATTTGGTAGCGAAAATTCTTACATTATATCAAAACAGCACATTGGTTATCGTTACTAAGTGAACTGAAATTGCTCTTGTTTTTAATTAAATTTGAAACACTCACAACTTCGTTGACCGAGGCGTTATCTATGTGCTTCCATGCTCGGTACAACAAAAGCCGTGAAACACCGTTTTACAACATTGAAACAGTTAAAACACAAAAAGTTGCAGGTAGTAGTGCTTATTTTGGTCTTAAACTTCTTCAGGAACATTACTGAAGAGTGAACACACACTATTAGAACATACATAAGAACACACACTTATCACTGAAGAGACCCATAAAAGGATCTTCTTGAAAATAAGTCAAGTTCACTTTTGGCAGACTCAGAAAGTTTCATAGGGTATGAAAAAAATTGTCTCTATTGTATCATTTTTCTAAATACAATCAATAGTTTTTAAAATAGGTTTTTGCTTGAAATATGTTTGTTACCGACCTATTTGAGGAGTATCCATCGTAGGCAGCACCAGAAAGTTGTGAACTAAAGACAAATATTAACATATATCAAGACAAATTGCGATTTTGGATGAAAAATTGTTGTTGCTTTCCAATTACGATTTTTTTTCTTCAAGTAACCCGATGTTATTGCTAACCGCTCATGGCCTTTATTCAACCCTCATCAGCCCTATAGCTGGAAGATTTCATACGGTAGTTCATAGTTTCGTACAAAAAGAGGCTTCGCCTTGTTTTACAATAAACTTTCGTGCATTCCTTCACTCATTTGTCAGTCATCAGTCGAACCGAGGGTAAGTTTTTTCTCTCTTTCAAAACGCCGTTTGTTCTCTATCTTTGCAAACAGGGGGCAAATATCCCTCTCGAAAGAATTAGGCCGATGACGTGTTTTGGAGCTCCCCATCGCTCCAGTGGACCCTCCCCGGCGTCACAGCTCGCAGGAGGGTGCATTCTATAGACAACACGACCCTCCATCACGTCCCACTGCGTTACTGCAACTTCATTCATGAATACGTTCTGATGCCACCAGAGTATTGCAAAACTCATGCAGTCAGTAGCAGTGAAATAGTATCGATACACCGGAAATATCTCGGGGGACTTATCAACTCGTGGAGTCACGTGGTACTACACCTGATTTTTTATTTGTTATTTCGGTCCGTTCGCAATAAGGACTCGAAGGTACAACCAAATAAACTTCACCAAAATCAAACGGAGGAACTTCAAACTTCAATTATTTTATTATCATCTGGGACTTTATAGATAGATAAAGCTACAAGATAGATAGATAGATAAAACATGCTTTATTACGTAACTTTATCAATTTACAAAACAACTAGAAAGGAGCCATGCTGATAATCATGGCCATGCAGGGTCTTCTGATGAGTACTCCTAAGTACCTACTACCAACGATTACACTTGTGCTCATTATTATTAACATTAGTAAAATAGATAAATTATAATTCAATTATTCACTTCTTCTTATTGAACGAAACAAATGAAATTTCCAACTAACATTTTATTCCGTACATATAACTTGCGAAAATTTTAAAACACATGACCACAAAATGTGAAAACCAACATATTATGGTGGATTTCACCATCTCGTGTTAAGGTTTGAGTTACCTCTAACTCTGAGTCAGCGATAAAAGTGAGTTTCACCACTTTGAGTTAGTCTTAATCCTAGGATTACCGAGGACGCTAACTCCAAGATTCTGATCCGTACTCATCCTCGTGTTAAGCGTACCAAGTGTTACCGTGGGTGTATTGAACGTTTTTTTTATTTTGTCTCGTAGTGTGAAGTCTTTTTGTTTGTGTCGTCTGTTGTGTTGAATTTTCTCTGTGTCGTTCGTTCTGATTGAAAATTTTCGGGAATGAGATACCGCCGAATTACATTCGAAGATGACGAGGAGGAAATGCGGGTGATCGTGCTCCAAATCTGGGAAATCTGCATCGATCATAATACTCAGCAGCTGCAACACTCTTGCAATCATCAGCAGTCGTCAGAAATGAGATGAATCTTGGCCTTGGCCATGCGATAGCTGTACACACTCAGTGGACAAATCGAAAGGCGGATGATACGGTAACATGCTACCCGCAACATGCTATGGTTCAAAAATTTTTTTTTGGATGTAAGTTTTTCGCAATTTTTTCAGTATCTATATTAATACAGAATCTGTATAGTATCTGATACTGAAAAAACTTACACGCCTTCTCAATTCAAGTGCTGCAGCAAGTAAAGCAGTGAAGGTGTTCGGGTCTACAGCGCTATCCGTCGTAGGGGCGACAAGGTATACAAGACATTTAAGTTCGTGTTTCTTTTCAATCTGTAATGTTCGATAGAGAACACTAGTGGGAACACAAATGATTTTTTTGTTGAAACTATTGCAATATTCCATCATTGTCGATGGTTGTAACAACAATTACCGTCTAGATTCTAGATTTTTGGGGCATTCTGAATCAACTACTAAGTTTTAACGTTTAAAAAAATTGGTATGTATTAAATACTATAAAATTTAATAAATACTATAAAATTTTATAAAAAATAGATAAAAAATACATAATATATTATGTACTTTCATAGAACTATCACGTTATCGATTTAAATACTCGTCGTTCCTAGTTGTAACCATATTTTATTAGTAGCCATTTGAAAGTGAGTGTTTATTATTTTCCTTTTTTTTGGTACCTAGGTAGGACTATAGCCCGTAATTGTTGCGCTGTTGAACCACAAATCAGAGATTGGAACCTGGCAAAAACACTCAACAATTGCCCCGACGTTTCACCGTTTGAATCAGGCTAATGTGGACGATGTGGACGATTTACTGTCGGTTTTCACCTTCACCATTTAACCAAACGTCCTACCGTAGGGTGCCTTTTTTTCAAAACACAAACATCACAAAGTGAAAAATCCTCAGTCATACAGCATGGCTATAAGAACGAATTTTCGAAGAAATAACAGGTTTTATATAAAATTTCTCCATTTTAATGATTTTATAAGAAATGTTGTCTCAGCCGTTGTAGCCTAAATACGCTTACAAGCGTACAACTACTTAATCGAAATCACGTACCGTTATCCTGGCTGTCCTTGGGGGCTTGGGGCACGTATTTGGTGCGTCGGATAGGTCTCAGACTGTTTACACATGGGATTGCTCACCAAATACCTTGCTCTCGCAAAACAAACGGAAAGATATCATCAATTTAAAAAATAACGATTGGCCTACTCAAGTAACAAACACGTTTCTTCATCTTCAATTTAATAATGAAATGCATAAGCGAGAATTCTGATCTTCAGTAAGCCTCTGTGATCAGTAAGAGCTCTTGCACAGAAACATACCCCGTGGAAAACTTGGATCACCAGTTCAAAGGTTATTGAGCAGACGCACCAGAACTCTTGTTCCGACTCATGAAGAACTCCTAAAGCTCAAAATAGTAGAAGGTGTAAATGAAACTTTGAAACTTCTAAAAACAAAAGAAAAGCAGCACGCAGATCAGAGGAAATTAGCATCAGAAACATTTCACATTGGCCAGGAAGTTCTCTGCAGGTCGGATCACAAGAACTTGCTACCAGCAATCGTGATCAAAATCGGCCCAGAACCCAGCTCGTATGTAATCAAAACAAATGGTGGTGCGGAATACTCTAGTTCCATCAACAACCGTAAGAGGGGAGATGTCAATACCAGATGCTACTACGTTTTAGTAAATTATTATAACTTCAGTTCATTGGCAACAGATATATCTGTTGTCAATGAACTGAAGTTATAATAATTTACTAAAACGTATTTATGTACGAGAATATATACTCGTACATTCACTCTCCCATCGTATGACGTAAAATAAAATGCATTCCGTTACCAGCTCCACAAGCTTACGAAGTGTCTCTTTATTTATCATATAAGTATTCAGATAAAAAAGCACACACTATCCATGCTAAATCGTCGTTTAAACTTAAATCGATGTTTTATGAACAACGTTTTATGAAATCTTTTAAATCGTTGATTACACGGTAAAACTCATTTCTCCTAATCAACTATTCAAATCTCTGATTGGATAAATCAATGATTAATTTTAATCATGGTGAAGAGTATTTGGTGAAACTGGCCGTAACTGACCAGTGTCATCAGACCTATCGGACAAAACCATCTCGGACAAAGCAGTCGAGTTCCCGCCAAGAAGATAAGCACAAGGTACAACGGGCTCAAAACGATCTTCTTTCTCTGCAGTCAAGGAAGTTCTTGGACCTCTGGAAGGTCACGGGCGAGGCCGGTCCGGGCGCGGCGATCAGAAACTTGTATATAAACCGCCCATTCACCGCTTGAACGGGACATCGATTTCTCACACCAAAGAAGCCGAAACTCGAACAACCATGAAATTTTTCGTAAGTTATTTCTCTTCATAAACGTTACCCCGTTTGAGAATTTAGACGTTCGTAAATGACATATAAAACTATTTGCGTCTCGAAGTATTTACGGTGCATCATGTATTGATTGATGCAAATGGTATTCATTCTGCTCTATCATTAACTACCTTGTGGAATAGTCCAGGCGCTTCTACGCCATTGAATTACAATAACTTCATACTGAAATGAAAAATAATTTATTACTTGTGAAATAGGCCAATTACAAGCAGTAAATCCACAGTCATGCAGCATGGCTGTAAGAGTGAAATTTTAAAGAAATATCTGGTTTTATGTAAAATGTCTTCATTTTACTGGGATTATAAGACATATTGTCTCCTTTATAGATTTTATAGATTTTTAGAGCTTATAGAGTTTATAGATTTTTGAACGCTGAATACGATAGTGAAGTTAGAATTGAGGTGTGTTATTCCATTATCAGATTGGAGCAGATGAACCATGAAGAACATCTCAAGTAACAACCGCGTTTCTGCATCTTAAATGTGCTCCATTTTGAGAACGGAATAAGATACCTATCGCAATTCTGACTTCACTATCGTGGTCAGTGTAAAAACATTTTTTTCTTCAAAAAACTTTCATTTTTTGGAATTCATGGGTATTTTTTCCCCAGTTAAAATTCCCCTAAACTTCCCCTTAGACTGGCCCGATTCTGCCCATCTACGAGCTTAGCCTTCGATTGCCAAGGCAGATTTTTTGGGCAAATTTGAACTTTTAATCTCAATTCTATCGAGAGTTATCGTCTGGAATGACAAGTACATGAATAGGTACTTATATAAATGATTTTTGGTGTCTATTGGCAGTGAATTCAGGATGTTCTGGTCCGGATTTGGTATAGGCCTACAATTTTTGTCGAAAATTCGAGTTTTAAAAACGTGAGTTTTTTCCATGTCAAGCTGAACGCAAATCAATCGTACGATACAAATATCAAAACCTTTGTAATTATATATATATAGTTGTATAACTATAGTAATCTAGCTGTATTTGTATTTAAGCAGCCTAATAAGCTGCAATTTGGCCTTCAGCCACTCCTTCCATCATGAAGTTTCTAAATCCGCTACTGGTTCTAGGTGCCTTTTGTTTCTAGAGACTATTAAATAGTTTAACAAATTTTGTGATATTTTGTTTAAAAAATTTAGGACATAAGCTTTTTAAACAAAATATCACAATAAGTATGAAATGAACTGCTAATATTTAAATAAACTGCTAAAATATATGTGATATATGTAGTTGGTGTCATATGATTGTTGGTGTCATTTGGCAGTGAATTCAGGATGGTCTGAAACGGATTTTGGTATACACATTTTTTGGAAATTCAAGTTTCAAAAATTGTGGACCGAGAACAATAGCTTCCTTCTTCGAAAATTCGCTAAAATTAAATAAAATCAATACTAAACTAAAAATAAATTCAATTTACATTGCATATGTATGAAATTATCCCCGCTAAGGAGATACTCATCCTTCGACACGTATATACCTATATACCCAATAAGTTTAAGATTTGATTGAGAAGTTTCACCAAACATCACTTTTATCATATGAAATGTTATTTCTTCGAAAATTCGCTATTATACCCACGCCGCATGACTGGACTTTTCTTTTTCCACATAAGCCAGTTACCTAATTACCTTCATCTAATCAAGTCTGTTATCTACATTAGTTGTTTCTGCCTATATTGGCTGATTATTTAATTAACGAGGAATGCAAACGCTTTAAACGTAATTCTCACATTCTACGAGTCCCATAGAAATTAATAAGGTGAAAACACGCCTCTTGCATATTAGCCGGAAGGTGTGGTTATGTCATTGAGAAAATGTCTCAGAAGAGTCGGTAGGGAAAAATACTCGTACAAGTGACGCGAAACACACTTCAACCGGCTTTGTGGAACTGGGATGACTCAGTGAGTCGTCACACGGAACATATATGGAGCTGTTACCGGGGCGTAGCTACAATCTTCTGAATGTACATGTACATGACGAGCCGACGACGAAAGGTCGTTCAAGATTATTTTCACGATAACTTCTTATGAGCTTTTAGTGGTTTCATCACAGTTTCCGAGGCTCCTCCCCACGGTAAAATGCCAGAACTCATTGTAATCAGGACCAAAGCGCTGAAACTTGAATCTCACCATCTTTCTCGACCTATAAAAGAAATAGGTGAATTTCACCACCTTCATTGTATGAGGGCTTCCCACCGCCAATCCTCGCTGCCATCATCAATATACGTGTATCAAGTCATTAATCACCTAACAAAAAGTATCAAAATGAGGCAAAACTACCTGTAGTACGTATTCTGCGCTATTTTCGATTTTGGTCAAATCTTTTTCCACTCGTTGTCATACTCGTATTATGATGTTTAGAGTCAATGTGTGAAATTGTCCATTCTAGGACTAGTTATTACACATTTCATATAGAATCCTTAAAACACCCAATGCCTGAAACGTGAGAAATTATTCATAAATTTGTTTCCAATTGGTTTTCCAACTTTTCGAAAAGTAGCTATAAATAATAAATTTCAATCTACCCCTCAAAAGTGGTGGGTCTACGCTTAATGTGGAAAAGCGAATTTTCCCGCAAAAATTCATTAATTCCTGTCTAGATCGCCGTTCATATGTAATATCCTCGTAATATGGTAAATTAATCGATTCTAAGGAGAATTTCGTTAAAAACAACCTCATATTCACCATATTACTGGTATTACATAATTATTGTGGTATTACATAATATTTATATTATTAATTTATATATTTATATTTATATTATGTAATACCACAATAATTATGTAATACCAGTAATATGGTGAATATGAGGTTGTTTTTAACGAAATTCTCCTTAGAATCGATTATAATTCCGAAAACTTCCTGTCGTACAGAAATGGTATAATATTATGTAGGTACTGACTTTATTCAAAATTAAATTTTTCATACGTACCTATCCGTTCAAAGCATACGCATTTTCAAAATATTATTGATACTTGGAAATGGGAATTTTGGTGAAACATTTCACCGGTTTTCGTCAATAGAAAAAGTTTTAATTGATTTTATAATTAGTTTTCAGCGGGTATAAAATCAATGGAAAAGTTGAAATTATGAAAATGAGTTAACCAAACTTGAATTTATCAAATTATTCGTACAATTTATTAGATTTTATTGAATGTGGTTACAGGCTGTTATCCTGTCGATCCTCGGAGTCGCCTCTGCCGGCCTCCTTCCCCCCACCATCGTCAACCGCGTCGCCGTCGCTCCCGCTCAAGTGACCGTCGTCCGCCAGCCAGTGACCGTCACTCAGGCGGAGCCCGTTCTCAGGAGCGTGCCCGTGCCCGTTCGCGCCGTCTCGTACACCGCCCCCGCCGTCATTCCCGGACCGACCCTCCTCGCGGCGCCCGCTTGGTCTCAGTCGCACGCCGTCGTCGCCGCTCCCTCAGTCATCGCTCATCCCGCCATCGCCACTCACACCATCTGGTGAACTGTTCCTCTGAATAAATAAACTCAACTTCAAACCCCATTTCTGTTTATTGAACTATTTCTTTATCAACTTCTTCTTCCTATTCCAAGTCCTATTCCCCATCCGACTATTAAATTGCGATATCATATTCCGTTCTCTTTGAAGGTAAAAAACTATATTTCTTGGAAAATTTGCTCTTATAGCCATGCTGCATGACAGTGGATTTTACTCTTTTCTACAAAATTAAAAAACGAAAGAAAAAACACAATATATTACAGAGTGATCGAGAATCGCTAATACGTCAGGTTTGGTTACTGCGTCTTAAAACCCTGTAAAGTCCACAACGGTTGATTATTTTCTGTACAGAACATCCACGTGAGTATCTTAAGTACCTACAGCAGAACGTCAATAATCCAGACGTCAAAAATCCGAACCGTCGATAATCCGGATTCACGTCCGGAAAAAATTGAAATGCAAATGCAACTACTGCAGCTGGAAATCAATTGAAGACTTTTTAGGAGCCAAATGTATAGAGTGTGTAATATTACTGACAATATATAGAGTGTGTAATATTACTGACAATGTATAGAGTGTGTAATATTATTTAACTTCGTACTGTACAGTTTAACTGTACTATACCTCTACTGTCCTTCACGTTTTGTGCTGTATTATACTGGTATTCTTTCAGTTGCATTAAAGTACAGTACTATAATCCGTATTTTCGAACATAGGCTGTTCTTATGCTTTAAAATTATAGAAACTTGACTGAAACCTTGAATATGTATGTATTCAAGTACAGTAGGTAAATACAGTTGAAGCTGTCTCTTATAAGTAATACACAACATTATTTACCTACTGATTTAGCCTTATTTACCTACTGTACTTGTAACCTACTGTACTGTGCGGTAAATACAGTTAAAGCTGTTGTGAATTACTTATAACTTTATACTTAACTAATGTTCGGCATTACTCATCTCGCTGACTAGAAATTAGGGATGTTCCGATATTATCGGTATCAACGAATATTGATGTTTTTGTGGCGATAATATCGCTGTATCGATATCGTTATCGATATCAAATATCGGAAGTTCTTTGATATCGGAACAACCCTACTAGAAACTCGTTGTCGCTGGCAATCACTACCTAACAACGAAAATCAACACATTTTGACAACTTTAGTGGTTTCTGTTGTGATGAATAATAATAATTGTAGTGTACAAACGACATCACATGTACACATTGAAATGCGTAATGTTAAAAACGAGCTATAAAAACCATACAGTGAAAGGGCAATAACGAAGCACACCCGTGTTTTGAATGAACTTGGATAATGGAGTGGCGATTGGAATCAAAGTTGTTCTTGCTGCCTTTGTTATATAGCAGTAAGTTGGCTGCCTTTCTTTTGCCAGGGCAGCTCTTACAAAACGGGCGTGGTGCCTATCAGGTCCTTCCTCTTCCTTGAAAGAGGTACCTAATACTCTGCTCGATGTTACCAAACAGCAACACGACCGGTGTAAAGTTGCGAAGTACATCAACGCTGTTATTTTTGGTATCACACTATTTTCGCCTTCGAATAGTGTTTTCGTTCATTTTTCAAATAACGGCGTCGTTTTAGGCATGGCTAATACGGTTACTTCTTGATAATAGGTTATCGAGTTACAACAACCGTCTGGTAAAAGGTTGTAGTATTATGTTATTTAGGTAATAGATTACCGGCGATTCTAGAACCTTTCCAGCGCCCAACGCGTGCTGGGTTTCCGTTGGGCGCTGAAAACGTTTTCGAATCGCCGGTAACCTATTACCAAAATAACCTAATACCACAACCTATTACCAGACGGCCGCTGTTACTTGAAACGAACTCAATACTCACTCAAATAACTTTTCGACAGTTATTATTTATTTTTTGTTTAATTATTAAATACCTATATAACTGTATTATTTTTACAATATTAGTTTTCTATATAGTAGACTTAATCTAATTAACTTGGTACACGTTTTACCGTACAGCCCAATGACCGCCCTTATCTAGAGAACGTTTTAAACGTTAAATTATTGTGTATTGCACTTCGAATTTATAATAAATAATTTATTATAAATTCGAAGTGCAATACACAATAAGTAGAAGCTATTCCAATCAATCTGCCTCCACATTCAACAAATCGCCGCTTGAAACGAAAGTTACCCAAGTTACCCTAAGACAATTATTGTCTTAGGGTAACTTGGGTAACTTTCGTTTCAAGCGGCGATTTGTTGAATGTGGAGGCAGATTGATTGGAATAGCTTCTACCAGTGGATTGCTATGATCTAACATGCTGTCATGGATTTTTGCGTATCGCTCTCTGATCAAAGTTGCCACCATAGGGATGCGAGGTCGTGATGGATCGTACTGTTTCGGACGTACCATTCTGCTCCTGTTATGAAACGGAGTACACGATTTTGCGTAACTTGGATCTTATTAATGTGGGTTTTCGCAGGTGATCCCCATACTTCGCAAGCGTAAAGCCATATCGGTCTGATTAGTGTGACCTCCCATGTAAGTTTTGGATCCAGATGAACGCCCAGATATCTGGTTGATGTCTGGAATGGGATTTGGGCACCCAGGAAGGTGAGGTTGTCTGAAGGTTGTTCACGGCGAAGTATCAAAAGGTATCGATACGATACGTTAATAACACAAACACATCACACATCATACAAACACAACACAAAGAAAATCCAATCAAAAAACTAATAGTTTTAAACTATATCAATAAAAACAAACCACAGCTGGTTCTCACTGAGAGCTGGAGGTGGTGGTCATCTTTCTTTAATTGTTGAAGTGCTAAGGAAGAAGAAGAGGTAAAAGTACTGTCAACATTACCTACGCCGACACGTCGTAGGTTTTGAAACTGATGAAATGTGAGGGATAAAAACGTATCGGCTCCGATACTGGGAAAAAAGTATCGATACTACGATACACCTATATCAGGAGAAAAAGTATCGGTATGTATAGATGCTTTTGGGACATCCCTATTTCACCCAATTTCTACAAAGATTCATCATAGTCCTCATTGACCAAGTAAATGTTGCGGAAATCAGAAATCGCGTAAATAATATTTATTATATCATATTATGATCGATTCCGGGTTCTCGAGATGACGCAGCTTCGTCCCGTATTACAAAGCTTCGTCGGGCAGGTCCCTGTAATCCAGTGATTAAGTGGGTGAGACGACGAGGAAAAGAAAAGAAAAGAAAAATGAAAAAACACAAGAAGGGAATAAATACAAATGAGAGGCGAGGCGGGCGAGACCAAGGTCGGCGAGATCCAGCGAGTTGACCGAGCTCGGGAATAAAACTACCGCTGAGTGTTGTGAGGGCGGGGTGAAGTTTTATATTCATAGACGTTTATCAATCAATTATCTACTTCCATCTGCATTGATAGCTTGTTCTGTTGCCACGCAACCTTGAAATCTATAAGCAGAGACAAGGACTGCACCTCGTAGGTTGACACTGAGGCCCGCTCCGGATGTAAAAACGCTGCTAATTCTTCGACAACGGTTTATTACGAATATTTCCTGTATAAATTACCATTCTGTTCAGGTACAATATCATTTTTGCAAGTCCCGAAACTAGATTAATAAAATCAGATTAATAAGGTGAAATGTTGTATGTTCACTTGAGTAAATGGCTAGGGTCTTAGTTCATAAAACAACAAGATAGAAACTAACAACTACAAGTACTAACAACTACAACTACTAAATTGTAAAATAAAAACTACAAGTGTAGCGGCCATATTGGATAAGACAGTTTTTGATAATAAAACATTTGGCTTCCTTCATATTCGTCACTTACCTACACATAAATGCATACTCCTTCCGTATACACAATCGTGTATATCTATTGGTGAGTTGTTGTGATTTTCATTTAATCAATCAATCTATCTATTCCACAATGTATACCTCAAGGGCGGGTTGTGGGGATCAAGGGGAAGTGTGGTTAGCTGCAATTTTTATGGGTCTGTAGATTTTCAAAATGTTTGTTCATTACTCATTTAAAAAAGCGTAAATTTTCCGAAACAGAGTATCAAATTCATTGTTGTCGGTATCACCTACATCATCGAGACTGCGTTGATCGACTTTTTCATAACCATCGGTCCTGCTAAGTAGCAAAATGTACGGAAGTCAATCATCTTCGATTTTGACTGATCTTCTTCAACGTTCTTATTGTTTCCATTTCCTAAACATTTACTGAGGTCAATTACAGGAAAACGCCAAGGATGAAGGCCGCAGGCTTAGAAACCATTTCGTAAAATTTCAGATCGTAAACTTTCCTGCAAAATCCTTTCCAGAAGTGGGGCCACAAGATCTGGACGAATTAGCATTGTCATTTTGCTGCTTCCTCTTCGCCATGATCTACAATATAGTACATTATAGAAAATTCGGGTCAGAATCTTCATACTAAGATACAAACTACAAGCTAATTTTTACAGGAATCTGAGACATTATTTTGGTATTTTCCCTCTCTTGAGAACCAAGTTCGAAAGCTTTCAAATGTCTTCTGAAACATTTGGTGCCTACTATTTACATTTTCATGACCACTGGAATAGATTTGTCATCAAAACTTAACGAATGTTCTAGCCTAGAACTAGGAAGGTAGGTATACCTATGCCATATGGATATATATGTCATGTGGATTTGACGTCCAACAGTGAATGTGAATTTCACGAAACAACGAAAACCATGTTCTGAGTTGAAAATTTAGTGTGTTTAAGTGGGCTTCCAATGCTTAACGAGTTGTTGGTATGCCGAGATCTCCAGTATTCGCCATGCCAAAAACTGGAATTGAGGGGTGCCGATTTTATTGGTTAGAGGTGATCGGTTTTCGGCATCAGGGGTGTCAACAACTGAAATAAGCATGATTCTAGAACCAGTATTCGGCCCTCCATTTCAATTCATCAAATTTCAGACTTTATAGGCTCATTTCACACATAATGGGCGCAGGAATACATGCAATATTAGCAGGAAGTGTGAAAAATATTAGAATGATTGATGAAACTAGTAATAGGTACCTATTACATGTACCTAGCAGTAATGTCATTGCTTAGGTACCAAAATCGTTAGGAACTAGTATCCCTGGGGTAGGCTCTTGGTGGACTGATTCTCTAACGACTTTTCTGTTTATTCGCTCATGCAAAAGACGGGAAATCGTGTGAGAATGCGCACAAGAGTTTTCTGCGTCCAATGAACGTTTTACCCTAGGTACGATTTTCCCCCCGATTAACTCGTAGAACTCTATGGGGAAACGGATGTTACCAGTCAAAATTCACAGTGTGAATGAAGATGAGGGTTGAGGCCAAAATTGGCCACAATTTTGGGTAATTTTACCCTTATGTTTTATGTTGAAAAATACGACACATTCTTGTAATTAGTCGCATCGCAGGGCCCCTGCCTTGAGACTGGAAATAGGTGACAACTATGCAGCAGATTTCAAGGCAAGTGACACAAAAATCCACCGTCATGCAGCATGGCTATAAGAGCGAATTATACCTAGATGTACGGAAGTTGACTACAAGTAGGTGAAAGTAGGTATTGAGGGATAAAAATGGTAACAGTAAAGATCGATCGCCGGTATTGATTTTCAATGGATAATAAATAATTATCTAACACTAATTATTAGTGTTCGTTAAGTGGAACTGAGGTCTATGGAGTGCTAGGAGTTGTAAATATGTTCGGTAACTCCACTCCTATTCACAGTGCTGTACAAGTCTACTCGTGCAGCTTTGTGAAACTCAAGTACCGGGAATTCTACAACCTGTAAAAAAATAATACTTGGAACTTGTGAATTTACTAGCTGTTTCATGAAATATGCCCCAGAGTGTTCTCCTAGTTTTTGGAGGCCGGTAATTGGTAACTAACTCTATGATGGTCTAGTGACTACGTACATCAGCTATAATTTAAATTAAAAAGCACAAGCAATCAAAAATAATAATACCGTCTGTAGTTTGAATCAGTTGTTCCATAGTACGAAAACTGGTCTGAAGTTCAGGCTCATGTTGATGATTTTTTCTCAGTACTTGAGGTACATCTTGTATGATCGACTCTATTCAGAAAGAATTAGAAGAATCTGTGGTTCTCTAACTTGACTACGTTCGACTCTTCAGTTTTCAATTGGAACTGCAGAAATCACCGAAACAATCTCTTACAAATCCATGAAACTCCGTGAACTAGTGTAGAGTAACTCCAATAGTCTCTACATACACGTCCATACGTCCACTTCAATGGTGCAAGTAGAGCGAGCATTCATAGCCGATGATGATAAACCTGTGTTTCAACAGCCGACAGACACCGCCGTAACATTCAGAATCCCCTAGTTGTGTGAATAATCAATTCGGCAGGCTGTTCCCCGAGCTCTCCGTCCCCAAAGGTCGAAGAAAGCTGACTAGAGCGTTCGCTCCGTGATTTAAGATTTAAGATAAATACCATTCTCCTACGTCACTTCCAGCCTGTAGGTCGGTATTTGTGTATTTGGGCGTAAAATATACATACGAAATTAATAATGTTCTTTCCGACTTTTACTTCCGGTGGCTTCTTTCAGGTCTTCGTCAACTGAACGGATTTCGGTAAAAGGTCGACAGGAAAGAGGGCGACTTCCCTCGGGTGACCAGCGCCCTTTTGCCTCACGGTTCGTCTTCTTTTCGGATGAAACTCTTGCGTCACTGAAGCTGTTGACTTCCCGAACTGGGAGAGGCCCGTCGTGAACAAACTGATTTAGACTCTCCTGTTATCAAATATCCAGTTCCACTTAATCAAGTCCTCACAAGACATCTTCCCATACATACCTATATATTTGCTATAGCAAATGTATTCGCATTTCATTATTGTTCATTAGGTATTGGGTGAAGTGACTAAAGACGAGAGATTGCTTGAAAGCAATTCCTCGCAAGGAAAGCATTCTCTCAAATTCGGTGTGAATAAGAGTTTGCTATTTCTCGCAAGGAAAAGCTCATCGACGTCAAGCAATTGCTCGGAACTCTCTCGTCATTCACCTAGCGTCGCGAGCTTCTACCTACTCGTTTCAGCTGGTTGATCAACTTAACCCGTTACACGTCACTTTTATACCTACCTAAACTGATCAAGTGACCTTTTTGTTGTTTGTGATTTCAGTGGTTTCAAGTGCTTACTTAAAATGTCTAGTTCTTTTTTTTTTGACATTTTATGTCTTTACTTTGCTACATAAACTCGAAAATGTAACGCGGGAATGCAACGCGGGACATGCAACGGAGAAATGTAACGCGGGTTTCTGATGATTTTCGCTTACAACCGATTCGTTGCTACGGAACTTCAACTTCGCCAGTTATCATCGTACAAAAATCGTTCACCACTCGTTGGATAGCTCTCGATTTACCTAACCATATTACGTTAACCACTGCAGAGTGCGTGGCCGACAAGCTGCGGTATGAGCGTGATTGTTTAAATAATTTTTTACACACAGGTGATCATTCTCAATCATTTATATTGTCAACACGAATGAAAGCTTCATATAAGTTTCTGATGGGAGGGGGCGCAAAGACATGAAATGTCCCTCGTGGTTGCGTACTTGTACGAAAGCTGTACCCACCGTTTGTGTTTTCACCAATTTTGTCGGAGTTTTGAGTTCGAATGGACCTTCAAGACGAGCAATTGTCGACTCAAATACATCGAGAAAACGAAAAAAAGTTGACTTCATATCGACTCGAGGTGTTTTTTCAAGAGTGCCTTAAAGAAAGAAAAGAAAGACTGAAATTCATAAAGTGTTTTACATAAAGTTTTTAATTCGAGTTTCTGAATGATGAAATTTGTTTCACGGGTTCGGCCCTCACCCACGATGATTCTTGTTTTTATTAAATTTTATTTCCACAAATTGACATGAGTAAATAGTACATAATATGAACATAACATTATAACATTATATATTATCCCATAACAAAAATAAATTCCAACCTAGGCATAAATAAGCGTAATAATGGAAATTCCGACTTCACATAGGCACATGCCCGAGTTGTCTTTGTTCTACACCGACTGAAGGGAAACCTCTTATTTTTGTTTCCTCCCTTCTCCGCCCTGACGTTCTCTTTGTAGAACAAGGAGGAGAATTTAATGAATTATTTACGGATGCTCTTCCGTACTGTAGCTGCTTAACGATCAAAAAAGAAACGAGCAAAAAAAAAAAGTTACTCCATCATGAAAAACAAAAAGCAACAGAGATGAAATTGCTAGATACAGTCATGTCGGGATTGAGCAAGGCGCATCAGTTTACAAATCAGATCGATCAGTAATCATACATTGAAGTTGAGCTCAAAATACGCTCACACTCTAAAAAATATAGTCTATGTAAAAACTATACCGTTTCATATAAATATTTCCACTTATTTGGCACCCCAGAGTTGGGGCAGATAACCGAATTCGACGAGAAAACTCAAGAGCATAAGAGAATAGGATTATTCTCTGTAGGGGCGCGGCCGTCAGATCAGGACGCTCAGATCAGACGCGGCCGACAGATCAGGACGCTCCCCCACCACAAGGATACGGTGCCCCCCCTCCGAGAGGGATTCGGTCGTCCAAAGGGTTTGGTGTTTGAAGGATTTGGTGTTCGTCCCCTCCCGCCGCCTTCGGTGTTCGCCCCCCCCCCCCCACCCGGCCTTCGAAGTTTTTGACCCCTCAAAGGATTCTGTGTTCCTTCCCCCCCCCCCTCACTCTTGCCAACGGTATTTGACCCGTCAGAAGGATTCTGCGTTCCCCCCCTCACTCATGCCAACGGTATTTGACCCGTCAGAAGGATTCTGCGTTCCCCCCTCACTACTGCCAACGGTATTTGACCCGTCAGAAGGATTCTCCGTTCCCCCCCTCGCTCCTGCCAACGCTATTTGACCCGTCAGAAGGATTCTGCCTCCACCCCCCCCCCCCCCCCATCACTTATCAAATCGGTTTTTGACCAAGTCCTGGGTGCCGACAGGGTGGGTCCGGGTTCGGGTCCGGCCGAGACAACAGGGCCGGCACACGGCGAATGGCTTTTTAGCTCCCCAGTCCTCCTCCCCACGCACATAACCATTACATAAATTATACTTGTTGAATGGCAATGATGACCGAATATTTCTCTCATAACGTGTGACAGTGATGAGCGAATATTTCTCATGTTATATTGTTACATGTTGTATGGCATTGATGAGCGAATATTTCTCTCATGACGTGAGGCATTGATGAGCGAATATTTCTCACGTCATATTCTTACATGTTGTATGGCACCGATGAACGATTATTTCTCTCATGACGTGGGGCATTGATGAGCGAATATTTTTCACGTTACATTGTTACATGTTGTATGGCATAGATGAGCGAATATTTCTCATGTTATATTGTTACATGTTGTATGGCAGTGATGAACGAATATTTCTCATGTTATATTGTTACATGTTGTACGGCAGTGATGAACGAATATTTCTCACATGACGTATGGCATTGATGAGCGAATATTTTTCACGTTATATTGTTGTATTTCTACTAGTTCCATGGACGTTCTAACCTCCATGAGTAAATTTCACTAAATGTGTCCATCATTTTCGGTTGTTGCATGGGCTCGCCATGAGGCGTCGCACAGTGGGGAATACTTGGAAAACACCTAAAATTTCCATATTTTTTAAAATGATTATTTTTAACTTTTAATGTAGCTTAAGCCGATAAAACGGTTTGTTGTTGTTGGGTAACTAAACTATCCCCTTGTAAATATAACTTTGTTTACTTGATTTCTTAGTAGGTACTTATTTAATAAATAATCTTTTCAAAGTCGAATCAGCTTGAGAGCAATTCAGTTAGTATAATTCGTAATTACATTACCGTACTTTTAGTTGTGGTGAAGCGAGTTATTTCGATTCCTCATTCTGTTTTGGCTGACATACTGTAGGACTAAATTAATTCTTTCGAACAGTTTTTAAGATAATAAACCGTTGTGTCAAGAATGTTTCCTTGAAAACATTCTTTATTACACCAAGTTTACAACTTATTAGCAATTTGGTTTTGATCTTATTTACTACGTACGTGTAACAGTCGAAACAAGATACAGAACTTGTTAATTGTTGAGTCAGATAACTGTTGAACTATTCATTACTTCACATTCACTGTGTTAGTTTGTGAGGCATCATACTAATACCTTTCTCGTTCCCAAACAAAACTTTCGAGTTTGTGTGCCAGAGTAAAGATATGAAAACGTAATACCTACATATTACATATTTTTATTATTCCTTATTATAAATAGAAACAAGAAATAAAATAAAATAAATAAAAAGATAAAAGAATAAAAATAATAATAAAATTAGATATGCGTTGGAGAAACATGAACATCCATCTCACAGATCTAACATGAAACTCATCAGAAGAGATTCTCTTCTAATCTCCAACGATTAACTGTCAGTTGATACGGGTTTCCACGGTACTGTCGCTGGTGATTTAGTTCGAATCTGGTAGAAGTGGGAAAATGGGGGAATTCAGACAGCAGAATATGGACAATCCTGTGATAAAGAGGTGAGAAGAAATGGTACAGGTTGCCCTGAAGGGACTGGAATGATTCTATCCTACGAAGTGAGGTACTTCTCCTACCTCAAGATGATTTAAACAGAGATTTCATTTTCTTCCACTGAGAAAGAGGTATGAGACTAGAAAGAGCTTAAAATTTCTATCGGTGGTCCTCTAACTTGAAACTATCTGACCCTTCATTCGATGTAGTTTCAGTTAAAAATTATTTTCAACTGAAACTGCATCGAAAAAATCTTCCACAAATCAACGCCAGGTGCTCCATGAAACTAGTGTAGGATAACTTCAACAGTCTCAACATTCAAGCGGATCCAGCAGTCCCCCGTAACGCATACATTACTCAACAGTGGTATGTTTCAAGTTACGCCTTGCGTAAGATTTACAGTAATTTGAACATCACAAGGAATCCAGTTTCATCCCCGCTATTGATACTCAATTTTGACGATTGATTACCACACTTGTAGGTAACGGTTCTAATAATTGTACACTCACCTCCACGTTACACAATCAGAATACCGCATTGGAACTGCTGTAAAAGTAATGAAGTTCGCAAGGCGTAGTTATACAATGAATACCTACTGCAGAAACAGACACACTTCCGGTATTTATTCTTTCTCAGTGGATTGAAGGCGAATCTATGACTGTTATATTATTCCCTAAAGCACCAGTAACTGATAGCCACGTATTGATGTAAACCTCGTTCTTGTTTTCGGAACACACAAATAACGATAATGAAAACATTTTCAACTCACCGATTTCATCTAGGCGAAGAATCTCATCCGAAAAAGATCCAGAGAGTCGGAATACCTGAGACCTAATCTGTAATGATTTTGAACAGGTTTTAAGAAGAAATTTAGTAATTAACGAATTTCTAAAAATATTTAATAAAAATTCCGTTCCAGACCATCCTGAATGCACTAACGAAAGACACCGAAAATCATATACCTATTAATATGTAATTGACTTGGCCATCGTATTCAGCGCTAGAACCTCGGTAAATGCGCTACACTCACGTTCTCAAGGTGTAACGAGCCTTTTTATTATGTGTATAGCATAGAGGGTTAACTCGAGTATAAACCTTCAGTGATCACATTGATGATATGTGTTCAAAAGCAATGAGGACTCTAGGCTTTCTGAAACGTCATTCGAGAGGCTTCGGGGATGTCGATGCACAGGTTTCCCTGTACAACGCGCTCGTTCGATCAATTCTAGATTATGGCTCCACGATGTGGTCCCCTTTCTACTCAAATGCAATGGACCGAAGGTCCAGGGTAAACTCTCACGCTATATGTTATTCAAAAAGGGTATCCCATGGGCGGAGTTTGACATTGATGGGATGTCGGTGGGGCGCCGTCGTGCTGCGGATGGTATTTTTCGTTTTAAACTTATTACTCATTTCATCCACTGTCCTCAGCTTCTTCGTCTAATTTGTTTACATACCCCACTGCGTTGTGCTCGTAATAACCCCCCATTCTATGTACCAACAACAACCACCAATTACCTGTTAAACAATCCTTCGCTCAGAGCACAGAGGATTTTGAATCGCTTGAGAAGTGATGATGGTGTTGATGTTCACTCGCTTACGATGATTTTCATTCCCTTAGATTTTTGTTAATTTTTCTATTTTTTGCAATTTCTGTATTACGAGTATATTCATATGTTTGTCACACGATTCTCATTAAAAATTGAAGGGTACAGGGGAAGGAGGGTACGATTCCAAAATTGGAAAATATTCAGGAGAGCAAAAACTAACTTAACCATCTCATGATACGTTGCCAAGGTATGAAAAAAAATTATCAACTACCTATTCCAAACCATCATGGAATGAAATGGTTTTTCACTAGTACCGACCTACCACGTGAAACTACTCCCAGAAAGCCTCTAGAAGGCATTGAAAACTCGAAATCGACAAATAGTGGAATTATACCATTCTTCCCCTGTACCCTTCAATTGTCTGTCATTGGGCATCATGCTCGTTTAGGGTGATAAAATAAAATTACAATGCGTAAGTGTATTGATAAGTGTATTGATATATCAACATATTGTTGCGTAATTTAATTAAGCTTAAATCAGATCATTCGTATGTACTCGTACAAGATGAGACTTGATTCACGGTTCAAAAAGTGGGTCATGAGGGCCGCTTCCCTAAAATCCCAATCGGGAAGTCGTCTTTTAACCCTGGAAGCCCCAGAAAGCGCGGAGCTGCCTCTCTCAAATATACACGTCGGAGGCGCCCTCATCCTCCCGAATATGCAATTAAAATGAAAAGGTTAAACGGTTTTCCGCCCAGTTCGGAAACGCGCCCACATTCCTTCGAGTTACATTCAACACGTCACGTCAGTAGGAAGGCGGTTTCGAGTGCGGGGAAACAGTTGAGAATTTATAATGTCTTGGCGAGCCGCGATTGACCCGTCTGATGTAACTTTGTAGGAACGAAGAGTCACCTGTCGGAGCACCTCCGGACAAGCAGGTTGGAAAGGTCGGGAGGCGTTTCCCCCCGATAATAAACATCAGGCTGCTCCGGTCGTATTCGGTGGTTGAGAAGTTGATTGTCCATTCAATTGGTTGATCGTGGAAGCCTGTCGTTTCAAAATACCACAATGTCATGTAACAGCATGCAATACTCGACTAACAATAGAGTACCTACTTACTACATCTATTATTCAGATTTCAGGGTGGTTCTCACAAAACGGGACATTTTCGGGAATCATATGTTTGAAACAATTCAACTTTTCAGGTGACGGCCTAAGATTTTTTTATTAAGGTCAACAGAGATAGTGTCCGCTGCTCCTCATAAATCAAAATCAATTTTTCCAGTAAATTTCTCATTTTTCATCAAACTTTGATACATGATGGTTTCTCGTCATTGAGGGTTCCCTCTTTGCAACACCACTGTAACCAATAGACTGGAACCAATATTTCTCAAACATATTGTTATGTGTGGATCAAGCGTATCTACCGCTTTGTACCAAAAAAATTGAATCAGGTAGATTAATCGCAACATACCTAATATTAGGTTTTCATTTATTCACGTTTTTCTGTAACTGTACTCCACGTTTTTCTGAAAATTCTCGAAGAGGCTACATACAAGCAATGTAGGGTAACTCACAACTCTATAATATTTATTATGGACATTATTTGCACATAATATAAAGTGCTCCTGTACAAGACAGTGCTAATGCCCATTTGGACCTACGGCATCCAGCTACGGAGTTGCACAGCTAAGACGAATATCAAAATTATACAAACATTTCAGAATAAGGTTCTGAGGAGCATAGTAAACGCTCCTTGGTATGTAAGGAACCTCCACAAACACCTCAATGTGGAGACAGTTACCGATTTCATTAAAAAGCTAGCTATGAGATATGAGTGCAGGCTTCTTAAACATCCAAATCCAGCTGCTATCCAACTACTTGACAACTCTCGACAAATTAGACACCTGAAGACAACCAACCCCCTGGACCTTCTGTGCTGTTTAAGTGCTCTGTTAATGGGCTTTGACCGGAGAAAGTGTTAATTTGTGAACTAAATAGCTAGATAGTTACGTGATTTATCATTGTAACTAGTTTTTATATTATCTGAATAAACGCAAAAAAAAAAAATAACAATAAAATAATAAATAAATCTAAAACAGTTCTTTCATTTAATGTTTCATTTGGCATTAAAATTTGATACATGTATAATCCACGTCATTGAAGGGGATGGTTCCACGTCATTGAGAATTCCCTCTTTGCAACACCACAGTAACCAATAGACAGCTTATTTCACAAAGATTTTGTTGTGCGTGTATGAAGCATATTTACCGCTGTGTGCAAACAAAATTAAATAAGATTAATCTAATTTATTTTTTTAATTTAATGTGGCAATTAAATTTAATCTAATTTAATGTGGCAATTATTGGTCCTTCATGTCCTTTTTTTAAATTCTTTATTGGCATCAGTTATTCACCTTACAAGCCGGAATTGATATAAATAAAATTTAAATAATGTCAAATAAACTTGAGGTAGGCCTTGTTGCCACTTCACCCTCGATATTATGTCATATTCTAATGTCTAAATATGTCATATTATAATATGTCATATTATAATATGTCATGTTATGATCGTGAGTTGGAAATGAGATATCAACACGAACGTGAGTGACAAACCCATGAGTGTCCCATGTATAATCATTTTAGCCGACAGGAAATAGAGACAACCCGAGGGGTCCAGGGGGTAATGCCACGAAGCGCCAAGTTTGGCAAGAAATCAATGTCATCACACAACTGGGGGTAACCGGGTAAAATGGCGCGGACGGCGTACAGCTGACGGACGGATTTTGAATTCAATTCGATTCTTGTAATCTACGTGTCTTCACATGGTTGTTTTTTCTTCGGCGATTCCAAATGTTCATTAGGTAACGAAGATAATGAACCAAAATGCATACTGTGGTTTAACTGTGTTTAACGGCCAACTCCAGGAGACCGTATCCGAATTTCAATTTTTCTATCGATTATTTTCATTTGATTTTCGGATTCTTCGTTTATCTTGCTACGTCAAATGGATATTTTGGCGGTTTTTGTGTGTGGTTTTGTGAGTTCATTTTATTATTATTTACCTATTTCTCTATTGTGGTTTATTATTAATATTTATGGTTTATTTAAACAAAAAGGGTCTTGAACAAGCGACGCGTGACTTGTAATCGGGGAAGAAACTGTAGCGGCAGCGAATGCGACCATTCTCGTCAAACGAGTCCATTACTCGATCCTGGGAAGCCCGCATCCTTTTGCGGACCATCATCGGGTCACGGGAGACCGTCTGTGACCATCCAGAAGGAAAAGGATCCCGCCTTCCCAACTTGAGAACCTCACTGACCGACAAAACGGCCGTTTGTGTCCCACAGGGCGACCAGGGTTACGTCATTTCTTCCAGACGCGCATCGAACACATCGCATTACGAGATACGAAAAGTTATACGAGTACGTACCAGAGGCGGGTCGCGCCTCGGGGCAATGGAAAAATATACTTTAGACTTCCATCGGATTCCGGATTGTGTGCTGAATAGCCGTGACATGCGACACATGAGGACATTATCACGTTATCTGGCACGCTTTTCTTGTCAAAGGGACGTTTGTTCCCCAACCACGAGGATCACTTTATAAGTTACATTACCAACTACCTACATTTAAAAAAAACTCTGCAAATTCTTGACACAACGGTTTATTCTCCGTGCAGATCACCCTTTGGTCTAGATCACTAAATGGTAAATCAAGAATTATCATTAATTAAATAATTAATGATAATTCTTGATAATATTATGGAGCAGTGTTAATTATTGTTAATTATTAATATTTAAGAGTAATTCTTAATAATTAAGGCGATATCTGAAAACCATGTGCTGTTCGAATCAGCTGGGTCAGTATGAACGTAGACCAGACAGGCTTCCATATGATTCGCCCTCATGTTGACGACTTTCGACCTGCCCCAACTTTCAGCTTTCATTGTGAACGAACGCCTGGTCGCACAAACCTCAAGATGTTCTTAAAATTTAAAAAAAAATTAAACTCCATTTAATAAGAACTGAAAACTATACCGTTCCATTTGAATTTTTCGAGTTATGAATTTTTCAAAATTTCGAAATTCGTTTTGAACCCCTTCCTTTTGACCTAGGGTTACGAGGATCATTGTGAGGTTGGTCCAGATAATGAAGGTGAAGATAGTAAACCAAAATCATTTCTATTTTTAACACCACGCTCAAAATGTAGTGCAATATCAACCTTGTGAAGTATCTGTATTATGCATACTGGAAGAACTTATTTAATACGTGCCAGGAAAAGAAGTTGCTTGCGCCTTAAGAGAAACAGTGAGAGGTTGTGTATTACATTTGGGTGTCTTCCAACACAAGTAGAAAGTTAGAAGAAGTGTGTAACTAGTCAGTTATTTCTATTCCTGGCTGAAATTGTGTGTCGGGTATATGAGACAAATTTTTACCGACGACTCGGAAACTTGTTACTCGCTCAGGCCTACATAACCGCCTCTTGGCCCTCAAAATAAGCGTGCCAGCTTATTACAATGTGATCTAATCTAAGAAAGTTGTTAAATTAATGTTATTAATTCGATTAATGTAGGTACCTCATATCAAGTTATTAGAAACACAACATTTTAGAAGCCATTAGGTTTGTAATAAGAGAAGAACAATAAAAATTTAGAACATAGGCCTCAGAGGTGCCAGATTTGTAGTATTATACTACACTTTTGGCCAAAGTGCAATACAAAAAAGAAAATCCACTGTCATTCAGCATGGCTATAAGAGCGAATTTTCAAAGAAAAGGATGTTACTATTGCGGTAGGCTCAACAAGTTACAAGTCAACCATCCTTGTGTTACCCATTCTATCCTACGACGAAATGCCTAGTCCCAATTATCTACTTTATTCAAGTTACTTGTGCAATGCCAAGGTATTATGTTTGATGAATGGATAAATAGTTCACGACTCGGTCGTTTTTATTACTCCTATACCTACGAGTAGGCCTGTGCGATTATTCGATTAATCGAAACCTCGATTCGATTATTTTAATAATCGTCGATTATTTTGAGGTCTCGATTACGATAATCGTGATCGATAATCGAAATAAGATATGTGATTATTAACGATTACCGATTATTAACGATTACCGATTATTACCGATTATTACCGATTAGGCCTGTGCGATTATTCGATTAATCGAAACCTCGATTCGATTATTTTAATAATCCTCGATTATTTTGAGGTCTCGATTACAATAATCGTGATCGAACCCCCTCAGAACGCCTATTCAGTGCAGGTGGTAACATCATCACTGACACTAGAACCTGTCTGGGTGATGAACTCTCTGAAACCTTAATTTTTTTGTCTTCCAATAAGTCTTTCATCAAAAAACCATAATGGTCCGCTGCCCTGTGTCCTGTCAAGGTCAAGTCACGATTTGTTTGTGACTGTGACAGTTCGTCTTTTTGTTGTTCTGTATAAATAAACAATAAACAAAGTTAATGTGCCAGTTGTATCCGCTATTTTATTTTATACGGGGCGAAATCATCGGTAATCGGTCGTCTTTATATATTAACATTGAAATTAAAGTTCAAATCGATTTTCACCACAAAATTCAACTTCAAATTATCGATAATCGATGAACTTTAGTATAATCGATAATCGATGCAACTTAATGTAATCGGTAATCAAAAAACTTTGTATAATCGAAACACTAATCGATAATCGAAACGCTAATCGATAATCGATTTATAAACGATTATTTGGAATAGTTTTCGATTGTCGATCACGATTAATCGAATCGAAGCACATTGCGATTATTTTTGTAATCGTCGATTACGATTAATTTTAATAATCGCACAGGCCTATTTTTATTTTTATTTTTATTAATTTTAATAATCGCACAGTACCAATTGAAAAAAAGTGGTCCAAACCCCTAACGTTTAGAATTTTGATTGTAAATGTTTAGTGAAAAGATAAAAGAAGAGAATAACAAACAATTATTTTCAACAAGACTGTTCAAAACTAAGTAGGTAGTGTTTAGACGGAAATCACAGGTGAGAGAAAACCTCACACGCGAGGACTGGCGTCCTGCTGTGGTCAGCGAGTACTCGAGGGTTAAATACCTATCGAGTACTCGAGGGGTAAATACCCAACATTCTAGGGTTAAATAGAATGTTTTCTGGATTGCGGCCGAAAATACTTGTTCTCTACATCGTCTGAAAGACCGGCCTACCCTACGTGGCCCACTCGAGAAAATCGTCGCTCAGAGCGTTTGTGAGTAGAGTTTAAGAGCTGTAACCACGCGACCTGAACCAGCTCCATTTACGAGTATCCACACGAGAAAAGTCTAACTTTGGCGAGTGAGGAAGAAGATCTGACTGGGGAGATCCAGTGCCGCAAGTCGTTCAGTGGTCGCAAGGTCGAAACTTCTCCAGACCAACTCTCACCCTCGACTCGTCTCAGTTTGCAAACCCGATGTCTCTCGACCGTCTGCCTTTTTATAGTCCAGTCAGAATAGAAAACAAGCAACAGGCATGCAGCATGGATATAAGAGACATTTTTGAAGAAGTCAATGAATTTATGTAAAATGTCTCCATTTTACTGGTTTTATACATTTTTTCTTCATTTTTGGCCAAGTAACCACTCAATTTATAGATTTTTTAACGCTGAACACGATGGCGAAGCCAGAATTGCGATATCTCATTCCGTTATCAGATTAGAGCAGTTGAACGGTGAAGAACATCGAAAGTAACAACCACGTTTCATCATCTTCAAAGTGCTCCAGTCTGAGAACGGAATGAGACATCGCAATTCTGACTTCGCCATCGTGTTCAGCGTGAAAAAAACCTTTAGAATGAGGTGCCATTTGTTTCAGTCATTGACTGTACATAGAATGTTTAACTCATTGATCAATACATACTGACATTAAGTCAGTTATTTTATATAAATATGTACCTACTCCAAATACCCTACAACACTCAATCGCCTCAGTGTTGACGCTTAACAAACTACATGTTTGGTATCAGCATTGGACGAGCTTTTGCCACCACCTCTCAGCCTGAAAACGTCACGTAAAACGCTGACTGGTAAATCATTTCGTTTACGTTTGCTTTTTCAATAAAATATCTCTTTGATTTGCTACTTTCTCCAATTAGGTACACCCGAATGAAATCATAATTTCATCTAGAACACCAGATGAACTAGACACTAGAGTACCAGTCATTATACAATTTCCGGTTTTTTCAGTGATGTGTACTGTGTTGAGTTTTGTCGTCATATTTTTTTAAATTGAAATTCAACACATACCATGCCAGGTCCTAAACCACCTGACAGTTGTGATTTTGAAAGGGATTGTGCAGATTATGATGATGACACCTTCACATGACCTTGATATTGGAGTTGAGTTCACATCGAATCGAGGTTTTGATTTGAGATCGAATGGACCCTCAAGAAAAGCGATTGTCAACTCAAATACATCGAGATGAACGAAAGAAGTCGACTTCATATCGAATCGAGATGCTAGATTGAGATCGAATGGACCTTTAAGAAGAGCAATTGTCAACACAAATACATCGACATGAACGAAAGAAGTCAACTTCATATTGAATCGAGGTGTTTGATTGAGATCGAATGGACCTTGAAGAAGAGCAATTGTCAACTCAAATACATCGAGATAACTTAAGAAGTCAACTTCATATCGAATCAAAGTGTTTGATTGTGATCGAATGGACCTTCGAGAAGCGCAATAATTGCGCTTATTGTCAACTCAAATACATCAAGATGAACGAAAGAAGTCAACTTCATATCGAATCGAGATGTTAGATTGAGATCGAATGGACCTTTAAGAAGAGCAATTGTCAACTCAAATACATCGAGATGAACGAAAGAAGTCGACCTCATGTCGAATCGAGGTGTTTGATTGAGATCGAATGGACCTTTAAGAAGAGCAATTGTCAACTCAAATACATCGAGATGAACGAAAGAAGTCGACTTCATGTCAAATCGAGGTGTTTGATTGAGATCGAATGGACCCTCAAGAAAAGCAATTGTCAACTCAAATACATCGGAATAAACGAAAGAAGTCGACTTCATATCAAATCGAGGTGTTTGATTGAGATCGAATGGACCCTCAAGAAAAGCAATTTTCAACTCAAATACATCGGAATAAACGAAAGAAGTCGACTACATATCAAATCGAGGTGTTTGATTGAGATCGAATGGACCCTCAAGAAAAGCAATTGTCAACTCAAATACATCGGAATAAACGAAAGAAGTCGACTTCATATCAAATCGAGGTGTTTGATTGAGATCGAATGGACCCTCAAGAAAAGCAATTTTCAACTGAAATACATCGAGATAAACGAAAGAAGTCGACTTCATATCCAATCGAGGTGTTTGATTGAGATCGAATGGACCTTCAAGAAGAGCAATTATTGTAAACTCAAATACATCGGAATAAACGAAAGAAGTCGACTTCATATCGAATCAGGTGTTTCATTGACATCGAATGGACCTTCAACGAGAGCAATTTTCAACTCAAATACGTCGGAATAAACGAAAGAAGTCGACTTCATATCAAATCGAGGTGTTTGATTGAGATCGAATGGACCTTGAAGAAGAGCAATTGTCAACTCAAATACATCGAGATGAACAAAAGAAGTCGACTTTATATCGAATCGAAAGGTTAGATTGAGATCGAATGGACAAGAAAAGCAATAATTGCAGAGTAAAGACATAAAATGTCAAGAGCAATAATTATTATTGCTCTTGACATTTTATGTCTTTACTCTGGCACATAACTCGAAAAACGTTACACAAAAGCGGTACACGAAATCGTCACGAAAATTTCTGATGATTTTCGCTTACAACCGATTCGTTGCTACGGAACTTTATCTTCGCCAGTTATCAACGTACAAAAATCGTTCACCAGTCGTTGGATAGCTCTCAATTTACCTAACCATTAGGGATGGGATATCGATATCCGATAGTATCGAAATATCGATATCTAGCGTCCGATATCCGATATTCTGATATCGATATCAGCTCTGGCGATAATATCGATATATCGATATTCTGACAACCGATATCGGGTCGATATCACAAACTGTGATTCACTGTTATCTTTCACTGGCGAACCGCGAAGTTCTTCTTGTGGGCATCATTCCGTTTCCGTGCTGTTGTTGGCTAAAAAGTATCCGCGTTTTTGTGATGTGTTGAGCCCCTGTTGAAATTGAAACTTAAATTGACCATGAAGTCAGCCCCAACCTCAGTACCATCAGAGAGGCTATTTTCAAGGGCGGGGAATATTCTCACCTCGGACCGGAACAGGCTGAAGGGGGAAACTCTCTCCAAGTTACTTTTCCTGGAGAGCCTCGATGAGCGCTTCTTTTTTTGAATCCCGAAATTTACCTGTAATTCTTTTATGATTTTGCCGTTCTTGTATTCTGTCCAATTTTCGTTTAGAACCATAGTGAAATAAAAATTCCGTATTCATGTGTATAATTTAACTTTCCTATCAAAGGCGGGAACAAAAAATAAATGAATAAATAAATAAAAATAAAGATCTGACTGAAAAATAATCAGAAGAATTTTTTTTAGAAAGGAATTTTGAACCAACAGGCTGTAGGTAGGTATCAACACTAGATGTCACTACTTTGAACCACTTCGTATTTCCAAGTCCTTCGTATTTATTCTACCATGGAATCACCTACTTTGTCCACGGTAAATTATTGACCAGTTGGTATCTTAGGTAGGAACTGCAAGTGCGAAAATGTCCGGAGAAAAGGAAATAAAATTAAAATAAGTAGGTGAAATTAAAAAAAAACGAAGTAGGAGTTTTTATAACCGATATCGATATATCGGTTGATATCGATATTATGAAGCCGATATCTACCTGGTATCGATACCAATCTTCCGATGTCAATATCGATACCGATATCGATATCGAGCCCTCGATATCCCATCCCTACTAACCATATTTCGTTAACCTCTGCGGAGTGCGTGGCCGACAAGCAGCGGTTTGAGCGTGATTGTTTAAATAATTGTTTTCACACAGGTGATCATTCTCAATAATTTATATCGTCTATACGAATGCAAGCTTCATAATTTATGATGAACCCTACAATTAAGTATAACAACTACGCTACTGGGGTAGGTGATGTAGCATTGTTCGAAGGTTCTTGAATCACTTCTTTAAAGACATAAAATGTCCCAATGTGTTGCAGACTCGTATGCAAGCATTTAATTCTCGACTGTATCAACAACAGGATGGAGTTGACATTCTTTTGACATTTTCATGTCTTTGCTTTGGCACATAAGAAGAAGAAGAAGAAAGAAGAAAAAGCATGTTTATTTTTACAAAATGGTACAATTAAATTGTTACATAACTCATTTTTATTTAAATACAAAACATGATTGGCAATGGGTGTGAAACCCGTCTGCCGGGTTGCCTGAAGTCGCCGATTTGTCCCTGATATTGTTGTAATTACTTATATTATTTACTATATTATTTATATATTACTTATATTAATTACTTATAAAGACATTGCATATATTATTTATTTATTTGTATCTTTATTCACCGTTATATTATACATTATTTATTTTTCTGCTAAACCTGGGGGGGCCTTATCACCAATTAAATTCAGCCACAAGCATCGCCCGATACCTCCAAGACTGCTGCGCGAACTTAGCTATGTCCAGCCAACTGTCCCTGGTATCCAACAGGCAAACCATTCGTCCCAGGGCCAAGGTCCGTTCACCCAAGTAGCGAGTCCGAAATTCAGCGAGCGCTGGGCAAACTCCAAAGAAGTGCCGAATGTCCTCATCTTCACCTTTGGCACATAAACTGAAACGGGAAAAATTCGTTTCCTTGATTCACCCTTTCCCTCAGATCACGTCAGAACACAAGCGACAGGCGGGCCACTACGTCAAAGCCTATGACGCACAAGTGTATGACGTCAGACGGCTGGCAGGAGGCCAACTAGTACGTCAAAGCCTATGCCGTAAGAGCTTATGACGTCAGACGGCTGGCCGGAGCCCAACTAGTACGTCAGAGCCTATGTCGCACGAGCGTATGATTTCAGGCGGCTGGCAGGAGGCTAACTAGTACGTCAGAGCCTATGACGCACGAGCGTATGACGTCAGAGGGCTGGCTGGCTAGGTGATCGTGTTTTAATAAGCCTCTGGAATTCCGCGCCTTCATTTTGCATTCATTTACATCTTCACGTTGAAAAATCCTTCATCTTGTTTGAGTTATGTGCCAGAGTAAAGACATAAAATGTCAAAACAAAATCATAACTCTCGAACATTAGACTCGAATACTAGTCGAGTTGAAAAGCCATTTCATGCGAAACAAATAGGCCTGTTTGGATCATTAATACTGTTTATCAGTATTTTTGAAAATTTTCGTCGTTTAATCGAATATTGGTTGTGTCGAAGAGCCATTCCATGCAAAATGAATAGGCCTGTTTGAACCACAGACACTCTCTTTTGAAAATTTTCGTCGTTTTTTAATCGAATATTGGTTGTGTCGACGAGACATTCCATGCTATCTGACTCAAATTTAATTTTGAATCAACTCATCTTGAATCATTCTTCACTTTAAGAGACAGATAGTCGACATAGAAAATCGACAATAACAACCAGATTTTCTTGAAGGTCCATTCGATCTCAATCGATAATTATTACCAACTCAAATACATCGAGATAAACGAAAGAAGTCGACTTCATATTGAATCGAGGTGTTTGATTGAGATCGAATGGACCTTCAAGATGAGCAATTGTCAACTCAAATACATTAAAAAAAACTCTGCAAATTCTTGACACAACGGTTCATTATCTTCTTTGTACAGATCACCCTTCTGTCTAGATCACTAGGTCTAAATGTCTAGATCCTAAATGTTAGATTAATTATTATTATCAATTATCACTAATTATTAACAATTTTATCAAGTACCTAGTGAAAATTATTATAATTTATTGTTAGGTATTACTAATTTGTATTTATTATTAATAATAATTATTATTAATTATGATCAATTAATACGATATAATTCTGGGGTTTTTAATACTACGTCGGTAATAATTTTTCTATAAAAAAGTACCTACCAACAAACATTCGAAATTACCTTCATTTCCGTAGCACGAAACGCACCTCAGAACAACAAACTCGACATCACTTAAGCCATATGATGTTCCAAAGAGCTTGTTAGTATGAAAATGGACCTGTATTTCAACAGTTTGAGTCACGATCGTGTTGTGAGGCACAATCTTTGAGCCGTCATTGTGAACGAACGGCTGGTCGTACAAAGCTGCGGATGGTCTTAAAAAATTCTACGGAACAAACTCTATCAAAATATGAAATAAAAAACCTACCGTTCTATATGAATTTTTCGAGATATGAAATTTTCAAATTTTCAAAATTCGTTTTGAACCCCTTCCCCTTGACCTAGGGTTCTGAAAAGTTTCGAGGACCATTGTGGGGTTGGTCGAAACCCATAAAAAAAATTTCGTAATTTTAACTCAACGCTAACTGGGCAAAGTGGCGCGGACGGCGGACGGCGTACGGCGGACGGCGTACGGCGTACGGCGGACGGACGGATTTTTTTTTATTCGATTTTCTGAATCTACGTATCTTGAAACGTAAACCAACAAATTTTGAGGGGGGGTTAAAAAAATATTTTCTTTGGGCGATTCCAATGGTTCATTATCGAAGATAATAAACCAAAAACGAAAGAAGTCGACTTAATATCGAATCGAGGTGTTCGATTGAGATCAAATGTAACTTCAACAAAAGCAATTGTCAACTCAATTACATAGGAATAAACGAAAGAAGCCGACTTCATATCGAATCGAGGTGTTTCATTGACATAGAATGGACCTTCAACGAGAGCAATTTTCAACTCAAATACATCGGAATAAACGAAAGAAGTCGACTTCATATCAAATCGAGGTGTTTGATTGAGATCGAATGGACCCTCAAGAAAAGCAATTTTCAACTGAAATACATCGAGATAAACGAAAGAATTCGACTTCAGTTTGATTGAGATCGAATGGACCCTCAAGAAAAGCAATTGTCAACTCAAATACATCGGAATAAACGAAAGAAGTCAACGTCATATCGAATCGACATGTTTAATTGAGATCGAATGGACCCTCAAGAAAAGCAGTTGTCAACTCAAATACATCGAGATAAACTTAAGAAGTCAACTTCATATCGAATCAAAGGCTCCCGATCTCGATAGTTGAACGACAGCATCATGAATATCTTCCAGAAGACGAGACGTTCTCAACCTCAATTCAGCCCTCACCCGACAGATTGCCACCTTCCGGATTGAGGGACGTCCTCAGAGGTTCGTCTCTTATGGATTCGACCATGAATCCAGCCGTACATAAGTATCTCTATACGATGTACCTACATATAACATACTGAATGAGAATACCGCTTGGATTGAGGCTACCGCTCGGGGGATGGCCACCCCTAAACACCGTCCTCCCTCCCGATGGGTCACTAGGTGCCCACAATAGGCCGCCAGGACCGACCGTTGCATAATCTTCTTCATCTGGTAGAAAGTGGTGGATATCGCTATATATGTACGACCCGGCCCTACAAACCCTCATTCAACAACTGTGCGTTTCGTGTTCGGTCAACTCGTGAAATCTAAACCACGGAAAAATGAGGTCCTACGTAAGTTAAGAGAATTTTAACGTACATTTCCCCAGGACAAATACAATATTAGATAAGTCCCCACGTACTAAATACTATATTTTCTTGCAAGGCCATTCTTATCGATTCGATTACATGAACATACAACTACATCATCCACTAAATACATTATTCACCTACCTACGTATTAATTACGAGTATTTATGACTAACATCTTCCGTATTTCTTAATAAATACCACGTCATACCGAGTTGAGAATATCAACTTTTTGGTCTTGTCATTCACTCAATGAAACGATTGATTTATCCTGTGGACAAATATCACTAGGTACTGGTGTAGTTTGATCAACTACAAGAATCAATTGGTGAATGATTTTGATTCATCAATAATTTCAACAGTGTTATCGTTTCATATTTATGAATTAAGATTAAAAAAATATCAGTATGGTGAGGGTGAAGTGGCAACAAGGCCTACCTCAAGTGGGGCTGGTCAACATGGCCCTGTACAAATGGTGCTGTACAATATGACTGTACAATACAAGTGTTTTTTTTTTTTTTTAAATTTACAGGAGACACAAAAATCTGTTTATTTCTAAAATTTGGGAACATATACGTGAATGTTTCCAACTATAGACACTTCTGGGTGCCAATATACTATAAAAATAACTTCCGGGATGATGAATAATTTTAATTAATTTTTATTTGAATCCCGCTGAATAAAAAAATTCAATACGCCCAAAAATGTCAGTTAGGCCATGTTATTCTGTACTATTTGAGGTAGGACACGTTGATCAGCCACATTTGAGGTTGGATGTGTTGTTCAGCCCCATTTGAGGTAATCCTTGTTGCCACTTTACCCTCATAATTTGTAGTTTCTATTTTGATTTTTTTATAGACATTTTTGACCTTAGCTGAGTCCAAAATTATCTGTCAAGGACCTTTCAAATCGTTTTTTGATACAAATCATTTTCATAGCACAAAGAATCCCTAGAATCCAACAACTTTAAGATGTAGATGTATAATTTACTTGAGAGTCATTTCTGACAGTTGATATAAATTAGGTCGAAACACTGCGGGTAATTTTGAGTTTTGGTGAGACCAAAATCGCTGAAACTGGAAAAATAATTCACCAAAAAACGTCAAAAAAATCTACAACAATAGTTGACACTCAGGGAAGAAGATTATTCAAATGACAAAAAATCTCTTGTTCAATAATGGATCAAAATTGATTGTTTTACTTACTCCACAATCGCTGAAAATCGAAATGAATGACATTGTGCCATTTTATACGACTTAGGGAACTTATACGATTGTGGAATTTGTATTTTGAAGTGGTTAAAAGCGGTGGAAAGCCCTCTAATTGGAAGGTAATGTGCAAGGAAAGTAATTGGAACACGATATTTTTCCTCAGCTAACTGTGGTGGCTACGCTGGCGCTCACCGCCGCTTCCAGAGCTTCCGATGACGTTGCAGCCGCCAAAGAAGTCCTTAAGGACCCTCAGGAACGCGGGCAGAGGAGCATCGGCGGCGAAGAGATCGGTTACCATGGATATTCAGGATATTCACCTTCCGGATACGCGTCTGGATATGCGTCGGGGTACTCTCTACCAGCGTGAGTCAACTGTTGGATATGAGTTACGTTAGCCGTAGGATGTGGTGTGCCACAGGATATTAACGGCTCAGCGCTAGAAAGACGTAGCTGCTTTTTTAAATGTTGCAGGACTAACCACAAACTACACATGTTGCCTAAAAACTTGATTTGTTTCAGGTGGCTGCAATAATTTTCTACTATAAATATTGTTGTTACTTTTTCTATGCAGCCCCGTGAAATTAAATGAAAATTTAAAAAATCCATAGCTAAGCAGCATGGCTATAAGAGCCAATATCGAAGATATAACTGGTTTAACGTAAAATGTCTCAACATTACTGGTTTTATAACATACATGTATTTTGTCTCCACTTTTAGCCGAGTAATATTTCAGCTTATAGATTTTTCAACGCTTAACACGATGGTGTAGTCAGAATTGAGATGCCTCATTCCGTTATCAGATTAGAGCAGATGAACCGTGAAGAACATCGCTAGTAACAACCACGTGTCTTCATCTACAAAGTGCTCCAGTTTGAAAACGGGATAAGATATCAAATTTCTGACTTTACTGTCGTGTTCAGCGTAAAAAGAAACCTTTGAAATGAAGAGTCAATTGTCATACTGTTAAATTTTTGGAATTTATGGAAAACTTTCCAAATCTTCTTCAGAGTGGCTCGATTCTGCCCAACTACAAACTTAGCCTTTCGACTGCTCAAAAAACTTTTTAAAAATTTGGGACCGAGAACAATAGCATCTTTTTATTCAAAAATTCGCTAATGTGACCAAATATTCAGTTTCGTCATCTTCCCTCAGGTTTCTTTCGGTCTATTGCAGTTTTTCTCATATCTTCACATTCTCACCACTATAATGGATAGTAAAAATCGGTCTGAATTATGTTTCCTCCGAGTAGTGCAATGAACTAACTGATTTTTCATCTTCTTATTGCGTCGAGTCGCCAGTAGGGAAGTTGTATCTTCAATTTTTTCGACTTAATTTCTTACAAGGCTCAATATTTTCAACATTCTGGAGGATAACATATTTTTACGACTATTATGAGTAAAAAATCAAAGGCAAACTTTCGAAAGTCCATTACTAAGACGCATAGGTACGATTGATGACGGAGAAAAGTGTAAATCTGCATTTTTACCGAATTTTCACCCAAAACTTTCCCTAATAAATGAAATTGAAGTCAGATTCGTCCTTCTGGCACCACCATTTTCAAATGTTAGCAGGTAATTACGAATTTTCCTTTCACTTGCGCTCTTATGACACAGTTTCATCGATACCTGACAGATTCAAAACGGGATAGCAAGTTTTCTCAAGTTTTAATTTTCATTGAATAATTTCTCCTTTCCCTAGTTGGTGGCGAAAGTCATGACAAACCTGAATTTTAGAAGATGACCAACCTGAAAATTTGTAGTTTCGTTCTTTTGGCACGCAGATCACGTGATAGTTTCACTTGAGTATTGTAAATAGGGGAATTTTGCGACAATTTGCCCTTTGCGGGCTAGGACAGGGCTGAAATCAGGGGATAAGTTGAGAAGGTTTTTCTTTATCTGTGTAATCAAAATCTCAGTATTTTTCCAGACCTTAAAGGGTAACTTACCACCAAACTCTCCTGTTTAAACTCTCCTGTTTAACTAGGTTTCCTATCTGTATAATACAATTTGGGCTTGCTTCGGAGACTGGGTTTTTGAAGGCCCTTGGTTGGTTATACCTGAATAGTTTTATTATCTCTTATCACACATCATGCTTCTCATAGTGGGCCACAGCTTTTTGTAGCTTCTTAGCTTTTGTAGTAATAATGGCGTAGAGACATCAAGATATTCTCAATCTTTAGCGAATTTACTCAGTTCTTGAAAAATGGCAGGTCGTTATAAGATAAAATCATCTGAGGAATTCGATTTTTTTTAGGAACTGAATGCAAGAATAATTCTAGCATTGCTGTTGACACAAATCATCTTAATTTCGAAAAAATCCTCGTGGGTATTTACGATGATTACAAGTCGTTGGATTGAGACTCCTTCTAAACTTGAAAAATACTGACATTCTGGCATTGATAGTATAACATTCACATATTTTCAAAATCTCTGCGTTTATAGCGTAGGTACACTGTACCGTTCGCTAAGACCGAAATATCCAAATTGTGAATAAGTAGCCAAAAATGTATGAAAAACTGGGTCCTTCAATTTGAAAATTGCTCAAAAACTTGGTAGATGTAAATGTTTTCAACATACATTTATTCGTGTGTAATATCTTGAAATAAAATAAATAAATTGGTCTCGAAACTCGGTATTTTCGCTACGTCACGGACCCCTACGCGTTATGACGTCATACGCACTAATATGATTCCTATGATGTCATACGCTCTTCGATTTTGAACTCCCCGCCAATATACCAGTAACAAATAAGTCTTACCTATGTCATAAGACTTATTTGTTTACTTAATACAATTGAAGAGTTTGGATATATAAATAAATACTTGGAGTTTTATTGATTAACTTTGGAAAGTTTTTGATTATCGAAATGATCTTATGGGTAGTTTGAGAAGGTATGGCTGTACTGGGGAAATTTGCTCATTACCTCATGCTGTACAATTGAAACATCCATGACAAGTCTTCGTCTGTCAAATCTCGACTACTGATCCAATTCTACCTATACCTACATGTTTGTTAATTTGATTATTTGGTATTGAATTTATTAATTATGTTATTAGTTTATTTCATCTTATTTTAATAATTCGTTACAGCAAATTTTGAACATTTATTTAGTGTATATGTGCGAATAAATAAGGTTTTAAAATTTAAATAATTCTATTTGTCGCAGGCCCCAGTTGATTTCGCAGCACGTCGAAGTTGAGAAACACATCCCCATCGTCCAATATCAAGGGATTCCGTACCCCGTCCCGCATCAAGTCCCCGTCCCAATCCCGCATCCCGTCCCCGTCCCCGTCCAAGTGCCCGTCCAAGTACCCGTCCACGTGCCCGTCTACAAGACGGTAACGGTTCCCGTCGAGAAGCCCGTGCCCTACCCAGTGGAAAAGCCGGTGCCCGTCGAAGTCATACGCAAAGTCCACGTGCCCGTCCACAAGCCCTACCCCGTCCCTGTGCCCGTCTACAGGACGAAACACGTCTTCCACGAGATCATCCACTCCAAACACGGCTGGTAACCGAGTCACGCCCTGATCTCATTCGTCGGTACCTGAAAACAATACCTGTGTAAATATCCTCCCTCTCCAAAGGCTGTAATATTCTGTTATGTATTTGATAATATTGTTTTGTATGACTGTTAAATAAAATTTTCGTTAATTTAAAATAATCGTACACCTTCCATGTATCTTCCGTCGTCCAATTTATTTATTTATTTACAGATAACGGGATGAATCCCAATTACAAAAATTTAAATGAAAATGAAAAGCCACAGAACAAAATAATTACTGAATGAAATAAAATACAAAGAAACAGTCTTCCTCCATGAAATAAACAATCATGTTTAATATCGCTTCTCGGCCTCTTGGCTAAGATCAAGTGTAGAAACAGTTCTTATCAGCTTAATCTCTGGTATGGTACTCCAATAGTACCCCTGACTGGATGCCGTTTTGCCGCTCCTGCCTAAGCAGCCATGGAGGATTTCAAGCAGGGAAGCATACGCAAGGCAGCTCGATTTGCTGTGCGCAGTCCCTTTGTCTGATTCCCTGCCACTGCAAGATGCTATGGAATTGTTGACGGGGAGGATCACTCGGGCGGCTCGTGGCTCGGGGATGGATGCAGCGAGGTGCCCAGATGGAAGAGAGCCATGGTGGGATTGGGAATGTACTAGGGCACGAGAAAGATCATTTGCACTGCTGAACCTCTTCAGGCGTTCTGACTCTCAGTTGTCTAAAACTACATATCTGAAGCAAAATGCCTTATTCAAGAGCCTATGCAAAAGGAAAATGACGGAATACTATGGGAGTCTGGCGGGGCGTTTTGCTGAAGTGCGCGACGCCTCAGAGTTCTGGAGCCTCATCCGTTCATTGAGGCCGGGCCAGCAGCGGAGAGTTGGGAACATCCCCATGCCATCATGGGTGCAATACTTCAGTGCTCAGTGGAGCCTGGCCAATAGAGTGAATATTGATTGTGGGCGTGAGGTAACATTGGCAACCAATCTGGAAATGGATAGACCCTTTATGATGGGTGAACTCAGGACAGCATTAGCAAAATCAAAAGACAACAAGGCGCCTGGCCCTGACCGAATTGCCTATGAGTTCTACAAGAATGCCCCTGATTCCTTCCTGTTGGACTTGCTTGCTGTCTTCAACCGGGCGTACGAGCAGGGCACTGTCCCGACCAGTTTCTCAGCGTCAATTATCTTCCCCCTGTTTAAGAAAGGAGACATTAATACAGTTAGTAATTACAGGGGCCTATCATTTATAAACTGCAGCGCAAAGATATATTGCGCTCTGCTTCTTGCAAGATTGGAGTACCACTTCGACTCAGAGAGAATACTGAATGAAAGTCAGTGTGGTTTCCGTAAGGGATACAGCACAACGGATGCTATCTTCACACTTACAAGCTTGGTCCATATAAGGTTTAATGCAGGCCCCCGACGCAAGCTGTATGCATTTTTTGTGGACTTTAGGTCTGCCTTTGATGGAGTTCGCCATAATCTGCTCTTCCAGAAACTTGAGGCAGCGGGTGTTGGGCGGCGCTTCATGGCTGCTGTGAGATCAATGTATGCGGGTGGCAGTGGGGCAGTGTGGGGAAGGGACGGCATCTCCCAGCCATTTCCCATAGAATGTGGAGTGAGGCAGGGCTGCTTACTCAGCCCACAGATGTTTGCATTGTACATCAATGACTTGATTGACGCTCTTCCTTGTGGAGTTGGGGTCGGTGGCACCATCATTAAGGCACTTATGTACGCTGACGACATCGTAATCCTGGCAGAATCCCCTCATGAGCTGCGTAGAAATATTTTTGGACTGGAGGAGTACACTACTAAATGGGGGCTGACAGTCAACCTGGCCAAATCGAAAATTATGGTTTTTCGTCGTGGAGGCAGACTCGGAGCAGGAGATAAATTTGTATTTGGTGGGAGTCCAGTTGACACTGTGTCTGCATACAAGTACTTGGGTGTCACCCTCACGACAGGGCTCTCGTTTAGGCAGCACTTCACTGAGAGAGCGGCAGCTGCAAAGCTGGGGATCAATAGCGTCTACAGAAACCTCTTCCGTCGCCCGTCCGTCCCTGTCCAAGCCAAGTTTGAGGTCTTCAATGCTGTCTCAAGGGCAGTCCTGTGTTATGGGGCTCAGGTTACCGGATACATCCAGTCGAGTTCTCTTGAACAAGTACTGAGGTACTTCATTAAGCTAATCTTCAGCCTGCCGAAAAATACGCCGAACTACTTCACGTATTTGGAAACTGGTGCCCAGCCAATCTTCGCATACACATTGTCTCTTGCCTGCCGATATGTGATTAGGGCCTTGAAGATGCCGCAGGACAGATATCCTGGTATAGTCGCCCGGGAAGTCGTCAGGTCCGAAATATCGTGGTTTAAGGCAGTTAGAGAACTAGCACAGAGACGGGGTTGCGCCTTCCACGGGAATATGGAATTGCTGAGTGAGTGGCCAGAGCAGCTGGAGTCGTTGGTGGAGGCTGTCTCGCAGAATTGGACTAATGACATGCGGGCGGCTGCAATGAGTTCCAGGAACCCTCTGTGTCCGTCTCTTAATTTGGACGTAAGACCTGGAAATCTGCGGAGGGACGGAGGTCACCCCTTGTGGGTGGTGCGATGGGTTCTCAAGCTGAGAGGAGCGCTGCTTCCACTGAATGACGGTACTTACCTGAGGTCCGAAAGCCCACGGAGGATTTGCTCTTTGTGCAATCGGAACACAAACGAGGATGTCCTACATTTCTTTGGAGGCTGCCCAGTGCTGGGGGAATTCAGGCTGCATTTTTTTGGGGATGTGGTTTTGACCATGGAAAAAATGGTCTACTTGCTGAACCATGGTGAGCACTGGTTGGGGGTGGGACAGTTTGGCCGTCAGGCATGGAGGTACCGAAATTCCCTGGTTTCTGAATTCAATTGGTGAAGTGAATCACTGAATAAAATTGCCCATTTCTGCTTTGTATTCAACTCGAAAGTTCATTTTCTGAAAATTTAAATTTAAAAAATCAAAAATTGTAGCCCAGTTTGCCCCGGCAGACGGATGAAAAATCCATGCCGTATCATGTTTTTTTTTTAATGTTGTGTGTATATAAGTACGTATATGAAACCCGCATACCAGCTTGTATTTAATTTACACAATTGTAATTAATTATTTATTCATAATAAACATGTTTTCTTCTTCTTCTTCTTCTTCTTCAATCATGTTTAAGTTCATCTACATTGGAAAAGTAAGTGTACAATTGAATTGAGGTAGGGATTTAAGATGAAATGGAGTTGCGAGAAGACTTCGATTCACCTCGAAATGTCAACAAAAAAATGTTTACTATAACTTCAGTGGCCGAAATGACGCCAACTTGTGTGTTTCTGCCCCAAATTAGTGGAAATTAGTAGAACATTCGTTAGTGGACTCCTCTCAATAGTGAACGAGTTTCTCGGTCCCTTCACTCTCCAGTAGGTACTGGGAGATTTTACTATCCATTGATAATTTACAGAGGTAATTTCTATTTTTATCTGGAGTTTGTCTATCTTGCAATGATTTACTCCGAGTCAATAATTTATGATATGAGGTTAGTTTTGATCAATCGCTGTATATCGTCGTCTGAGACATATTTTGCGAGAGGTCGACATTGTACCCTGTGAAACAGAAACGCCTCATCTGTAAATCATAACATTAGGGATATTTGGCTCAAAACTTTCTCAATGGAAACGTCTAATAGTGGACACGTGTGTGGCCTCCACAGTCATTCCAGTCGCCCCATTTTTTCGCCGGTACATATTGAATTGAAGACACGAGTGGAAGAAGGTGCTATCTAACATTTTTTCGATAATTCATGTGGTAGCGAGTAGCGCAGATAATCCTCAAAATATTAGGTTTATTGTCATCAGTACATGATTGAGAACACCTTAGCAACACCTTGGAGAAGGAAAAAAGAGAAAAATTCCGAACCAAACAAAATAGGCAAGTATGCAAACTCAATTTTCTTGACATTTTACTTTTGTTACTTAGCACCTTCATCCACTTGTGTAATAATTATTATTTACCCAAATGTAATTACGAGTACAAAATAGATTTTACCATTAATAGAATCGATTCTTCGCAGTTGAGCCTAAAGGTTCTTTAGTTTCACAAAAACAACTATTTGTTGATATATTTTTTTGAAGGAAAACCCCTGGAAACCGAGAAGGCTTTTATGTTTGAAAAGACCTCAAGCCCAAACAGCTGAGTAAATACATATTTGATCGAGAAACGCCTTTCGAGTCCCGATTTAACGCCTTAACCAAAATCTGAAGCAGTTTGTGGCAAAACTTTTGAAGGAGAATCGCCTCAATTCAATACTAAGTAGGATGAGGCGTTTCACCTTCAAATTTTATTAAAATAAACAATGATGTAAGGCGTTTAGACCAGAAGATGAGGCGTTTCTCCATCAAAACGCGTACATGAGGCATTTTTCCTTCAAGAGCGGGTCAGAAAAATGGTGGTCGTTTCAAAACCCCATTTTTGTGAACATTGGAGATAAGGAATTGGTCCGAACCCGTATACAAAATTTCGTAATTTTAGCTCAACGCTAACTGGGCAATGTGCCGCGGATGGCGGACGGATGGATTTGTTTATTCGATTTACTGGATCTACGTATTTTGAGACGTAACCCAACAAATTTTGAGGGGGCGTTAAAAAATGTTTTCCTTGGTTGATTCCAATGGTTCATTCAGACTATTCATTGGCCGCCTGGAATCCCACTACCACGCCAATTAGATCACGTCATACGCTTGGGATCTCGTTATCCATTTGAGATCACGTTATTCCCTTGAGATAACGTTATTCGCTAGAGATAACGTTATTCCCTTGAAACCTCGACATTCAGTTGATATCTCAATACCCTCTTGATAGAGCGTTGTACTCCCTCTTCCCTATTCCCACCCCTCTCTAACCTCCTCTCTACTCCTCATCTACTCCTCTACCTCCAACCACCTCCCTACACCCTCCGCAAGAAACTAAGTGAGTATCGCATTGTCATCCTCGGCCATCTCTCCTCCACCCATCATCACCATAATCGTCGTTATCGTCACAACTCAACATAGTGTGGAATCATCAGAGCGTCTCAGGCCGCTCAAGGGAGGGCGGTGGTTGGGTGGAACTAAGAGTGCTCCACCCCCCCCCCCCCCCCCGCCAACCCACCAACCGCTTTCACCATCGATATGTAAAATCTTGCCCCCACTCATCAGAGGCATGAAGCGCTCCCAGTCCTGTGGTCCACTGATCCCACCAAGGAGTTTTTCTCACTAGGTAATCACCCCTTTCTCTGGATGGAATTGAACGGGATTTTTTAGGTAATAAATAACAGTAAACTAATATTGCAGCATTGTTTAATTTGTCAGAGGACCATCAGAAATGGATACATACAAAGAGAAGAGATGGAGAAATACAAAACTAAAAGGCTCGTTTACAAGCTACGATAAATCGTAACGATGTGGTTGCTCCAACAAATCGAAATCGTTGAGTACTGTTTACACGCTACGATAAATACGGAAATCCGCACCCGTCCCAGATTTTTCCGAATAACGGAAATAATATTTATAACTTTCGCTACTCCCTTTTTATAAGCTGTGCGGAAAGCATTAGGTAATTTCTTTACGACAGTTTCTGTCGGCCGACGAATCAAACTCCTCGTACTTTTTAACAAATTCGATCTACCGCAGATCTTTTTTGTTGCGGTCCGAGTACTTTCTACTTTTAACGTTCCACAAACAAAGAAAAGTCCTATATAGTTGACCAAATTATCTGCCATACCTAACTAAAAAAACGACAAAAATGGACAATTTGCAAGTCGAGCAGACGATGCATAATGGCAAACTGAGTGAAATCGTAGCGAGAAATGCCTGTCACTGTTCACACGTTCAAACATAATATGTTCAGACATAACATATTATGTCAAACATAATAACGATATTATCGTTACGATTCGCAGAAATTGATGCCGGCCGGCTTCGACCTTCCAATCCAACTCCAACTCCAATAAACCGCTACGATGTCCTGTTTACACGCGGATATAAATCGTAACAATTCAATCGTTACGATAAATCGCTACAATAAATCGTGTAAACGGTATTGTAATCGACCCCTAAATACACTTTTTGGGTCTCACCGGTAATGTGGGTCTTCACCCAAATTGATACAACATCCACACGATTCATACAAACATAAAAGCGAATTTTCGAATCAATAGCTGGTTTTATGTAAAATGTCTCCATTTTACTGGTTTTATAACGAATAGTGTCCTTTTTTTTTTGCCGAGTATCTCAGTTTATGTATTTTTCAACGCCGAACACGATGGTGAAGTCAGAATTGCGGTATCTCATTCCGTTATCAGATTAGAGCAGATGAACCGGGAAGAACATCTCAAGTAACAACTACGTTTCTTCATCTTCAAAGTGCTCCAGTTTGAGAACGGAATGAGATGTCAGGTTTCACTTCTGACTCATCATTTCGATTACCAAGACAGAATTTTTGTGCAAATCGGAACATTTCATCTCAATTCTATCGAGAGTTTTCGTCTGCAGAGAGTGAAATTCACTAAGTCAAATGAGTCAGAAGTGAAATTCACTAAGTCAAATGAGTCAGAAGTGAAATTCACTAGGTAAATCAATACTTTTCGATTTTTGGCTATTCTTGTGTATTTTTCAATGCCCAATCGATTGGTGAAGTCAGTTTTGAGATAACAACAATAGTTGCCATGTAATTGGCGAGTCACGAATCGATCGGGTGTTGAAAAATGAATAGGAATAGCCAAAAACCGAAATGTGAAAAAATTGACTGCGAATTTCAGTTGTTATATTGGTTTATTATCTTCGATAATGAACCATTGGAATCGCCCAAAGAAAAAAATTTTTTAACCCCCCCTCAAAATTTGTTGGTTTACGTTTCAAGATACGTAGATTCAGAAAATCGAATAAAAAAAAATCCGTCCGTCCGCCGTCCGCCGTCCGCGCCACTTTGCCCAGTTAGCGTTGAGCTAAAATTACAAAATTTGGTTTCTGGGTTTGGACCAGCCCCACAATGATCCTCGAAACTTTTCATAACCCTAGGTCGAGGGGAAGGGGTTCAAAACGAAATTTAAAATTTCGACGATGTCATATCTCAAAATATTCAACTGAACCGTGTAATTTTTAGTTCACTTTTGAATGACCTGAAAAATTACCAATCATTTAAGACCAATTGGATTTTTGTGCGACCAGCCGTTCGTTCACAGTGAGCGCGCAAAGGTTTAGGAAAAACACTAAACTTTCGCGTCGAAAACGGCCGTTATGTGACCCAACCGCCAGACGCCCAGAATAAAACTACCTTTTTTCATCTTCCCGGTAAACTACAGTCTAGAAATTTTAACCGTGAGTCGGGGATAGACCACATTGCAATATTCACTCGGTTTCTCATCTGTAAAATTGTTTAAATAATACCTTTTTGTAATAATACAAATTAAATTTTGATGATGAGCTGTTGACTTGAAATTTTAAAAATAGTTCAGAACTGGATCACAATGCAATATTCACTCGTTTTCTTGTCTGTAAAATTGTTTAAATAATACCTATTTGTTTAAACAAATTAAATTTTGATGATGAGCTAGATACTTGAAATTTTAAATATAGGTCAGAAATGGATGAAATTTCAATATTCACTCGGTTTGTATGACATGGTATGAATATGGTATGGTATATTATTGTATGTATGATTTGGTATAGTACAATATGGTATGATAGGAAAGAAATTCGTATGGTATGGTATGAGTACGGTGAGAATATGGTATGGTGCCGATTTGCAACACAGTCTGGTATAGACAGAAGGGTGATCTGCACAAGGAAGATAATAAACCGTTGTGTCAAGAATTTGCAGAGTTTTTTTTATATATTTTTAAAATCCGTTCCAGACCATACTGAATTTACTGTCAAAAGTCACCAAAAATCATATGTATAAGATGGTCTGAACGGATTTTAAAAACTTTTCTGAAATTCAAGTTTTAACAATTTTGGACCGAAAACAATATTCTTCGATAATTCGCTCAAAACCTCCCCCAAACAACAGATCACATAAATATAGATTAGTTGGACTGAGAGAACTCGTCATATTATTATACTTTTAATGGACGCATAAATGAAGTTGACAGGACTGTAAAAATTACCGGCGGTTGCGTATTTTTATTACAGCAGGAAAAAGCGCTCTGGCAGTTTGATGAACGCATCAAACGTTCTTGTATCCGCTAAACTGGGCTGGCCAAGGTGTCTACTGAACGTCGTGTCGGACAATAACAACCCCCTTCCAACGTCGTATCGGACAATAACAACCCCCTTCCAACGTCGTATCGGACAATAACAACCCCCTTCCAACGTCGTATCACGTCCCACGACGTATCATGTCCCACGTATCCCACGTCGTCCCACCAACCCCCTTCCCACCCATCACCACCAACTGCCACCCTCCCCTCCACCGACCGTCATCCTTCCCCGCTCTCCTTTTTCTCCTCCACGTCCGATTACCACCCGCGATAAACACTTATGTAGCGAGGGTCACGTCATGTATGACAGACAATAAATAATATGATACACAAAGGACCGATTTCAACAACGTTTTAAATCACGGTTAGACGATCGGAATCACGATTTACGTTCGTTAATCATGATCCGACGTGCAATTGGATTTCACCACATTCGGTGGTTATTAAGAACTGGCCAGCCAAATTCGGCCGATTAGCGTCCTTAATCATCATTACACTTTCTATGTTCACATCAACGTTTCTTACATCGAGCGTTTATCTACGACTTCAGTACTGCCCTGTTGAGGTAAAACGCTTCAACTCAAAATTCAAAACATTGCAGAAATTCGCATCAAAGTTTTTTACTAAAACCTTTGACGTATGTTGACCGCAACTCATTATAAAAATACCAATTGACATGGATAATATTATGTCTATTATCTGGGGACCAGTCAAAAATTTTCGTCATCAAAACAAAATTGTAAAAAAAAAAAACATTGTAACGTTTTTTTGGGACACTTCCGGTGGTTGGAGAGGGTAGCGAGTATCATGAAAGTTTTCTAAAAAAGCAGACGATTCCAACGAGTGGTGAAAGATTTCTGTGCGATGAACACTACGGAAGTTCCATTTCCCTACCAACGGCTTGGTTGTTCGTGAAAATCATAAGAATTTTTTCGTTACGGTTTTGGGTTATAACAAAATTAAATTTTGTAACAAATTTTGTTATTTTATAAACCTCTCTTTATAAAAATAATCATCTCTCTTATCTGAAGTTGGATATTAAACGACCTATTGTTTGCCTCGCGACATATAAGTAAGTACCACGTTCTGAGTTTCCGATGCATTTTTTTACGGGTTCGGACCAACCTCACAAGGATCCTCGAAACTTTTTTTCGTTACGGTTTTGGGTGGCTCCTAAACCTAATTAAAAGTGCTTGTAGTGAATATTAAACGACCTATTGTTAGCCTCGCGACAAATAAGTAGGTACCTAGCAGTTGTTTACACCGATATCGTTGGATATAGATATTGATATTTCATCAAAAATATTTTCGGTGATGGCTAAATTAAAGTCCAAGACACCCGCTGAACGTGTACAAATATACCGCCAGAGGAACTTTCAACAGCAGGTTGACGCGTTTATCCATTCGTTACCGGGTACCTCTTCTATGACTAACGAGGAGAAAATTTTCCGGTATAGCAAAATGATCGCAAGTTGAATATTAAACGACCTATTGTTTGCCTCGCAACAGATAAGTAAGTACCTAGCCGTTGTTTACACCGGTATGATTTTGAGAAGACATATCCATGATCTAAAAGGTCTCCCTGTAAGGGAGATTTTTTTTAGTAGTTTCCTGCATGATACTCTCCCAAAGGTACCAAATCTATATATCCTAGGAAACTACAAATTCGAACAGGCGCGTATAACCTTTTTTTTTTTTTTTTTTTTTTTTTTTTTTTGATATCGATATGACTTCAACCAATTCAACGGTGAAAAAAACTCGCAAATTAATTGATTCATAATCGATTAATTGCAGTTAGACGATTTTAAAATTTCCAAAATTTGAATTTCCAATATTTCCATTTTTAAAATTTGACACTGAAAATGTATCCACTAAATACCACAGGCCTGGAACAATGAGCGTTGCTTTGAGATCCTCGTCTCGGCCTTCAGCAGCCTTCGCACACGAGCCTTTTCATTGCAACGCCTTTCACGTACTCGTACTCGTACCCTCAACGAGTGGCCCAGATTCCCTCCCGAGGATGACGGCGAACTTCATTTTGTATTTTTAGGGGATGAAGACGGTCCGGAATAGGCAGGCGATCCCGTTGCGTAAGGTTTAGCGAGAAAGCGGCGGCTCTGTATATAAACAACTTCCAAGCTCGGACTCCGTATCAGTTCTCAGCCTCCTCCGAACATGAAGACAGCAGTAAGTCACCAACTGAATCACTCGATTAACACTTGCTACGACAAATAAACGGAATAAATAGGCTACAATTGTAGGGATCCGTCGGTGTGAAGATTATTTGGACAGGTAGCCAACTACATAGTCGGGACATCCAACTCCCAAACCCCACGAAATCCACCTATAGACCCGAAAACGAATTTCCTACTAAAAAAGCATTAGTGGCTCCAGTTTCAAAGGGCTTCAAAGCCAAAAACCCACCAAAAAAATGTATTGAAATTTTAAATTTGATTTTTTTTTTTTGCCAATCTGACAATATGCTTGCTATTTGGAGGATTGTAGGAGGTTCAGTATGAAAGAAAGAACGTTGTTTCCAAGCTTTATTAAGCGATCTTCAGGGGTTGGTAGATTTTCTAGCTTTTCTCCTCGTCCCAGTCTCTACTTCTTTCAGTCCACTCGTCAGTCTACCAACAACGTTCAGAAAAAACGTTTCTTCTTTCATACTGAACCTCCTACAACCCTCCAAATAAAAAACGGTCAATAAGTCAAGGAGGATGTGTACAAAACGTAACAAAATATGCTTGCTGAAAATCTCTTTTTTTTTAATTTAAAAAATAATATTGTTGTATCGTTGAGAGTTTTATAACTGTTGAGTGAGGCACTAAGACAGGTGGTAAACAGAGGTGGTACCTAGGCCGTTTCATAAGACTGTGAACAAAAATAATGTTTTTTTTTATAGCATTTACAGATTTAATTCAACTTTTTACAAATTTATTTCAACCTTTTACAAATTCTATTCAACCTTTTACAAAATTTGTCAATTTAATTCTATTCATCTTTTTACAAATTATATTCAACCCTTCGCCGGAGGGGGTGGATAAGGAAAGTAGATAGCTGATTGATTTGGAGGAAAGTTATAAGTAGTAGGCTACACGTAGGTGGGCAAGTAGGTACGTACGTAGATTCTACCTACCTACCTACGTGTCCTCAGCGCCTTGCCAATTCAATTTCTACTATACAATCTACTGTAGAATCGCTTCTGTTTGCAATGCCGAAAATCTCTTATGATCGCGCGACGGACTTGTTCCTCGTTATATCTGCCGCAGCTGCAAGGCAACCGTTACATTAGCTAGGTAAGCTAAAAGTGATCTGTTTTCATTAGAATAGCAACCGTGTCAACTGAATACATATAAGGAAAGTAGTGTGAAGCCTCGCACCAGATGTTTTTTCTCATGAGATCAGTTGAAGGGTTGAATGGGTTAAATTTGTAAAAAGTTGAATTGAATTTGTAAAACGTTGAATTGAATGCCTAAAAAGTTGAATAGAATTTTAAATTCTATTAAATTCAATTCAATAGATTTAAATTTAATAGAATTACACGAATTCAACTTTTTACAAATTTTGGAGAAAGTTGAATTGAATTGGTAAACAGTTGAATTGAATTTTTAAAATGTTGAAATAAGCCGTTGGAAATACCAAAATTGAAGGTATTTGAGGACGGCTGAAATTTGCAAAGGGGTCGCTATTTGGTCCACAAGTACCTAACGGGAAAAAATAGTCTGCCGCGTCAAGTCAGCAACATTCCCGTGGGGAAGTACAAACAGGCAAACGGTTTAAAAAAATTGTTGCCATTAGAGCAAAAAATAAACAATTTCTTGACATCTTAATTTATGGTAATTGAAACTACTCATATGAGGAATCAATGCCAGCATTAGTATTCAAATAGGTACCTTCAATTTCGGAAGATTTAGGCCTAATCAATCCAATTATTCCTGTAGTCAACCCGGAAATAATTTCAATTTTAGAATATACGGGCTCATAAGGAACACCTATGCCAGCTCGAACCAGCTGGATACAGTAATGGCGGGTAAATGAAATCATCCAAAATTGAAGGTATATGAGGACTAGCAATGACCGACTAGACGCATTGGATTCATACTGAGTAGTTTCAATAACGAGGAATTGAGGTGTACAGAAATATTTTTTTAAACCGTCTGTCAGTACTTTCCCAGCGGACTTGACGCGGCAGACTATTCTTTCCGTTACTTGTAGACTTTCCGACAGCCGTCCTCAAATACCTTCAATTTCAGGTGATTCAAATATCCGCCATTACTGAATCCAACGGCTTCGGACTGTCAGATTGGCAGATTAGTGTGCTGGTAGGTGTTCCTTATGAGTCCATATATTATAAAATTGACACTATGTCTGAGCTGGCTCCAGGAACAGTAGGATTATTCGGGAGGATAGCGTTATCGTACACACTAGTTTTCTCGGGGTTTTCTCCACAGATCACCCCTTTTTATCCAATTCGATATTTTCTCTGGTGCAGGTGATCATTCTCAGCTTGGTCGCCCTGAGTAGAGCGAGCGACAACGAATGGACGCCGTATTACCCCAGCGACGCCGACCGGTCTCAAAGGAGCGTCGTCGAGGACCCCGTTGCTTCAGCGCCGGCGTAAGCATTTAATACATAATAACATGTGACTTTCGATATGATTTTTGATCGGAATACGACGTTTCATTAACTATTTTGGTTCTTGAACGATTTTTTGAAACGATCGTGTGCATTTATTCAGTATCGTCTGGACGAGCAATAACTAGGCACCAGTTTACAAAATTAGGGTCGGTCTTCCATCCGGCCAGAGTTTGTCGATTTCTTAAGTTTTTATGGTGCCAAATCCGAATCCGAGGTCCGTTTTTTTCGGATTCGCTCGTTTTTTAGAAGAACGCTGGTTTTTGAGGTTTTTTAAATGTTTCAACTTCACTATTTTTTAGTTATATTTCAATCCAAATCAAACGACTTCCAAAGGTGACTAACTTACGAGTATGTAGCATTTACCGCTGATTCCGAATATTCGCTTATTTTTCCGATTGCAGCACTTCCAACCCCCCTCCCCAACTCATTACCTCAAAAACTGGAGAACGATCAGTAAAAATCCCAGGTTTTTTGTCACTCTTTCGGTACAAGGAATCTTGATAGAACAATAGAAATAATGCATGGGAAAATCCGGCAGATTATAATCGTAACCCCTTGGGGTACTTTACAACTCATTGTCATACCTACCAAATGTACATACAAAATTTCATTCAATTCCTGTAATGGGAATGGTGGTAATTGTATTTTCATTACCCAGTACCTTTTCTGTAATTGGTAATTGGGAAGACCCACTACTTTCCCGATAACAAGTAACGGTAATTGAGAAAACCATTACTATTACATGTAATTGGAATAAGCAATTGCTTAAATGCATTCTCATTACAGGAATAGTAATGGTAATTGCAATTAGTTTGGAGGTAAGCTTTTTAAACCCCAGCCTCTAAACCAGTTTTTAAGCCAGTTTTAAACCCCTGTCTCTGCTTGTAGGCATACCTAATCAATAGAGGGCGGATTTGTATACACATTTCGAAGAAATACCCAGTGATCTGCCCGTTTCACGTCTTTCTGTTTCCAAAAACACCCACTTTCTTTTGCACAAAATTGCATATTTTGCAGGTTAGCGCATAAAATATTCGATATTAGCATATCCACTAGATAAATGCATTCAATTGCATATTTTTCCTACTTACTCGTACATGGCCAGCCACTCGTTTTGAGGAAAAATATGCAGGATGGCATAAAGAGCATAAGTAAATGTCAAATCAAACCGAAATGCTCAATTTTCCTCCAGAATTGTTTTCTTAAGAGAATGAAGGAGGGTCTAGTGTTTTTGTGTCATTACATGAAACGTTTTTTAAATGAAGCAATGTAGAAATTAATGACTTAGAAGGAATACATGATTTATTTATAATGGATATTTGGAGTAAAATGAATACAATACTCATTTTTTCAGTGGTTCTGGTTTGCATTTTCTATTCGTCACCAATGAAACTTGGGTAAAAATAAACCAAAATGGCTAATTCTGATTGTATTATTGCATATTTAAGCACATAATTCGGATGTTTTTACCGCATATTTTATGACATTAAACGGGATTTGTTAGTGCGTAACAATCCGCCCTCTACTAATCATACTCACTGTACTCATTTTATGGCATTTGAGAAAAGTAATAGAAAAATTAATAATTACTCAAAGTAATCATTATCTAACAACTCTGGTATGTGGGCCACGAGGTTTATAATTAGCGATATATTGAGAGGTGTTTGAAGATTTGGTTGTGATACATCTTATCACGATCGGCTATTAACCTGGTTCGTAGGCGTCATAAAGTTTGAAGGGACATTAATTATTATGCGTAACTTTGGAGTGGGCAATCCTCCGGAAACTCGCGAGGAAGACGGCGACCTCCTTGCGTAATCGTGTCGTCTCTCAGTGACCTCATTGTGTCGTTTCCACTGCGATCCGTCATACGATAGCGAGATGTGGGAGGTTGTGCGGGAAACGAGGTACTTTTTTTTCGTATTAGAATTTTCGTAATTCGATCGGTACGCGGACATCGCTACAGTCGCGGACGTACGGACGGTTGACCGACTTCTGCAAACAGGTTTCGGACCCTGAAGACCGGATCAGGACCTCCGAGTGCAGGATCGAAGGTGGAAATGTCAATTGTTACGGAACAGGATGCCAGTGCCTTTGGTCCGTGACCCGCCCTTTGGTCCATTTTCCGCTCTCAACTTCATAATATTAAGTAACCTTGGGAACTCGCGGTTTGTCGACTTATACATTTTGTATTCACAAAAACAGATCCTCACTCAAATGCCCTAATGTCGTAGGCGAAATGGCAGAGGGGCGTATCCTGCAAATTTAGGAATTTCTAGTAACTTCACACAACCGTGACAGCATTCTCTTTTTGAACCAAATTGAACAGTTCCTCGTGAATTTTTGAAGTCCCGGATTTGGAATTGGTTCCTTAAAACAGTACCTTTGCACTAGAAGAACTTGATTCCCATTTCTATTCGTTTAGGTAGATTTGTAAATGTGTATGCAACTTCCCACATCGTCGACTTCCCACCTAACTAAGTATAAGTTAGGTACCTAAGTTAGGTAAAAATAAATCTCACGATGTACTTTACTCAATTACTCAGTAAACATAGTCATTGGCAGATGGTTTGTTGGCTCTGCTGAAAAGTTGCCGAAATGACGATGTGGGAAGTTGCCGTGAGACCCTCGATGTAATGGATGCAGTAGTCCAAATATAGTCAGTAGCCATAATACTGCACATCATTGTTTAGGAACTTGATTGTCCTTTTTAAGCCATTGGAGAGTGGGGTCGCCAAGAGACGTACCTAACTAAATTATAATGCAAAAACTGCCCTTTCAACAAAAAAACAAGCATGATGAAGATACGTCTCTCTGCTGAATCGCCGACGTATCTACTTACAAAATTACGCACATTCGTTCCAATATAGAATAACAATTTCAATTTCCAAACGTAAAAATATCATTTCAAAATTGCAATTGTTAAGTGTCAATTATTATTAAATCAATTAAAATTATTAAAACATTAAAATATTCGGTTTGCATAAGTTGCACTGCTGACTGACTAAACATTGGCAGGCACGTACAATTGTCTTGTTAATAGTTACTTGTCATTTTGAAAATCCCTCAATGCCGTTTGTCTTAATTACGTCTAATTACGACTGTAATCATGAAACATTCATCTACATTGTTTGCCGAGTGACACCTCAGTTCATAGATTTTTCAACGCTGAACACGATGGTGCTGACTTCACCAAAGTTCTTCGGAAATTCAAGTTTTAAAAATGAATGGGTAATTTTTCCCCCTTAAAACTCAACGAACTTACTTTTATGATTGCCAAAACAGATCTTTTGTGCATATTCGAACTTTTTATCTCAATTCTATCGAAAGTTAACGTCAGGAATGACACACACACAATGTCATTTGGCAGTAAATTCAGGATGGTCTAAAAGGGATTTTGTTATTAAAATTTTTCGGAAATTCGAATGTTTAAAAATTTTAGATCGAGAACAAGTCTTTTCATGTCCTTCTCTTCGAAAATTCGCTAAAACAATATACATAATAATACTACTAATACTACTACTAATAATAATAATACTAATATACAAACAAAGAACACCTCAAATTTCAGAAGTTTTTGGAAGATTGTGGATTCCAGAAGTTTTGTAACTCATTAACAACAGCGGTTCAAGAGGGTGACATAATAGCTGATATGAAGGAGCGGAAGCCTTCAGTTAACCGACTTTTTTTTATGTCCTCAATAAATATGGAATCCTTAATTAAATGGCCGTCGGCAAATTTGCACAGTCTGTATGAGGAAGTGCAGAAATTGTGTAACAGGCCGTTTATCTTACCGAGCTCGAAGGGGGTACTAACTCGTATGCGAATAGAGAGTCGAACGTTCGAGTGAAGAAAAACTGGATTGCCGTTAGTCTAGTTGTCTGAATTGCCAATGTCATAGTCCTACTACGACTGGCCCTGACGTCTGCATTTGATTTCCTATTTGTTTTCATAGACCTAATGATAGAGTACTATAATATAAAATTAAATTTTAATAAAACTTGTGATGATTGGGCTCTAAATAAACAATACATTTTCAATATTGTGACTCGGATAACGTTTTTTTTTTCCTCGAACTACGTACATTAGAATTTTCATCGTAAATTGTGACCCACTTTTGACACTTTATGGGACCATGATGTGTAGTGGAGAATTATTACAAGCACCGAGCTACGCATGACGGATAGAGAGAGAAAAAATAAACGTTATAAACGTTATTCTTCTGGAATAATAATGATTGCTTGCACATATATTGCTCGCCGTAGGCGGGCCGGTGTTGGCAAGCGAGAGCTGTCATTTAAGATACCAGGTTACACATTACAATATTATGGTAGCGCTAGAAATTTAATTATTTGTATATTTAATTATTTACATATTATGTAAAATGCATAGTAGTAACAAAAATTTGAAGTGAAGTAATGAGCGATTTTAGGCACTCTAATGCTAATATTATTATCGCGGCTCATGTACGAGGAATCTCAAGGCGGGAGGAAGCAAATTATAGACAAGATGAAGTAGGTACAGAGGACTTCGCGACGATCTAGTGGTCGATATTTTAGGATTGACAACATTGTGCATTAGAGCGAAACGTACCTATTGAGTACATATGTGAGGGGGGAGAGTCACACAGGTGAGGTTTCTTACGAAAGTGCATGAGCAAGCTTTTTATAAACTTGTAACTTATCAGTTACTTGTAACTGATGCAGATGAAAAATTTTTACGTCTTTATAGACCAACTCAGTTGGATTCCAAAATATCATACTGTTAGGCCGACTGGACAAGGGTCAAATTCATTCTTAGTCTGTCAGGGAAGAGAGTTGTCCTAATATTGTAGACTGATTCATCTTGGCATTTTATCCCAGTCCTACTGAAGTGCCAGTAACCTTATTATTAACACTGGTACACAGTAGCTTCAATCGAGTGATCTAATAATACCTTTTAGGATGAAGAAATAAATAGGTACCTAAATCATAATAGTTCGCAACATCCTCAAATTTTGACACCACAGACACCGATTAGAAAAACCAAAATAACAACCTAACCAAAAAAATAAAACAATTCCCCAATGCAATTAAGTATTCTAATTATTCTCTAGCAAGGGCTGAAAAAAAATTATTCTCTAACAAGGATTGAAAGAGAAAAAAACTGAAAACTTCAAAATCGATTTCCTAGAAGTAGCAATTTTGAGAAGTGTCCATTTCATTCTAAATGTACGATATTAAAATTTAAATACACTAATGATTGAAAATAATAAACCAAAAATAAAGTTGAAAATCAATTCGTTTTGCAGGTACAACCAAGTCCATCAAGTTCCGACGACGTACAGCGAGCACGTGGCGCCGATTTTGTACCAGAAATCCGTGGGGATCCCCGTGAGGACGCCGGTCGCTGTCGGTGTCCAAGTCCCGTACGGCGTCCCGAGCCCCGTCCCTGTCGAAGTCCAAGTGCCCGTTCCAGTCGTCAAAACGATACCCATCCACGTCGACCGAGAGGTCCCGTACCCGGTCGTCAAAGAGGTTCCAGTACCCGTCTACAGAGACGTCGAGGTGCCCGTCATCAAGTCGTATCCCGTTCCAGTCCCCGTCTACAAGACGAGGGTCATCGACCACGGGACCCGCCACACTTACGAGCACAAATCGAGTCACGGAGGCGGTTGGTGGTGAGCGTCAACGTCTCAGTTTCACTCACTATTCGTGGCACCTGATTCCATCGACTATCCTGCCAATTACCAACGGATATTACTCGATGTTACGACTGATTGTTATGTTTTAATTACTTGTGTAAATTATTATTTGTTAATAAATAAATTCTCATATTTATAAAACAATGCTACATATTTATTTTTCATGCACATCATGATACAACTGCTATTGTAGTAGAATGAAATCTGAAGAACACACCCGAACCACCGGATAATTACAGTTTAGATCATGGATCAAAGCAAGGAAACATGGAACTTGATTTTGAATAGGTACCTACATGAATGAATAATGTTTATTCAATGAATAATGAAAATAAATAAACACAAACAAATAAATTTAGAAAACAAAACATTAATCTGTACCTACCATAGATTTCACTTTGAATAATAATGCTCAACTGTAGGGAATGCCTGTGTTGTTGAGCATGAGTCTCAAGCCTATTTAATTATTAAATTAACACTAGTTACAAATAAAATTATTTTCAAAACAGAACTTTTTCTTCTACACAACTCTTATATAAATTCGCTAGTAGCGAATCGCTACCACATAGGTAGCGTAACTACATTCAATTCAGAAAAGAACTTGATACAATACATGACATGGCTGATGATCTGACATAAGCACCTAAGTCCATCCAATGTAAGTTTACAGTAAGCTTTAAAAGGTGTAGGCATGGCGCAGGTAACATGATATCCAATATTCCGTTGTAAATTTTACATTTATGTATGATAGGAAAAGCCTTTTACCAGCAATCACCACCTAAATTATATATGTTGGACCATAGAGACTTTCCCTGGCATTGGTGGACTTACGTTGTTTGGCCTGCTTAGCTGTGGACTTTCGCTGTTTTGCTCTGATCGTGGCTGGACTTTCGCTGTTTTGCCCTGACCACTGGTGGACTTGCGTTGTCTTGCCTGCTCGAGGATGGACTTACGCTCTTTAGCTTGCACTCATATCTCAGTCAATTTTTAATATTTTGAGGTCAAACTTTTGCCAAAAGTTGTGTTGTCAAGAGCTTTATATGGTGCTCTTGAAATCTGAAAATACCCAAACAATGGACTTACGTACTTATGTCAGATCATCAGTGATGTGCTTATCAACTTGAAATTTTTTGAAAAGAATATAACAGTGGTTTGACTGGTCACCGATTACAATAGACACTGGTAATATAGGATCTCCCCTCCCTCACAAGCCAGGACAAGATTTGCTTCTTGTATTGGGACCTCGAGAATGAAGAGGGATATTTCATCAACGAAGGCAAGTTCCTATGCGGCATGTGAAGGATATAGAGCTGACTTCAAGTGGACATGTCTATACGCGGTCGGGGATGAAGAGCAAAGCCCGAATCCGCCTGCCTCGTACGGTAATGATGAGCTGCCTCAATGTCGACCAGGGAAGGATGCTTATGAAAATACAGAAGCAATCCTTTGGCAAACAGTTGTTTTAGTGTAAAAATCTCAGCCTCATCGTCATAACCTAGGACATAATAACCTTGGAAACATAGTAGTAGAAGAACAATTAGAAGGACACCCACAATGACTTGACACTCACAAGTGAACATCCTGTTTGGGAGAAGGCAGTACCCTGAGTCTATTTATTATCACGATACCAACCCCACAATGATCCTCGAAACTTTTCATAACCCTAAATCAAGGGGAAGCTGTTCAAAACGAATTTTGAAATTTTGAAAATTTCATAACTCGAAAAATTCGAATGGAACGGTATAGTTTTTAGTTCAAATTTAGATATTTAATTTTTCAAATTTTTTAAGACCGTCCGCAGCATTGTACGACCAGCCGTTCGTTCACAATGAGGACTCAAAGTTGGAGCATATCAAAAAGCTGTCAACATGAGGGTGAATTATGTGACAGCCTGTTCAAATATCGAAGTTAATGTTTTTTGAACCCGGGGTTACCTCTGCGGGGGTCTAGATATTACGATCTTAATCTAAGGGTTAAGAGTGGTGAACTGAAAGAAGTAGAGACTGGGTCGTGGAGAAAATACCTACCAAACCCCTGAAGATGGCTTATTGAAGCCGAAAGCTCGGAACGAATTCTTCCCTTTTCTTTAAAACAAACCTCCTACAACCCTCCAAATAAATAAAGGACATTCAACCAAAGAGGATATGAATGAAACAACAACAAATAATCTAAGGGTTCAAAATTGGAAATGTGAAGCTTTCATTTAATCGGGACGAGATGTAATTAAACGAACACTTCACCAAAATACAATATTTTTGAAAATAGGTAACATATTTATTATTATAATATGAACCATTTAGGTGTCACGCCATCTGCAATGGAGGACATCAGATGTACATTGTACAGATTCTGTACATTTGAGGTTTTTTTCCAGTTTTCATCTTCGCCTTATAAAATCGTTCGAAGATTCGACTTCTTCGAAAATCATGACGGGACGCCCGAGACACATCGAAAATCGGGACATGTCCCGATAAATCGGGACGGATGGCAGCCCTAATCTAGACAGAAGGGTAATCTGTACAAAGAAGATAATAAACCGTTGCGTCAAAAATCTGCAGTTTCTATTAATTTTGCTGATTACAATCATAAAATGGTACCATAAGAGGAAATATAAAGCTTACACTTCGACTTTTTACTGAAAATAATATTTTCAGTAAAATATATTATACTACTGCCCTGTTAAGGTAAAACGCCTCAACTAAAAATTAGTTTTTATTTATCAGGGGAGAATACACATATTCACGAATATGTACTGAAAATATACTACGAAATACAAGAAATAATAGCCAGGAAGCAAGATGTAACATAATCCAAAATGACTCTTTTTGGAGTTGGGCAAATATAGGTACGTATGGTTAAATATGTCGAATTTTAAGATATTTAATGATGTGTTTTATTTTTTTAACTTGCCATTGGAGTATCTACAACTTTGAATGCAATTGTGTTTTGATAGGACTAGGTAATACTTTTGACGCTACAGACAACACAAATAGCCAATATGGAAAACAATGTGATTTTTCAGCCATTGGTTACTACTCTATAATTGGTTCAATTTTAATTTTGGCCCAAAATTAAAATTGAACCAATTTTAAAATTTTTGGGGGAGTCCATCGACTCAGAATTTACTGTTCTTTAATCTGTATCATGATAAGGTTTTAAATAACAACCGAAAAACTGAAGAAAGTCCGTAAACGTCAAACTTTAAGCTCACCCACGTTGAGCTCAACACGTGGATGGGTACAAACTCATATTACTCGTTTCGAAGACGATCTTGAAGTTTTAGAACGATTTCCAGCTTTCCCCTTGCAAGTATAATTTTACTAGACTATTCGGCTTATACTCCCCTTGATTCGGCAAGCCCAAGATCACTGTGAAGGTACCACTTGGTATCTTTAGGGATTATGTGATGTACACAATATACCGCAGTCCAAACACGGAACACAATCCAATTTCGATGCATAAAAACCGTTTTATGAAGTCTTCTGTAATTAATATCGAGGGGCGTGAAACCGACTGAGCCTACCTCATAATGACAGTTACCTACCAACCAAGGCAGTTGACTTCCGAAGGTCATTATACGTATCTAATAGTTCTAGGGCTTCAAATCGAGTATATAAACTCATGCCGGCCGGCAATGAACTATCACTCGGGTTTCTAACGGGGTAGCAGCAACCACTCAATCAACTAACATGAAATTCTTCGCTGTAAGTACATTTGAAGTCAACATTTCATAATTTACTTAATGAAAATTTCAAAAAAATATTACGCACAACTAGACTTGAAATTTGAGGTTCAAAGTAGGATAAATACATCAAATTAGCCCTCGTTTGTCTTTTCAATGTGAAATAAGAGCATTAAGGGCTATTGTCCGTTTGTTGACAAATTTTGATATTGCCAATTTGTTGATAGGAATTTCAAACGTAAGGGCTAGACGTTAAACTTGAAAATATGATTGTGCCATCATTATAAGTGTGGAATTCAATGGAGCAAAACATCAACCGAACAGGCTGCAGCTAACACTGTAGTTCAAATGGTTTGATTGAATTTGTAGAATAGCATCTTGGTCTTCGGATCGCAGCCTTTGCTGCTGAAGACACTGTTTTAGCTTAAGCTATTTTTTATGCGAAAATTCGCTCTTATAGCCATGTTTTCTATTGAGATCTGAATGTTGGCGGAGTTAGTTTTGGCTACATGTAGTGGCCCTATCAAACTGTAACCATTCAAGTCCTTGCCTCTGCACAGGGCTTTTCTTTTCTGTCTAATTAAAGTCATATTTGTAATCAAGTGTTAACACCGTTCCCTCGTTGAAACTCAGCCTGGGAATATTTAGCACATAACTTCGAGGTGCCTTTTATCCCTCAGGACCAATTCCGTACATTACGCTAAGTGGCTCACTTTGCTGGCTACCCCCTACTAACACCTCTGGTATCATATTGTGTGCATGATAAGTACAATAAGCCCGGTGCATATTGAGTACAAAGCTAGAAAATATAAGATGCAGTGAAAGATACTCTGAAATTGCATTTATTATGTTATACCTACTTGTATTTATTTTTGCCGATTTTGACATTATATTTTGGTTTCAGTTTGCCCTTCTGATCGCGGCTGTTGCTGCTGAAGATGCCGTTAGGAGCGCTAGGAGCGCCATCGGTTGGGGAGGAGTACATGGCATCGGCGTTGTAGCCGCCCCAGCCGTTCTGGCCCCAGCTGTTGCTGTAGCCCCCGCTGTTGCTGTAGCCCCCGCCATCGGATGGGGCCACGGGTCTTTGGTTCATGGTATCCACCGCCGTAGCCTTATCGGTGTTGGCCATGGTCTTATCGGCGGTCACGGTCTCATCGGTGCTCCCGTCCTCGGACACGGAATCGCCACCTCCGTCCTCGCCGGAGCCGGACATGTTGGTGCCCAAGCCCTTCCCGGAGTCCAAGAAATCGCCGCGTCTGCTGCTCTCGTCGGACCTGGAATCACCGGACACGGAATCGCCTCCCCTGCCCTCGGACTCGGAATCGGCTCCAACGTCCTCGCCGGAGCCGGACACATCGGTGCCCAAACCCTTGCCGGAGTCCAGGAAATTGCCGCCTCTGCTGCTCTCGTCGGACCTGGAATCACCGGACATGGAATCGCCTCCTCTGCCCTCGGACACGGAATCGCCTCTTCTGCCCTCGGACACGGAATCGCCACCTCCGTCCTCGCCGGACCCGTCGTCGGTAGCTCATGGGGACACGGTGGACTCATCAGGCACGGAAGGAGCATCATCGGAGGACCTGGTCTCATCGGTCTTGGAGGTCACGGTTTGGTCGGCGTCCCCGCTATCGGCCTTGGACATGGAATCGTCGGACAAGGAATCGTCGGACACGGACTCGTTGGACACGGAATCCCCATCCACGGTTGAGTGTATCCACACAGAAGCCGTAAATAGAAACCCACTCTCGACTGATCATCAACCTCTCCCCGTCTATTCCAATGACATAAAAATAAAGAAATCCTACTTGTTTTTTAAAATGCGACTCCAATACATTATTTGCCCGTTAGGTATCCAGACTAAGACAGTGCAAACCGTACCAGTTCTGAAACTCAGTCCTGCGGACATGAACCATGTTTTAGCCACGTTCAACATAGAAACTACCTTTAGGAGTCACTCTGCTGATCCTGAACATAATATCATAATATTATTATGATCCTGATATGATGTGTAAAACCATGTATGTGTTAGCGCACTAGCGCCTTCTGTTCTATCAGAAAAGCTCAAAACCTTATTTTCGAAAACATTTCAGACTTACATGGTTTTACGAATTCATTATCGATAATATTATGCTTCCTGAACAAGTTGGCGAGACTATAATTATATAATTTTAGGGTTTGGAACTCCAAGTTAGGCATGTTAGGAAATCCCAACAAAGCATGGGAAAGTTGGGGTCTTTTCACGTCAAAATTCTGATTAATCCAAGTTGGGATAATACAAGCAGGAACTTTTTTGAACCTTACTTGGGAGAAATCTCCTTTGAACTTTTCAAAAAACCCAGGATTTCAGAGTATGGGAACTCTAAGTTATGCATGTTGGGAAATCCCGACCTTCTCCTGGTTCTTCCCCTTTTCTTATGAGATATCGCAATTCTGACTTCACCGTCGTGTTCAGCGTTTAAATATCCAAAAGCAGAATCGGGCCACTTCAAGGAGGGGTTTTCGAGAGTTTTAGGGGGAAACGTTATGGATAAGTGAAACCTTATGAATCCATGAATTCCCAAAATGAAACAGTCTGGCAAGTGATACCTCATTTTAAAGGTTTTTACACACTGAATACGATGCTTCAGTCAGAATTGCTGTATCTTATTCCGTTTCCAAACTGGAGCTGAAGATGAAGAAACGTGGGTGATACTCGAGATGTTCTTCATGGACATCATGATCTTTAATGGAGACGTTTTACATAAAGCCAATTATTTCTTCGAAAATTCACTCTTATAGCCATGCTGCATGACGGTGGATTTTTTTATGCGTCCTAGACCCAAGGAGGATCGTACCGAGCATTTGGCTATTCCCAAGACTGGCTCTGGCCCCACAAATAGTGTGGAGGCCATGGGCATGGTAGTTGCCCCAGTAGCCTGCTCCGAAGATCAAGCCTTTGCCCCAGTACTAAAATTAGTCTAGCTACGCCCTTGGTGGAAGGACTTTTTCTTGCAATGCTATCTGCTCCCAGGCAGTTCTGCACTTCCCACTTCTACTTAACCAGTCTTGGCCGGAGTTTAGGAGCTCCAAAGGCCTTCTATGCAGCCTGTCTATCCGAGAACATGACTAACATCGTCCTCTGATTCTCCTCCTCATAATCTTCGCCACACATTCTCCAATCGCATAATATGCCTAGTTCCGCCTGGTACCATACAGTACCACGCACGCCCAGAGACTAACGGAACTTTTCTTAATTTACGTATTTTTTATTAAAATCGGAGATGATAGGCTTCAATAATGATCCGTTTATGTCAGCACTATTTATTATTACACACACTTACACGTTTATTATTCCAAACGAACGATATTCGGCCTCTCGTAAGGGCCGTGAGCGGTTTTAACGATCATCACTTCGTCCACAACTCTGTTGAAGGAGTCGGTGGCTATCTGTTTCAATGAGACGTGACTCGAGTTGAGGAAATGCACTTCGGTGTAGCCGTAGTTGAGGCCTCTAAAAGCAGACGACGGTATCGGAATGGGGCAGAATGGCTCAATCAGTTCGTCTGAACCCTGAAAAGTAATTCAATTCTTGTGGATTCGAATAGAGGCGAGACACAGCATAAGTTCTGTTTGCACATAGCTCCATTTTATCTGTCTTTGACAGCTCTATTGACCAGCTAACTTCGTAACATCATCATTTCCTTCAGCAAATGGACGGGGTGAAGGGGGGGGGGGGGGGGGGTGGCTGGCCGCCCATAGCACAGGGAGAACTTCAGGCGTTCAGCGGCTTCCCAGCCTTGGAGTAGAAGGTCAAGGTGAGTCGTATACGTGTCTTTGCACTTTTGGTGAGGGTTCTGACAGACCTCGTCCACTTGGCCAGCCAAGAATTTGAGGAGTCCGTGAAACCCCCTCCACACACCATAACAAATATTTCTGATTCCAACCATTAGCAATGCTTGATGTGTTCTTGATTTCTCTTGTATAAATTGGTTTCTTCTAGCATACAGTTTTAATACCCCTTATTGTGGCATAATTCAGTACCTACGTATTATCTCTTATTGACATCCTGATATTCATGTTGGTGCCCCATTTTCTAGATGGCTGAACAAAGAGGTTCGAGTAAATGCTCAAATACTATGCCTCTGCTTTGCAGTAACCCCCCTGATTTCAAGATGGGAGTTTATTTTGCAACTTTTCTTGAACTTGTCAGGCCTCATTTGAAACGCTAATCAGGCTGCCAGGGATGCATCGTTCAGTCACAAAAATCATACAAGATGTCATGGGAAGGTCAGACCAAAGAAAAGCTAAATTGTTTCCACCCAGTCAGGAAAACCGATGTGGCCGTCGAAACCAAGAATATCAGCAGGGAGAGCTGCGACTATTCAACTCTGAAGAACCCCCACAAGAAGAAAAACTGCAGGATGTGTCCTTCGTTTACCATAAAGCAGTGATTTTATCGCTTGTATATTGTAACAATACAGAGTTTAATCAACCATACATTAGGTACCTATTGAATCCTTAACTCCTCCTTGGGTTGTATATGTGTTCATGGTGGAATGGAAATTGTGAGGAAAGGTTTTAGGAAGAGGGGTCCAGGAGACCCCAACCACTCCGAATGTCACCTGGGAACGTCCACTTGCTGAAGGATTTCTATTATTTCTATCCATTTTCCTACTCAAAAGGCAAAACTAGTATTGAATAAAAATAAATATTAATAAAATGAACTAAAAGAACAGGTTTGTGTATGTGAGAAAAGTTACAGTCATGCTGCATAACGTAATGAGCGACTATTTGGGGTAACCTACAAAATAGTGGACTGGCCGACCACTGCTGCACCAAAACCATCAGAATTGCCAAACAAATACAAAGGGTCCTCGTGGATATTATACATCTCGTTTATAATACCCATAGAGCGTTCTTGCGGTATTGTGTTGGCTCTCGACTAATCAGATTACCAAACGCTCCATGTGAACTAGACTTTTGAGTTTTGAGAATTCCGTGGAGTCAGTTTTGGAGCTCATGTTGGTGGAAATAGGATTTGGGAAAAAATTTCTTGAAGTGGCTGGAACATAGTCCTGGTTTAGCAGAACATTAGCCTTTTGAAGGAGCAGATTTTTGAAGAAAAAAAATGACAACTTATATCATATTTCGAATTGAGATTCAGCACATTATGGGGAATTGGCATTGGAGTAGATTCTGCTTGCTTATGGTAACGGATTTATTTTGGTGACCCTGAAATTTTCGTCAGCCTGTCTATAGTGCATTAGCATTAACCATTATTCCCTTTTGCTCTCTTAGATATTAGTGGGAAATAGGAAGGAATAAGTAGGTACTAAATTGCTGGAAGTGAATTCATATGGAAACTTACAGCTGATCCTGTGATGATATGAACAGGTGCTTTAGGGTTCACGTAAGGCGCGTCTGTGCTGCCGTTTTTCACTTTATAGTCGTATATTGGAAAAAGTCGCTCATAATTATGTTGGTGTCCCCAGAATACGATGTCCACTCCGAAATCGTACAGAAGTTTTTCTAGTCCGAACCTAGAACGAGAAAATTCGCCATAATTTCGAAAAATCACACTGGAAATAGAATGGACCGTACAATCATATAGAGCATCATGTTGAGTATCATGGAGGGAACGGTAAGGATTTCCACACAGGCTGCAGAAATAACACCAAACTCGTCTGGAAGTGTTTGATAGAAACTCAAAACGTACATCTTGTTCAAACCGCTTCGAGTTGGTACGTCCTCCCAACATTCCTGACTGACTCCGCTACAATACATCGCTCTGTGGCCGTACAAGACAATCCATGGCCTCTTAGACCTGTTGGCGTTCGCTTCCTGCAATGTGAAATTTCAATTCATTATACGTAGAGTTGCACTCAGACCACTCAAATCCTGTCACTTGTCATATCGAGTTTACCTTTAGATCTTCTACGAGCCAATTGTACTGCTTGACAATGAGCTTCATTCCATACTGCAGAAACCAGTAGGCCTCCGTGTTGATGCTGATGAAATGCACCGGCCCCATATTGAAGCTGTAGTAAAAGTTCTCCGCCGACCCTGGCATCGAGAATCTCTCCCGGAAATGACTGAAATTGCTGTGGTTTCAAAGATAAGGAGGTTTAGGAGGGTGTAATAGGAACTTTCACTCTTCAGCATATGGCAATACATGCCATGTTTTACTCTACAGACACAAGCCATCATGGTTGATACATAATAACCAGCAACCAGTCACTTGCTAGCCACACTAAAAGGCTACAGCGAGTCAATTTGATCACGTAAATTACGTATTAGATTGGGGCTAGGTTCACCAAAACAGCGAAGATGATGTTACTTCCATTTAGGAACACAAGAAATGCAATAACATAGAGGGTCGTGATTGAAAATACCTCACGATTAACAACAACAATAAGTTCTTAAATGGTTAACTAAAAACCCATTTGATAACTATTAGTAAATCTCTTACTAATGGTACTCGTGATTGCCAGGGCAGACCATGTAGGGCACGTAAGCAGCAACAGGTTGTATTTGATTCATGAAATTATCACCAACTCTGCCGTTATCCTGCAAACAAAAATTGGGGTATGAAGAGCTTGAGATGTTCTACTCTCTTCCTACGCGATAGAAGAGAGCGGTGAGTTCTACAGAATACGTAGAAGTTGTATCAATTATTGCATTATAATTATGGTAGTAATTATCAAGCACGTACCTATGAACTTACGTCCGCTAAATCATATGCTATGTCCCCTACGTGTATAATAGCGTCATAAGAACGTTGATAAGTCTTGTTCTGAAGAGTTGGGAGGGAAACTGCATTCACACTCCCCATATCGCCGAGGATGGCCAGCTTGGGCAACCATCCGGAAGCAGGGGGAGTTTTGAACTGGTAAAATATTGACCATCTCACGTTGCTACCGCATCGGTATTCTGAAAAAGATTGTGACGCATCCACAAACATATCAAGTTAATCAATGACTGGTACTAGAAGTAAAATTATGAGTATCAGGCTGGCATCAAGGAGCTGTCCTTTGTGGACTGCTGAGGAAAGAAGTCAAAATGGTAGCCATGAAGTAAACGAGGATTACTGTGCTGATAGAGTTCCTATCAACGTTGGATACTGTTCCTTCAACTGGGGCACTAATATGAATGCTGATAGCAAATACTCCAGTGCCTGCATTCTGGGTCATGAAGCATCTGAGTGCCTTTTAGCAGTTGCCTCCAGTGCATGAGTTCTTAGTTGCTGCAGTTTGTTCTTGTCCTTGTTGAACCCACTCATGCTTGTCGAGGGCGCTACAAGAAGGCCTGTAACTTGCGAGTGGGTAGGTCAGCAGGTGTTCAAGCCGGACACAGAACTTTCTCATAATATGACCTTAACAGCTCCAGGAGTGGACCAGTGTTACTGCATTTTCTCTTCCTTCGGTTTGTTCTACCCGTGTTCCAACTGGATACCGTGGATTTTGAAGGAACCATACACTCCACTCCAAACCTATTACAGAGCGGATTTTTTTAAAAAGATCCATGGGTGGCATTTGGATCTCGTGAGATACCTGAAGAGGACCGTACCTCCAAGTTATATGGGACTCAAACGTCAACTAGGTACCTTTGCCGTATTAGAACTCAGCCTTGCACTGTTTAACACACTACTTCGGGCTAAGTCCTCTTCACTCGCATTCCCCTTGTCAGTCTGCGCCCTCTGTTCTTTGCTGCTCCCGTTCAAGGAGCATCTATCCCTTCAGGACCCTTTCCGTATATTCCAATGTGTGGGTCCGATGCTGCTCACTCTGCAACATCTTGGCAAACACTAGTTCTAGTGACCTATTGGGATGCATTATGCCCAGTGCTTCTTGTGACCAGCTCCCACTTTGTGCATCCAAAGAACGTATGGTCCGCATCATCTGCCACATCCTGACAGCTGCAGCACGATGGGGTATCCACCTTTCCCATTCTGTACAATTAGGCATAGAAAAGTCCATGTCCTGAGAAGAACTGAGTCAGGAAATAGTTCACTTCCCCATGCCCACTTTGCAGCCACACCTGGATGTCTGGAACCAACCAGGCAGTGCATTTCCCTCTTAACTCACTAGTCCACTTCTCTTTCCATCTTGTCATTGTGCGATGTTTTTCTTCTCTGGATGTAGGTACTGGATCTCTCTACTTCGCCACCCCACTCGTACATCCATTACCCTTCCTGTGGCCAGCAGATGTGTGGGTGTCACACTAACCAGGATGAGTATTGCTGGTTCTGATACTGTCCAATAGACGCTTGCAACCCGCAGTGCTCATCTACGCATCATAGCTACCATGAGCTTAATGTACTTTGCAACAGCCAGCTTGCATCTGTCCACACTTCTACCCCATAAGATAGTACCTACCACTGACATCATCTGGAGGGCCTAGGCCAGTTCTTATTTCTCATTAGGCGACTCAGAGCGGGGGTCCTCTGTGCGACCCTATCTGTGACTTGTAAGTGTTCTGGGTGTCCAGCATGACACCCAAATATCTCCTGGCCGGCTTGCTCCATAGTGGGCGTTTGTTTTTGGATAGAGGGGGGACTTGGAATGTATTTTTGTTCCATCTTACTAACTTTGAGGTTTGAAGATCGAGCTGCTGGCCGGGTTGACAAATGCGTTTTTGCTCTATGCTGATGCATAATAGAGAAGGAAAGGGAGTAACTCGCAAATTGATACATTCTTTACGAAAGAAGCTGCACCTGAATGTTGAACAAATGATTATGGAGAAAAATGAAAGGAACTCTCATTGAACAGTAACTACTCGACTTCTAACGATAAAACTGATCGAGCAGTGAATCCACCAACTTTGACAGGGTGGGAGGATGTAATCCGTCTGAACTTCGTCCAGTACAGTGGGTATGGGGCCTACGGGTAAGGATCCAGAGCGAGAATGCCGTCCTCTATTCTGCTTGAATTGCTCTTAACCTGCAGTGCTTATGCAAAGTCAAACGTTTCCACTGGAGGAGGACTAAGGACTAATGAATACCTAGGACATTGTATCTTTGTACAGGACTCCCACTTATTACACTAATGCCCACCAATCGAGAATAGGGCGATGTACTCATACTAGTCATGCCTAATCAAATGTAACGGGAGTGACATTATCAAATTTGTGTACACTTAATCAATTTTAACTTACGATAAAGCGAGTTTGGTTTTAGTTTGGCGAGGGTGACCCTGTGTATGAACTGCCTCCTTCCTTCTTTTCCGCCGTCCACGAAAACTTTTGTGGTTCCCGTTGCTGTTAAGGCCTCACTTGAGGTGGAGTACTCCACAGTAGGCGTAGGGGTGGAGCTCATTGTCGTCCATGTCACCGTAATGTCCCACTCACTTTCTGTTAACGTTCAAAACAATTTTCATCATCATTGATATTCAAGGGCGCTTGAATAATATTGATATTAAAATTATGTAGTCAACTTCTTTGTTAAATACATTATAAGTGCTGTTGTTGCTAACAAGTATGCAGGGGGTGGCGCTGAGATAATTACCCAGCTCAAGATCAATCAAACACAATTTTGATCAGAGAAGTAACCATTCCCACTAATTAATTACGTAAAATGAAAAGGAATAAAGATTTAATTATTTGATGTCAAGGAGTGGATATTAGTGCGATCGTGTTTATCTGTGGTTCGCTTGTCAGTGGCTTCTGCCAACCCGGTAGGTATTGGAAAATCATCCAAAGATATGACATTCCGAATGTGCCAAGGCGTATACGTCACAAATACGTGTCAAGGAGAAATGTAGAAGGTCACAAATGAAATTAACGGACGGTTTATCAATCAAATTATTGCAAGCTCGACTAATTATTGCAAGCATCTGGTTACAATTAATCGGATTAACGGGATTAGCCGTTTTTCGAGCTATTGCAGCCCTAATAAGTGATATTCAGGAGCATCTATAAACCTGCTTTATCGTTAACATCTACAACTACTCACTGGCACAAAGTGTTGACTTTAGCCAACACAAGTGGAAAAATCTAGGTGGTAAAAAGTCTGACTCATTCACAAGATTATCCAAACATTGTGGAATTTGAGGATTTGAGCTCCAAGGTAGTATTAGATAGTTTTAGATTTTTTGCGTTTTGCGTTTTGTGAATTATACCGTTATTTGCAGAACCAATCTAGTTCATTTAATAGAGCTAAAATTAGTTACCGCCAGCCGTATCAAAGCTCATTTTGTGCTCTAGTTGTTCGAAAATCAATCTATTTTCAAGATCCGAAAAGCATTTATTTCTGTTATTTTTTGAATTTTGTGAAATATAAAGATATCTGCAAATAACGTTATAATTCAAGAAACCCAAAAAAGCTTTTCAGATTCTAAAACTAGATTCATTTTCGAACAACTAGAGCCCAAAGTGGGCTTGAGGACATCTGGAGTCAACTACTTTCAGCTCTATTGAAATAAAGCTAAATTTCCAAAATTGTTGAGCAATAAGCAATAGGTTAATTACTTGTGAACTATGTCCACTTACTTGTTTGATTAAATTAAGACATGCGCAAAACATTCTGTGCGTAAGATTAAGCCCTCGTAACATTAAATTTATCAAAATTTAGCCAATTAAAAAAAAAAGTGTTTATGAGTTTCTGATGCAGCAGTATTTAAATTCCTCTATTTATTTTCCGTTACTGAACTTTTTTCATTGACATGTTTTCCTACTTACGTTATGAATCTTTTTCTCTAGGACTTGATTTGATTTTTTGATCATTAATGTAAGTTTTATGTATTATTAATTTGTATCCAACTCCTGATTTCCGGACAATTTCTTTAAATTTTGGAGATCGGAAATTGCCAAATGTTTTTGTTACCTACATAAATTTGTACTCGTGAATAATTTTACTTCAACTTTCCAATACTTTTCTTTCTGTACTATGCGTATTATGTTAATTATATACAAAATTATTTACACCCACTGTTTACTATCCATTTTTAACACCGTATTACTGGATTAATTTCTCATAAACACAAAGAACAAGTGCGAAATAAAAGCTTTTCAACGAATGGTAAAAACATTTCTGTCTGATGAAAACTAGAGAAGTTTCTTTTCCTCAGAAACGGCTTGATTGTACGTGAAAATCACAAGAAATCATATAGAACCTTCCTATGTGTTAAAAACAGACTTAAAACATGACTTCAAAAATAGACTTATGACATGACTTTTTTCCACCTATATTGGCTAAAGTCAACACCGTGTGGCAGTGGTTTTCTACTCCAGTTGATCTGTTTCGTCAGGAACACTATCAATTTTGTCCTAAACGTAGTTTTATAAAATTGTCATATTGTTTCGTAATTACATGTTTCACAAAGTTTCTACAAATTGAAATGAATGAGAAGTTAACGTTACTTAAATGGGAACATACCGCCGTATGAGATGTGGATCTGCTCCGGTCGAAGTGCATCCCGAACTGTGACGCCGCCCACACGGAGAATGACGTAGAAACTTAACAAAAGTGCGCTCTTCATCAGTACAGTAATAGGTATGTCGGTGGCTGAAACAAGGAAAACGGCGTTTTATGAACAATCGATGCTTGATCCCTAACGAGGATTTCAGTTTGATCAGTGGGTCATCACCGCGATTGCGACCTCAGGAAAAGGAGACAGCGTATATGTATAGAAATCACACTACTAATCAATCCGGTCCATCTCAATATGTGTTTACGATCTTTGTTCAACGATTAGTTGAGCTTTTTTATCTACGATTAGAGGTCACTAGTTTAACTCGTAATCCACTTATCAGCTCCGGTCGTGAATTCATATTGCGTTGTCACTAGGCGCTGTCAGTAGGGACGCTGAGTTTGCATGGTAGGTATGTCTGAAGGAAAAATGCGCTGCTGCTTCCGCAAAGGTTCATCACTTTCTGTAGGTTCATTATCCTCTGCACACTTGCGGTGTTGGGCCCAACACCGAATATTCGTAGGCCCCTTTCCGCAAGTGTAACCGCGGGACAAATGCCCAAATGTTCGCGAATTTGGTGCTCGGCAGAGTTGGGCAAAAATAAGCTGTAGCTAACAGCTAAAAGCTACAGATAAATTAGCTACGATTTAGGTGGAGCTAACAACTAAATATTTAGCTATTACCTTTTCAGGAACAGCTAAATTAGCTATTTATTAGTCGAAACGTACAGCTAACAGCTTTAGCTGCGGTGATTTAGCTGACATGAGCAGCTAAAGCTGTTAGCTATAGCTGACAACTAATAGCTAACTTTTTACGATAAACTCTTTCCCCACACAAATACCTAGTGGCAGTAACCCCGGGGCAATCTGAATGCAACATCGATAATTACAGGAGGAAACCGGGTGAAACTTTTTACTTTCCTTGCCCAACCTGAAAGCTATTTCTTTTCAATTCGACTGAATGTATTCACTCATATAATGAGTTAAATTGTCTTTATACTTGCAAAGATTACTTTCCATTCCATCGTAGTAATGTTATTTGTTTTTATACCTAGGTACTTCATTTTTTTATTGCTGTAGAATATCAGTCATCCACATTACGACGTTTATAGTCCCAATAAAACAGAATGTAACATTATTATTTTTTCCCATCAATAAATTGATTTTGTTATTTTTTCTCATCAATAAATTGATTTTATTATTTTGTCTCATCTATAAATTGATTTTTATGTTTCTACCTACTTGCTGTATAATTTTTCTCGCCTTCTTTTCTTTATTTTTTATTTTTAATGGTATTTGCTTTCAAATAAATGAATAAATCAAACAAATGAGTACAACAGTTGTTTTTAGTACAGTAACTGAGTACAGTACTCAGTTACTGTACTAAACTATTTTAAAACGCACTAAAAATACGGAAATAGAAACGTTTTAATTTTTAAAAACATGCAACTACTACAAAGTAATAAAGAACAACCACTTTACAACTCAACTTTCCAAATTATTTCGTTAGTAAGTAGCTTTTCCTTAAAAAAAAAAAAAAAAAAAAAAAAAAAAAAAAAAAAAAAAAAAAAAAAAAAGGTGCCCTCGCAAATTGCTCTCAAGGTTATCGAGAATTGTGGTCACCCAGAAAAGTAATACCTAACAAGTAACAAGACATAATATTTCAATTGAAATTTACCCGAAAATGTTTGCTAGATTTGGTTGTAAGTGGCCAGAAAAATGAATGTCAAATTGGGTTTGTGGTCATATCAGTGGAATTCATTCGGGAAAATTTTAAAAAGCTAATGCTGTTGTCAGCTAAAACTGAAATGGTTAGCTTAGCTACTAGCTGTTTGTGTGGAGAAAACAAATTTTTAGAGTTAGCTATTAGTTGTCAGCCGCAGCTATAGCTATAGCTAACAGCTTCAGCTGCTCCTGACAGCTAAACCACCACAGCTAAAGCCGTTAGCTCTACGTTTCAACTAATAACTAGTTATTGAAAATTTTAGCTGTTTCTCGATAGCTAAGAGCCACATTTATCTTTTAGCTATTAAAAAAAGCTAATAGCTAATTTATCTATTAGTTGAAACATTAGCTAGCTAATAAATTAGTTAGCTAATGCCCAACTCCACCGGAATGCCCAACTCCACCGGCAAAATATAAACTTGGGATGAGTTTTTTCAATCAATAATCGGTTGATTCAATTCTGAATCTCTTTCTCATCTTTGAACATTTTTCATCTCAAAAATATGATGTAGGTACCTAAATCACAATAATTTCAAACATCTCTTACTAACCCACTACTGATGAAAGTCAAGTTTCAAAATTTCAAAATCTCGGAATTTCAGATCAACAGTGCTATCAGCAATCCAACATACACAACTGATTCTTTTTTAGGGTCTCAGGAAGTTCACTGAGCCCTCAATTTAACCCTAAACCTCCATACAATAACATAACACTGACAATAATAGATTTGTACTATACCAAAATATCAAAATCAGTTCAACGTTTATTATTATGCAAAAATTTAATTTAAAAACCCTATTAGACATCCTCCAAACCCTGTCCTATGCTCCTAAAAAACGTATACCCTGGAGGGCTACATTCTAAATTTCAAGTCTCTACCTCCACGGGAATTGGCTAAATTTCTGAGCTGTAATTTGGTATAGGTATTTATATACCAAATTACAGCTTCATAGTTTGTAAACGAATTATGAAAACTGTTAACTGCTATTCGTACAGTCACAGAGTTATGGTGAACCGGAAAATATTCGTTAAATCTAGCTAAAGAGCTTTCCAACGAGTGGTGAGCGATTTTTGTACAATGGCGAAGACACATTTCCGTAGCAACGGTTTCGTTGTAAGCGGAAGTACCTATTATGAAATCGGAAATAGATTAGATTAATAGATTAGCGGACGCTCGTTTTTTGCCAAGAAAGTGAATGCTAAAACAAGTTCCATTCGGATAGAAGAAGAAAATTCAGGTCGTTTGACTCATCGAATACTCGAAATTAGTCTAGAAAACGTCGAAAAAGTTGAGTTCTGACCGAATTGATGCGAAAGATGAAGTCAGCCCTGGAATAAAATTCCACTTTTCATAACATTCATTTTATGAGACGATAAATGGCCTAAAATTCACGAGCCCTCAACATGTCAACGCAATACGTGAATGAAACTTTTGAATTTGGATGCTAACCCAACTTCTGACTTGTGAGTAGAGTTGTAATTCCCACACTGGTGACATTTGAAAAGCACCGTTATAATAAATGTATTACATTTTTTCAATTATACAGTGAACCTCCTCAAGATTTCATTCCAGACCGATTTCTGAGTAATCCGACAATAAATTCCACGGTTATCGTGCAATAGGCACTCAGTCTTCATTGATCCCAACCGATCAACAGCTCCACGTGATTTACTACACGATTAACCTTGCGCTAATGAATTATTTGTAGTTAATCCGATATTGGGCTGTAATACCGTAACGGATGTTTCTTACGGTCCTCCATGCGATCGACGTCGAAGGCTTATAGTATAAACCCTTTTTTATCTGAAGAGTTATGTGGGACCACTTGACCGAAATCACTGTCCCAGTCGGCACAATGGGCTGATCAAGGTATAAAACGAGTGAACCTGATCACGCCCAATCAGTCAAACAACGAGAATCCGAGGTAAGCAGATCCAGAAATATTCAAGATATTCAATAGTTGTCAATCCATTGCATATGATCTGTCTGTAACGTTATTGCAAATTTTGATTATATGTTTCAATTATTTTGAGTTTTACTTGTGTGGATGTCAAATCAATCGATTGAAATTTGAATGGTATCACAATTTATTTTTAATGCGAGTGGAATCATCACTGATCCATCTGAATTCCCTATTTATTATTGTGGCTTTACATCTTCACAGCCTCTGATTTGTCTACATCGTTAATTTTGTAGGACAATGAAAATCGTTCTTGCCATCGCTTGTTTGCTGACCCTCGGGCAGGGTAAGCCGACTTTGGACGTGAACTCCGAGGAATGGGAAAACTACAAGGTGCAATACGGCAAGAGCTACGAGTCCTTGGAGGTCGAAGCCATCAGGAGGGCCATATATTTCATGCACAAGGAAAAGGTCCTCGCGCACAACGCCCGTTATGAGCAGGGGCTGACCACTTACTACCTGGGTCTCAATCATTTGGCTGACTTGGTGAGAAATTTCATTGAAATCCATTGAGGGAGGTACAGCTCCAAACTGTGAACAGATTGAATTATAAGCAAAGACTATTGAAATTGGAGTAGGATAGAAAGACCACAACAGATACGAGAGGATGAGTGGTTAGAGGTTATGTCAAGTGCCTTGATATACCATGTCCACAACATCATTTATATCATAACGGAAAATTAAATTAATGTTTAGGTATAGGTAGGTATATTATACGCCCACACTGAGCCAGCTGCGTTTCAACTGTTCAAATCGTCGGGTGAAGAGGTAAAAGTGTGTAAGACAAGTTCAGTTTTCGGATTCGAATCCCAAACGGTCACTCATTTCTTAGACAACGTCTTTTGTACCACAATCTGGATAGAAATATTTTCAGGCTGGAGCAGTACACTGCTAGATGGGGCAAATAGTCAACCTTGCCAAATTAACCATAATTATTATGGTTTTTCATCGTGGAGGCAGGCCGGGTGTCGTTGATAAATTTATGTTCAGTGAGAGGCTGATTGACTTTGTAGCTTCATACAAGTATCTAGGTATCACCCTCACAACAAGGCTATCACTTAACAGCCACTTTACTGATAGGGCGGTTACTGCAAAACTTGGCATCAATAGTATTTAAAGAAACCTCTTCTGTCGTCCATTCATTTCTAGTTCTTCAGCCTGTCATAGATTGGTATTTCACTAACTCAGGGAGGACCAGATTCCCTATCCACACTACTGGCAAACCAAAGATCCTAATACTTTCCGTTATTTGCTTGGTGATACTTAAGTAAATTGATACTTGAGTCTGTTCCAGTGTTGGAAACAATATGGACCTCATCATTATGCTCTTACATTGATGCAAAATGACACAGTATGTTCCTTCCAGGGTCTTTCTTATTGTACATTTATTTAATTAGTACCCTCTAATGTACTCAGGATGAAGCAGGGAATGTCATTGAACAGTACGAATTAGTACTTGATCAACAATACGTGCACATCGAGTGATGTAATAATTGCGTTTGGTAAATGCATTGACAGGAATGCTTTTCAACTTTGGTACACTAAACACATAACTGTGCCTATCAGCTGCTGTGATACTTTTACCGTAATTATACCAATACGGCTAATTATTTTAAAATCATTCTTCAAATTTGTTCAAGCTTCCAAGCGAATTTGCCAAGATGCTGAACGGTTACAAAAGGACTGGACCTAAGAGCGTCGAAGGTGAAGTCTTTGATGCTGTCAACCTGACCCTCCCAGCCACTGTCGACTGGAGAAAGAAAGGAGCAGTGACGCCGATCAAGAACCAGCAGCAATGCGGGTCTTGCTGGGCCTTCAGTACTGTAAGTGCTCCACTCACAATAATTGTAACAATTATTGTTACTTGTGCTCTACCAGCCCAATACAATCTCACTGTTCTTGACTGTCCAGTTGTCGTCATACAATTCACACAAACGTTGTCGTCACACCCAAACGGTTGGTTACCGTGTACTATGATCATTTGGAAGCAATCCAACGCAGCTGTACTTTCTATATTATTAATCAGTTGGTTTGTTGGGTCACAAAAAATACAGTTTCAAACATACAATTGTTGCATAATCTTGCTGGTCATCACTCATTGTAATTCAGTGGGTTGCTTGCTTGTGGCATTGCAGACGGTGTATAAAAGCCTCTGGGCTCAACCTCCTACCAGGCCAACTTGATTTCCCCTTCAAACTTGGCCGACTAGCTACTGGTTGGTCAACCCAAATCCAGCATTCATGTCGGTACCCTCAGCTGAACAGTCAAAGTTTTATATTTCAGAAGGTTCACTTCTCTATTCTCGAAGGTATCTGCATACATTCAGTCCCAAATGCAAGGTGTGGCGGAACAAGCTGACAAATTTCGAGAGTTTAAGTAATTTCGTTAGTTTGTCATAATGTTTGAAAACGTATCAGCTTGTACAAGGGCTCTGACAAGTATTTACTTATTTACGTAGACTGGCTCCCTGGAAGGGCAACACAAATTGAGGCAAGGAAAGCTCTATTCGCTCAGTGAGCAGCAGCTTGTGGACTGCTCTACTGCTGAAGGCAATGACGGTTGTGACGGTGGCCTGATGGACAACGGATTCAAATACATCAAGAAGAACAACGGAATCGATACCGAAAAGTCCTACCCTTACACCGCTGAGGTGAGTTATATAAAATCAGTTGCTCTTCATCATTAAGTGATACCAAATTTTGGTACGCCACGTTAACCAACTTAACGTTATGTTAATTATTTGTGGAACTGTTCTGCAATATCCCAGGATGGAAAGTGCCACGCCACGAAGAAGAACGTTGTCGCTAGAGTAACTGGCTTCGTGGACGTCAAGTCTGGTAGTGAATCAGCTCTCCAAGCAGCAGTAGCCAAAGTTGGCCCAATCTCCGTCGCCATTGATGCCAGCAGCAACGACTTCCAACTTTACGCTGGAGGTAGCTACAATATCTTTGTTAGTATGTTGTGGTTTTTATTAGGTAAAACACAGATGTGTAATTATACAACGTAATTTTCCAAGGTGTCTACAACGAAGCTGGTTGCAGTACCACTGTCCTCGACCACGGTGTCCTTGCAGTTGGGTACGGCGTATTCAAAGGAAAAGACTACTGGTTGGTTAAGAACTCCTGGGGTACTGACTGGGGTCTTAAGGGCTACATCATGATGAGCAGAAACAAGAACAACCAGTGCGGTATCGCTACTGAAGCCAGCTACCCCCTGGTGCCATAAAGAGGACCATATCCAATGCAGCCACCACTCAACCACACATTGTACATGTACACTGCATGAATTCTCACTCAAAATAAAGAATTAATTTAATAAATACGCAGTATTTTAATCAAGCAAACGAGCTCTTAAGGGGAATCCCCGTAAGTGGATAATGGATCCACTCTAGGTTATGATTAATGATTGTATGATGATTTTTTGTTTCTTGGTTCGGGACAAGTGACGGGAATGGGTATCGAGCTACAAATCATGGATTGCTGACAATCGATTATTATGTTCACTAATTAATCGATATGTCGAATTTTGTATTGGAATGTAGCTACTAGATATCGAAGTCGTCGTGACGGTAGCGATTAATCGACAACGTTTAGACAATTTCGCAGTTTCCTCTTTTTGGGAACCATACAAATATGGAGTTACATAATAACGAGTCTAAAGAAAACTACACCATACCATCTGAATTCCTTTGTTGTTTGACCTACATTGTCCATTGACGTCGATAATTTCGGTCACCTGAAAGGCTTCAGAAAACACGCGAGTGGTTCAAACATTACCAAAACTGAGAGAATTGAAATGGGTCATGATAGTTCTACACCCCTGATTCGTAAATAAATGCCGAAGTTATAACCAAGATTTACTAGTTTTTCTAAATAATATTACAAAAATAGAATTTTGTGTACATGAATGGTTTACTGCTGATCAAACGTCATTCTTAATACCGGGAACAATAAATTTTTCGTCACATCCAATAGTTTGCTCCTTGTGTTCTTATGGGTTGCTGAGGCAAACAAAGGTTTATTAAGCGACTACAAAAACCTATGTAAAAATTTGTTCCGATTTGTCTCATCATCTCCCCCAATTTGACGTTCTGATGACCGTAAACCTGACTCAATGAAGGTCAACTGACCTCAGATTCGGAATCAGCGAACAAAAAACAAGACATAGGATTTTTGTTGGAGTCAGCACTATTAAGACATAATGCTTGTAAACTTTTTTTGTAAGCCTGTGTAATTGAAGATCTTATTACGAGTATTAAATACTATAAGTTTCATAGTCAGAAGGCCAACGACGATGTTATGAGCATGTGTGGAGGGATAGAGGGATACAACTGAATTTACGCGAATTGAGCGAATTTTCGAAGAATCAACTGGTTTTATGTGAAATGTCTCCATTTGCGTCCTATTGTGAAGAAAGTTTGCGAAAAAGTTACAATGTCTGAGCACATTGGCGAATTTTTAGTATTTTTTCAGAATTTAATTTTGATTAGGTATTCGGGTTTTTTCTATTGGATTGCATTTTTTCGTTCTTGTAATTTGTTATTATTCAGCTATTCCTATTGGTTTAAGTACAGCTCAATTTAAATTGAATTTAGCAGTTTTAATCATTCCTTAACTCTGAAAAATGACAAGAAGGTAGGTAGCATTTTGAAGTTTATGGTCGTTTTTCTCAAAATCCACTTTTTCTATTATAAAATATTGAAATACTGTAGCTTCCTAATTTTTCGAGCTAGAAGGAAACTTTTGGTCTTGAATTCTTCATGAATCTATACAGATTGAGAAAATAGCAATAACTTCATTTCGACGAACGCCGACTAAAGGTCCCTTTACGCCTCACACACACACACATATTTATGTATGTACATATACATATGATTTTTGGTGTCTTTTGGCAGTGAATTCAGGATGGTATGGAACGGATTTCGGTATAAAAATGTTTCGGAAATTCGAGTTTTAAACATTTTTGACCGAGAACAATAGCTTCCTTACTTAATTACTTACGATAAGACATATCCAGCAGTAAGAATTAACTATCCATGTCAATAATTAAACGTAGCCGTTTATTGGTACATTTTTTCCCCCGTGTAGCTACATTTTTCTTGACCCCCAGTGGTATCCATGTCAATAAAGTAAAATTGAATGAAACATAAGTGAATAAATTCTGTTAGGTTTTCCTCTTTGGGGTGTGTCCGCTTTCCAGTTTGCTACCGAAACCTTAAAAAATCGAACTCGAAGGAAACAATATTCAAAACCACCAACAATCTGTGGAGCTCGTTAATTACTCGTATTATGAGAAAGAACTCTACCTGCTATGCAGAGCGTGCATATTTACCTACGCCTAGGCTGACTTTGAAATAACTCGTTAGACCGCTAGTTGCACCTACCGAGGTCAACTTTATTGTCGGGAAATCAGCCAGGTTCAAGTTGATGTGTATATAAGATTGCTCGGGACCTGAGATAGTCACTCTTGTTTCCAGAGCGGAATCAGCAACCAAACACCCCAATCATCAACATGAAATTCTTCGCTGTGAGTAACCCTTTATTATTTTCTAATCCATGATACAAGAAAACCGATTAAAACCGTATTAAAAAGCATCTGAAGTTGGTAAAACTATTTTGAAAACTATAACTAAAACTCAATTTGAATCAAATAAAACACAAACTAGCATTCAATTCAAATATTCACAACGTTTGAGTACACTCACAAAATGGCAAATCCGCCAGCAGTAATTTCCACATATTCAAACCCTCCTGAGTAAGCTCACATCAGAATCCTCAAAACCGTCAATAATATGTATGTACAAGTACATGTACACGTTTTGTAGGTACTACATGAGTTACGCACGGCTCAGGTCGTCATCAGTACATGTACTCATAATAATTATGGTTGTTCTCCTAATTGTACTACACAGTGTTTAATAGAAAATTATATTTTACAACTATTTCATATGCCAGATTTTCATGGCATCCTCAATGCCAGATTTTCATGGCGTAGCTCAATTTCAAACTGCATAAAAAGTACCTACTTATATCATTTCAAAAATTCACAACTCGAAATTTTTCATCAAGATCGGACATGGTTTTTAAAGGACCGAGAACTGGCTGATACATCAATGCAATGTCAAATTAATATATTTTTTTCCCTACAAAATAATTTAACAAAAGTCTTGCCACAAGAAATGTTCATATTTAGGATGAGAACTAGTTGTGGAATAGTATCTTTTTGGGGCAGCCAGTTCTACACATACTCTACTTCTTCTCGTACATGTAGTTTTTTAATTGCTTCTATCAGCCTGTCGATTAGCATGGTCACAATAACAGAAAAACTACTGCAACATAACTTTGCACCTAAAAAGCATGAAACATAGCTCCGTGGATCAGTTTGCAGCAAAGTTTTCATGTTTCTTATATTATTTTTTAAGTTTCGTTATATTTTAATGTTATTTTGGTACCTATGTGCAAATAATAAACGTCTCCTTGGATATTTTATACTAGTTGCACATCAATAAAGTTATAGGGTTTGATAAAACTTCGATTTTTTGTTGAATTTTGGCGTTTTTTATGCTGGTCTTCGTTAATAGGGCATATTTGTATAGTAGACACGAACCTTCGCTCCAAATAAGACCCTAAAGCTTTTCAGAACGAAAAAATAAGGCATTTCCGAACTAGCGCAAAGTATCACAACCCCCTGGAAGATTGCTACAAACATTAACAAAAAAATAAAATAGTTAATGATTTGATACAAAAGTGAGTAAGTGATAAATCGATTCGTTGGGCTCTGTAGAGTTCATTCGTACCATTAGATTTCATTTTTCATTCTAAAAAGTAGTTAAAATTTGTCTTGAAAAGTCGAAATTACATTTACTTGAAAGGTAAAAGAAAAATTAATTGCTTAATGCGATCACCCCTTCTTAAGTTAGGAAACTTGTGCTGAGGCATAAATCGACCTCTAACTACTCAAGTCCATTACTGTTTTTGTTTCAGAACAATCAACTTGTTTAAATTCTACTCATCATAATACAAATATTACCAATTTAGCAATTATTAAAAGGATAACTTACACTTCTTAATATTATTTTCACTACAAATACTTTGAAAATTAGCTTGTTAATCATCTAATACATTCTTTGAAAATAAATTCTTTAATACCTAATCTTTTTAAAATTAGGTCTACCAAGGCCAAGTTTAATGTCATTCGGAAGACTATTAAACATTTTTATACCCTTATAGGAGAAGAAATTTTGCCTTTTCGCAGTTAGACGAAATGGAAGATTTTGCCAAGTTTTTAGCGATATAAAATTTATATTTATATCATTTAATGAGAACAATTTTGGACATTTCCTCTTAACAAATCAGTCCAGATATATATATTTTTTCTCTCTTACAGAAAAAATTGAAAAATTGCTACTTTTTGCACGAATTGGTTAGTTGCATGGGATTTGGATTTGTATTGATTGTTGTCGATTTTGACTTTGCATTTTGGTTTCAGTTTGCCCTTCTGATCGCGGCTGTTGCTGCTGAAGATGCCGCTAGGAGCGCTAGGAGCGTCATCGGTTGGGGAGGAGTACACGGGATCGGCGCTGTAGCCGCCCCAGCCGTTCTGGCCCCAGCTGTTGCTGTTGGCCACGCCGGCATCCCCATCGGGTGGGGCCACGGGTCTTTGGTTCATGGTATCCACCGCCGTAGCCTTATCGGTGTTGGCCATGGTCTTATCGGCGGTCACGGTCTCGTCGGTGCTCCCATCCTCGGACACGGAATCGCCACCTCCGTCCTCGCCGGACCCGTCGTCGCTAGCCCATGGGGACACGGTGGACTCATCAGGCACGGAAGGAGCATCATCGGAGGACATGGTCTCATCGGTCTTGGAGGTCACGGTTTGGTCGGCGTCCCAGCTATCGGCCTTGGACATGGACTCGTCGGTCACGGACTCGTCGGCCACGGACTCGTCGGACACGGAATCCCCATCCACGGTTGATTTCAAAAACTGGTTGATTGACTGCTTAAATGGAAACACCTGTCTCCCGACTGATCCCCTTTATCCCTTCAAATTTAGACTCAATAAATTTTTTACACTGTTAAATAACGTTGCATTTCTCCTCATCCTTCTTTATCCTATTGCATGTACACAATGGCGTAACTAGGGGTTCCGTCTTGGGGGGTTAGACAGTGACAAGGGGGGGGGGACGTGTTCTACATAATTATCTGTAATATTATAAGAACAAAATTTAGACAAACTGAAACTCTTTAAATTATCAAGAATTTATAGCTCAACGGTTGGTGGATTTTGAACTACAGCATTGGCGCGGTTCCTCTGTCTGCCACAAATCCTGGGCCGTTTTAGGTCAGCTGTAGACCTTAGAGGGAAAGGGAAGTCACCTTTAACCACCGTCTAGGTGACTGAGTCACACCACGCGTTTTTGATTAGTATTTTAATAATTACACTTGTTAAATAACAATAAAATTCAAATGCGAAAACTAACTTGAAAAATAAACAAGAATATGCACATTTACAAAATTCTCTCCCCCAAAATTATAAATCCAAAATTTCAATTTCTCACACTCTTTTGTTCACAATTAATACTTGACAATGGTTTGTTTGCTTCTATGGTTAGTACAGACCGGTCTGTGGCAAACACAGCACTTCAATTTTGACTTTTTATCCATTTTTCTGCCGCAAAAATTGCATCGTACCGCCACAGAGTTGACGACAGGCTGATTCCAGTGAAACCCATGCAGAAAGCTTGATGCAGTTTAGAACGTTTGTGTTAAGGTTTTGAGTCAAACGCATCATCATGTTGGGGAGAGCACGTTGTTTTGCGAGTTCGATTAGGAAAAGCTTTCTCCTGCTCGAATTTCGAATATTCCACTCCGGATATTTTTTTTTTTTCTCCAAATTAAGAAGCTATTGAGTGTGCAATGTCGATTAGCTCCGAATGCGCCAAATAGCAAAGAGCTAGAAAACAAACCAACATTGCCTAGCTGCTACGTTCTTTCTTGTACACACACTACCCAAGTGGGGTGACTCATAACTTCGTGTTTTAATCGCCACTAAGTAATGTTTCAGGACTGCAGCTTATTGTTTTCCATCAAATTGAGTGTTAATGAGCCAATAAAACACAGCTTATGCCCATACTCACGTGCATTGTTATCAAACTCAGAAAATTTGGACCGCTGGGGTCCAAATCCACCCCACTCGGTACCCGACGGGTTAAATCGACTCATGGCCATTGCAAATCGTTTTGCACCCGACGTGGACCCTACCACTACCTACTTAAATTACCTCCATTGACTTCAATTGACTTATTTCCGCCCTGTGTTTTGGACTCAATAATTGTTTATATTTATCTATAATTTCGATTGCTGCCAAAAAATGGGCATAAATGTCCGTATGTACGAATAAAGTAGATTAAATGAAATAAAATTAATATATTAATTAAAAATTAATTTAATATATTATGCACTACAGAACTAAGAAATTTTGTTAGTTGTGTAGTGCACAATAAGTATATGATATTGAATAAATTCACCATTTGCTTCAGATCGATATCATGTTTCTGAAGCGTTCTGCGGTGAGGTATGCAATAAGCGAAAATACTGGCAATCTCGTGGACTGAAATGAAGACACGAGTGGAAGAAGGTGCTATGTGACATTTTTTCGATAATTCATGTAGTAGCGCGTAGCGCAGATAATCCTCAAAATATTAGGTTTATTGTCATCAGTACATGATTGACAACACCTTAGCAACACCTTGGAGAAGAAAAAAACAGAAAAATTCCGAACCAAACAAAATAGGCAAGTACGCAAACTCAATTTTCTTGACATTTTACTTTTGTTAGTTAGCACCTTCATCCACTTGTGTCTTCAAATAATAGGTACACTCAGAATTTATAAATGGTTCATTTCAAACTGTATGCTTCTCTCGCGGTCTTACCGTCTGAAGGTGCAATTTTATCCAGACTTGCGATCACAAAATCTATTATAATATAAAATTATGCATAAATTCCCGCACGGCATCATACCTAGAAATCCATATTGTACAGCTCACGCGTTTGAGAGACTTCACGTGTGGGGATAGTCTGACTTTTCGATTCTGTCGATTGTAATTTCGTCATTTGTAGACATAGATTTTCTGCAGGCAGCTACGGATCTCTTTTGCTTCACATGCCTTAGCCGTTGGTAGAATGAAGGCATGTCCTGCACAATGAACCTATTTAGCATAAAGGTGCTGACGTAAACTACGTTTAAATAAATGATAAAATACCGGATGAATCGGGATAACTTGAAAAAGACATGCCACCATGGCGAGATGCTGGAAACGAATCGGTCGTTTATGTCTTATCAGATAACAGTTGAAGTTGTGTGTGTGTGTGTCTCCGGGGTTTTTTTACCACGATGAGACACAGTAGGTATGTTCCAACCTGACCAGTTCTTGAACTGGTTCAGGAACTAGTTCTGCGCAGAAGCCATGCGCATGATGAACTGCGTTCCAGCCTGTTTCAGTTCGTGAACTCAGTGCAGACAACGCGTTCCACCGCGGCCAGTTCATGAACTCAGTTCAGCTCAGTTCGGGAACTTCTTGCACTGAATTGAGATGAGGGTTGAGAACTCGAACTGGAAAGGTAACAGTGATCTCACGTTATAACCTCCCACAAAATCATTTGACTTCCTGAGTTTCACGGGAGAAGACGTAGTATAGTAGGGTTTTCTGTGGGAGAAGAAGGGTCCAGTTTGTTTTGTGTCTTTTATTTGTGGTTCTCGTTTTTAGCGTATTCTGGTACGTAAGTGTTCATATCTCGACAAGATAAAATCATATCATAAAATCATTTATCATTTAAATCATTTTATCATAAAATCATATCTCGTAAGATAAAATACGTCTAAGTACAGTACCTTTAAAATAAATAATTTCTCAGAAAACTGTAAAGATAAAATTATAACCCACGAAATGAAAGATTGTTGGTGAACATGCGTGTATTTTCAAACCAAATAATTTTGGTTTATTATCTTCGATAATGAACCATTGGAATCGCCCAAAGAAAAAAATTTTTTAACCCCCCCTCAAAATTTGTTGGTTTACGTTTCAAGATACGTAGATTCAGAAAATCGAATAAAAAAAAATCCGTCCGTCCGCCGTACGCCGTCCGCCGTCCGCCGTCCGCCGTCCGCCGTCCGCGCCACTTTGCCCAGTTAACGTTGAGCTAAAATTACGAAATTTGGTTTCTGGGTTCGGACCAGCCCCACAATGGTCCTCGAAACTTTTCATAACCCTAGGTCAAGGGGAAGGGGTTCAAAACGAATTTTGAAATTTTGAAAATTTCATATCTCGAAAAATTCATATAGAACGGTATGTTTTTTATTTCATATTTAGATAGAGTTTGTTCCGTAGAATTTTTTAAGACCATCCGCAGCTTTGTACGACCAGCCGTTCGTTCACAATGACGGCTCAAATATTGTGCCTCACTACAGGATCGTGAACCAAACTGTTGAAATACAGGTCCATTTTCATACTAACAAGCTCTTTGGAACATCATATGGCTTAAGTGATGTCGAGTTTGTTGTTCTGAGGTGCGTTTCGTGCTACGGAAATGAAGGTAATTTCGAATGTTTGTTGGTAGGTACTTCTTTTATAGAAAAATTATTACCGACGTAGTATTAAAAACCCCAGAATTATATCGTATTAATTAATCATAATTAATAATAATTATTATTAATAATAAATACAAATTATTAATACCTAACAATAAATTATAATAATTTTCACTAGGTACTTGATAAAATTGTTAATAATTAGTGATAATTAATAATAATAATTAATCTAACATTTACGATCTAGACATTTAGACCTAGTGATCTAGACAGAAGGGTGATCTGTACAAAGAAGATAATGAACCGTTGTGTCAAGAATTTGCAGAGTTTTTGAATTAGGTACCTACTTAAATAAATTAGATTGAAATAAAGTGCATTGTTTGAATGGAAGTCAACTTGGCCGACATTAAAATTAATTATAGGCAAACGATATAATATGAACAATGTTGCAGTTTCAATTTAATTGAAAATTGCTTCAATTTGTCCACTGATTAATTTTGGTTTATTATCTTCGATAATGAACCATTGGAATCTCCAAAGAAAAAAAAATTTTAACCCCCCCCTCAAAATTTGTTGGTTTACGTTTCAAGATAGGTACGTAGATTCAGAAAATCGAATAAAGAAAAACTCTGCAAATTCTTGACACAACGGTTCATTATCTTCTTTGTACAGATCACCCTTCTGTCTAGATCACTAGGTCTAAATGTCTAGATCCTAAATGTTAGATTAATTATTATTATCAATTATCACTAATTATTAACAATTTTATCAAGTACCTAGTGAAAATTATTATAATTTATTGTTAGGTATTAATAATTCGTATTTATTATTAATAATAATTATTATTAATTATGATTAATTAATACGATATAATTCTGGGGTTTTTAATACTACGTCGGTAATAATTTTTCTATATAAGAAGTACCTACCAACAAACATTCGAAATTACCTTCATTTCCGTAGCACGAAACACACCTCAGAAATTATAATTATTAGTGATAATTCATAATAATAATTAATCTAACATTTAGGATCTAGACATTTAGACCTAGTGATCTAGACAGAAGGGTGATCTGTACAAAGAAGATAATGAACCGTTGTGTCAAGAATTTGCAGAGTTTTGAAGGTGTTCAGAAACGCGTAAGCATATAGTTTTTAGAACTATATTAAAAATAAATATTCAACAATTCCCGCCGCCACCCGGTAGTCCACAGTACAAGAATCTCTTTTTTTTTTTACAGAAGGAGCAGACCTCTGCTTACAGTTATTCTTGTTTTAAAGAAGTTACTTGAAGTACGGTCAATGCTAGATACATTCCAGTTTCTAGTCCTAGACCAAGTCAATTAATTAACCAAGACCGTTAAATGGGATTCTGAAATTCGGAATTTCAATTCGGAAATTGTTGAGTTCTCATATCTGATAGCGATAGAAGAAGAAGGTTACTCTGATCAAAACCGCCCTCAGCGCTACCTGCCGGAATAGTTCGGGTCGTTCCAGCCATGCAGTTCACGAACCCAACAGTTCTTGAACTCATCCCCACTACTCCTGAACTGGTTCGTGAACTCAGTTCATGAACTAGGTCAGGTTGGAACATACACAGTTCCATGTTCATTTATAATGGTAATGAGGTTGACAGTAGAGATGTAGTTGATGCTGGTCGGATATTTCTTCCTTTTCAGTTTTCTGCAATTCCTTCAGTTTTCAGAAAGTCGCATTACTGTGGTGGGGGGGGTATTGGATTAGATGAATAATGGGGACTAGAATATTGCTTGAGGTGGTATATTATTTGCATGGGGGTCGAGTTAAGATTATTGTAATTGAATGTTATAGATACGAGTTAGTTTTATATTATTGTTAAGCTGGGGTTTTGGAGGTAATTTGTGTTTAGCCTAAATTGAAATGTTATTTTATATTTTTGCTGTGCGGGTTCTTGCGCAATGGTTAAGGGCATGGTTCATGTCTCCCACTTCACCGGGGCATTGAGAGCAGAAGGGATCGTCCTTGTGCTTCATGAGGTGCTGAAATAGGGGGGTGTTGCCATGTACAAATAGGATGCGATAAGTTGCATGAAAGTGGATACTTACTGAACAATACATGGGTGTACGTTATTTTACATGGATACAACACGTTTTTGACGCAGGACAGTATAATCTGTGATTTAGATGGAAGAATAGGTACGACTGGTAATCGAAAAATTGTGGAGAATTTCCTATAAACTACTCCTTACAATCAAGTTTGACCTGGTTTGCCAAATATTCCGCTACGTTGGCAGGAAGCCCTTCTATCTCAGTGTTTCCGTCTAATCCACTACCGTAAACTGGGACAACTTTGCCTCACGGGGCAACTTTGCCGTATCTTAACTTAGAAGTTGTTTCATCGCATCCCTAATGCAAAAATCCTTCAACAGAGACCGCTACTGAATCAATGCACATAGAAGACATTAGAGCACGGCCTTTTGCCGCGTTTTAGTCCTTATCATTTGTTTACATACTCTTATCAGTGTTCTTGTCAGCCGCCTGTAAGGTGCCTGTTTTCGCGGGCCTATTTAAGTGTTCTCCCTTGCCGTTTCGTCGTGAAAGTAAGTACGAACATATTGTTTTTATTGGTTCTTCATATAATCCAATTTCTAATGCAATATTCAATTTCGTGTTTATCATGGTTGTGGATTCGATAATTCCTCTTGGCAAAGTTGCCCCAGGAAGTTTCAAGAAAATGGGACAACTTTGCCTACTTATATTTTGTCATTTTCCTCCTAAATCCTGCATTTCTGATCGAAACCCCGCACTTATTTTGTTTTTTCAGATGCCAAGCCTTGTCAGAAGAAAATTAGGAGGAAGGAGGTACCAAAATTACACTGAATCTTCTCTACAAGAGGCTGTAGATGCAGTGAAAAACAAGGTTATGAGCAGCTCAAAAGCTGATGAGAAATGGAATATCCCGCGACGAACAATTGCAAATAAAGCCAAAAACAGCATCAAGCATTCCTTATGTTGGCAAGCTCACAGATTTCTACGGAGACGGGGAATTCGAGGTGTCATATCTTCGAACCTCAGACAATGGCAAGAGTTTCCACTTCTCAGTTGTTCCTGATCAAGCTTCCGTTAATGTGGAAGATGTTATCCACATTATCGAGCCTCCTGTGGTGGAGAACCGTGGGAAATTCACGTTTATGGACCCAAATGTCCAACTTTTTTTCAACTGATTTCTCTAGTCAGCAAATGTTTCAAGTTCCTGCTTTTAAACACAATTTTAAATTGAAAAAAAAGTGATATTCCTTGGTAAATGTGACTTAAATTTCCTAGCTCGATTTTAAACTCAATATTTTAAACTTGAGAGAAATGTATAGTTCCTTAATTAAACTTTAAAGTTGCCATTTTGTAACAAAGATGTTAAGTACCTACTTACCAATTTGAATTTAACTTTATTTGTAATTTCGAGCTTTCTTTTTCAGACTGGCAAAGTTGTCCGGGTAATCAGACTCCTTGGCAATGTTGCCCAGTTACCAGGGCAACTTTGCCATGCACGTTTTTAATGTTTTATACAAATAAATATTTATTGGAGTTGTTATTTTCTCTTTGATTTCGTAACTAGAAGTCAAGACTGAAGTTTTTTGAAGGTTTTGAAGGTGTTTCGTACATTTGGTAGCCCTACAAGGTCAAAGAAAAAAAAAATTATGGCAAAGTTGTCCCAGTTTACGGTATGTTACCATTACATAATGACCTAGGTATCGTATTGCAGTAGTAGTAAACCAAGGGAAAACTGACTGGTTTATCCTTTAGACTGAAGCATCATAATTTATGAGCCTCTGATTAGTTTATGTGCCTAAAGGGTTCGAGGTGAATAAATTTCAAACATTGAATTGGATTGGATAGGTCACAACATTTTATTAAATTAACAATCAACAGCCATGAAACAAGGGGACAGAGTTTGTACAATTATAATTGGATATTGTCAGAGAGTGGAGGAGAGGCGGATGTGATGGGCGGTATTGGAAGGTGTGGGAGAATCAACCGTGAACACCGAGACCAACAAGTCCTGGAGCGGCGACAATACCGGGGGCGATGATTCCTGAGGAGACGAGTCCTGGGGCGACGAGTCCTGGAGCTACCAATCCTGAGGCCAAAACGGCGGGGGCTCCCAAGACGCCAACACTTCTGCCCAACCTGGAGATCAGATGTTATCATAGTTAGGACATTGATGGTTCAAGTGGTGAAACATAACACATTCATATAAATCATCTCGTCAACTAGTACTTCATCATATCACGGGGGAGCCTATCAATAGTTGACGATCACGGAAATGGGTTCATCAACATCGGACGTGAATACAGCTCTTGGGCATCTTATACAGCGACAAGGATCAATCATCACACACCTGACGTGAGGAGCTCCGATGACTGATGGAGCGAGGATTCCAGGGCCAGCAAGGATTCCAGGACCTGCGAGGATTCCAGGACCGCCGAGACCGATGAGACTCCTTTGGCTCCTGACAACTTCTTCGGCAGAGACGGCCGCAACGAGGAGGGCGAACTGTAAGTAGGTACAAGGATTCAGTTCTGATCAATTCAAAAGATAAAATTTATATTATCATCAACAATAATTACCAAACACATAAGATTTAAATATTCCTTCACATTACTTATGTTGGTGTATAAATTCCCAAAATGAAACAGTCTGACAAGTGACACCCCAGGTTTCTTTTTCCACGCTGAACACAATGGTGAAATCAGAATTGCGACATCTTATTCCGTTCTCAATCTGGAACACTTTGAAAATGAAGTACCGTGGTTGTCACTTTGGATGTTCTTCATGCTTCAACTGGTCCAATCTGATAACGGAATGAGAAATCGCAATTCTGACTTCACCATCGTGTTCTGCGTTGCAAAATCTGAAAACTGAGGTGTTACTCGGCAAAAAATTGAAACAATATTTGTTAAATATCCTGTAACATGGAGAATGTCTCCATAAAACCAGTCATTTATTCGAAAATTCGCTCTTCCAGTCGATCCACATATTGCTACTCTGTGCGTTAACTGGCCGCGGGTACCTAACCTCTCTTCACTTTCCACCCCAGATATTGAAATTTGATCAAATTTTCGTAAAGTTAACAGTTTCGAGGTAATACGGAAAGACGGCCGTACCGCCTAACGAAATTGACAAATGAGTAAATTTAGGATAGAAAGTTCCAGTCATGCAGCATGGCTATAAGAGCGAATTTTCGAAGAAATAACCGCTTTTATGTAAAATGTGATGTTTGGAACATTTCAAAATGCTCCAGTTTGGAAATGAAATGAGATATCGCAATACTGACTTCACCATCGTGTTCAGCATGAAAAAACCTTTAAAATGAGGTGTCACATGTCAGACTGTTTCAAATTTGGACTTCATGGGTAATTTTCCCCCCTTAAAACTCCCCTACACCCCCCTTAGAGAGGCCCGATTCTGCCCATCTTCGAACTTAGCCTGTCGATTGCCTAGACAGATTTTGTGTGCAAATTTGAACTTTTTATCTCAATTCTATCGAGAGTTATCGTCTGGAATGACACATACATAAATACATAAATATATACATATGATTTTTTGTGTCTTTTGGCAGTGAATTCAGGATGGTCTGAAACGGATTTTGGTATACAAATTTTGCGGAATTCCGAGTTTTAAAAATTTTGGACCGAGAACAATAGCTTCCTTTTCTTCGAAAATTCGCTAAAAACTTGGACATAGTACAAGCGAACCGCAGTCAGTCTAACAGCCATAGTTTGGGACAGACTCTTAAATGTGAGATGGTTGTATTGGGAACTTGTGTAGACCCGAATTAGCCTAGGTAATGGTGTTCTGTATTCTACAGTCAAATGTTTAGTAACTTGAATAGTAGTTTAATATATTTATGGTTGAGGCCTGATAAAGAGGAAGATGACGACTTGAAATGGCTCCGGCAAGATTACATTTTGCGGATACCAGCATTCTAAAATTGTCCAAATGGTTCTTCAACTTGATCATTCGAAATTCTTTGTCTAATATTTGTTATTTACTATGGTTAACTCACCAACAAGAATTTCATGTTGAAGTGTGTGTGAAGCCTTGAGGACTACTATAGAAACCCTAGTGTGATTGAGGCTTTTATACTACAGTAATAGACGTAAGTCGCCTACTGCCGGGACCTTGATCAGGAGCTGATTTAACAATAACCTGCAACTATTGCGTCAATTACTTGCAGTCCATACACCTGGTCGGAAAATGAACCTACAAGAGTCTAGAGATGGTAGTAGTGAATCAATTGAGGAAAATAATTTTGATTAATTATCTTCAATAATGTACATTGAAAAACCTGCCAAGGAAAAAAAACATTACTTACCCCCTTTCAAAATTTGAGGGTTTAAGTTTTGAAGATACGTAGATTCGGAAAATCAAATTTTAAAAAATCCATCCCTCCGCCGCACAGTGGGCAAAACGGCTTATTTAGCTGGACAAAACCTATAACTCCTTGAAAATGTGTGTAAACCGGACTCAAATCCGTTTGTGGTGGTATTTGAGGTGGTATGCGACGAATTTGGAGTAGAATGAGATGAAAAACCAGTCATGGAGCATGAGCTAAAGAGCGAATTTTCAATTAACCATTTAAACAATTTTATAACTATGGCAATTTTTCATGATTGGTGGGACTTTTTTATAAGAAATTTTGCGCTGATTACGAATATACCTACTAGGTATATTTTTCTATACTTGAGATAGTAAGTCTCACTAAAAAATAACATAATGACACTTCATTTTCTAAATTTGACCCCTAATTTTCTAAATTTCACCCCTGTAGAATATTTTCTCGGGTTTTGGAGGCACAGGATACCTGTTTACAAACATGACGTGGCTCCTTCGTTCAATCAACATTCATTGAGCAATTAGTGAGGAAAACAGCAAAAATATAAGAGTACATACCTGTAAAAACTCATTTCTATTTATTTATTTTTTTTTAAATAAAATTTTGCTAACAAAATTATACATGGTCTGAACACCTTCAACAGAGGATCCACCTGCAACGAAGTCGCGACTCTTCAAAAATTCGAAAAGGTCTCTCCTCTTCATTGGGAGCCATCGGTGAACTTAAAAACACTAATAATCGTAAGTAAAATTCCATAATATGTCCTCCTTCGAATGATATGGATATTATCCATATCATTCGAAGGGGGACGAGAGGGAACGAACAAGTGGTTCAAATTGATTGTTTGGGGTTGCATGAAGCCACTGAAAAAGGTTTTATCACGAAGCAAACTAAAACTTGTTTTGAGGTTCTATTTTCTAACAGAATAAATTCAAAATGAATGAAAATGGCTACAGGTGAAAAGTGTAGACTCACCTTGTGGTGTGATATCCATTTTTTTCTTGATAAAATAGGTAAGAGAGGACAAAAAAACCGAAATAATTTTTTTAGAACAATCTACACTTCAGTTCAGATTTTTCATATAATTCCTAGTACAAGTGGGACAAAATTACAAGAGAAACATAAAAAAAATAAAATAAAAATATCCAGTTTATAAAACGTAAAAAATAATGAAAATTTCAAATCTAGAAACATTAAAGAGCGTTAACAAGATTTTAATGGGAGAGTTTGTACCCAGTGAACTGACGGAGCATTCTTGCCCGGTTATTTTAAGCAATTTAAAATTTTCTCCAGTCACTTCTGTTGATGTGGAGCGGTCTTTTTCCGTCTACAAACACATTCTCTCGGACCGTCGTCACAACTTCAATCAAGGCAAGCTTGAAATGTATAGTTTTGTAAATATTAATTACGAAAAATTGGCAAATGTGTAAAGATGAAAAAGATGGAAAATTATTTTAAAACTTTTGTGTTCCATGTGTAAGTTTGTAAGTAAGTGCCACGAAAATATTAGAATTTGAGCCACATAAGTTTGATTATAATAATTATAATCAAACTTATGTGGCTCAAATTCTACTATTTTCGTGGCACTTACTTACAAACTTACACATGGAACACAACAGTTTTAAAATAATTTTCCATAAAATTATTTAAATAAGTACCAAGGTGTACAGAAAACTAAGTTTTCTTTTAAGTCTTGGAAGATACTCACTTCCAACTGTGGATATTCCTACTCGTGTTACTTCAAGACGATAATATGGTGATAGTAACATGAGTAGTGATTGTCAACGATTGTCAGATTTTGTTATGTACGAATAGCGTGCACGATGCAAAAAGTTGTAAATAGTAAAACAAATATTTTGACAAAATGAGAATTTTATTCAGATCATTCCTTATTGAAACTTAACTGGTAGAGTGGTTTTTTTGCAAGTACTGAAAGTTAATTTCTCCAATTTTACAAAATATTTTTACGCATATATGTAGCATATTTCATTAGTTTTTACTGCATATTCTATGGCATATTCGGGGCATCTATGCTGCATAGAAATCCGGTCTTTAGTTATGACCTAATTAAAAACTGTTATGGCACCAGAAAAATAATCACTACTTCAAAATAGGTGAATTCGCCGTACATTCCTTTATTGAGCTGCGATTCCCGTGGCAAAAAAAAAAAAAAATTGCAATCAGCTTCTATATTACTCAGGATTGCTTGTCACTTGGTTACTGAGTCAGTAATACTGACTCTATTTTCAAGAAAAGGCCACAGGCGATTTTCCGTTTTCTCCACCCTGCTAACCCTGACTGTATGACTTGATTAACCCCGTTACCATGATTACAGCCTTACCTACATAATAGTGAACATGATTGTTATCTTAATTTACTTATTCGTTTGTTACGACAAACTGTTTGGCCAAATTAATGACGAAATGTGATGACTGGCTTTTTCCTAGTACCTACTTTATAATTGTTCTTTATAGTTTCTCCAGGTATGTGAACTATCCTTGATGTTTGTTCTCCTAATTACTTGTGCTTCACTCATACGATTTAAATAAAACTGTATCTGGAGCTCTGAAGCACAACGCTAACTAGTAAAAGTGCCGCGGACGGTGTACGGCTTACGGACGGATTTTTTTTTATTCGACTTTCTGAATCTACTCGTACGTAGGTACCTTGAAATGTAAACCCTCAAATTTTGAGGGGGGGGGGGGGGATTTCTTTTTTTCTTGGGCCATTCCAATGGATAATTATCGAATATAATTAACCAAAATTATTTCGCTCAACTGATTCATTATTACCATTTAGACCTCTCAACCCAGTTCTGGCTATGATTAGTGTCGTTCATGTGACTTCCACCTCTTGTAGGTTCATTTTCCGATCGGGTGTATGAACTGCAAGTAATTGACGCAATAGTTGCAGGTTATTGTTAAATCAGCTCCTGATCAAGGTCCCGGCAGCAGGCGACTTACGTCTATGACCGAAGTATAAAAGGCTCAATCACACTAGGGTTTCTATAGTAGTCCTCAAGGCTTCATACAATCTTCAACATGAAATTCTTGTTGGTGAGTTAACCATAGTAAATAACAAATAATGGAGTCAACAAATGCTGAGTGATAGAAATTAAAACCTTCAGTTTATGGAAATTCAAATTGTGGCAACATTGATTTAGATTCTATTTACGACTCCACATTTGATACACATTGATCTGATTTCGACATTTGTAATGATCCGTGAAGGACCTCCAACCGACTTCATCAAGTTTCAATTACATATTTTTCCTGTTCCTTAGGATGAGGGTAGTGGAAGTTTTTGTACTTGGATGATTTCTTTCAAACGAAACTATAGAACACAAGTAGGTGTTTTTCATTCAAATTGGTATTTGTTTGTAATGATTCAACGAGGGAGTTTAAAATTTAACGATTTAATCTATTCACCTCATACGTTCAATAAAACCTAAACATTACCCTCTCCTTAAACTTAACAGTCACCCTCTACAGAATTTTTCACAGCAGCAACCCTCTTGTTGTTCCTTAATAATGAATCATGAATAAACCAACTAATTATACGTAATGATGTAATGAAACTATAGGTACTATTCGCCCAATTGGCTGGCATTCTTAATAAATGAATGCTATCAAACAGGTGAATGTAAACAAAACCACAGTCATGCAGCATGGTTAAATAGCGAATTTTCAGAAAATAACTGGTCTCCAAATTTTCGTCTCCATTTACTGCCGAGTAACATATCAGTTTATGTATTTTTCAACGCTGAACACGACGGTGAAGTCAGAATTGCGATGATTAATTCCGTTATCAGATTAGAGCAGAAGAACCGAGAAGAACATCTCAAGTAACAACTACGTTTTATCACCTTCAAAGTGCTCCAGTTTGTGAACGGAATAAAATATCTTTCGCAATTCTGACTTCACCATCGTGTTCACCAGGTGTTATTTGTCAGACTGTTCTTAAAACTCCCCAAAACCCCCCTTAGAGTGGCCCGAATCTGCCCATCCACGAATATAGCCGTTCGATTGCAAGACAGATTTTTTTGTGCAAGTTCGAACTTTTTACCTCAATTCCATCGCGAGTTATCGTCTGGAATGACACATACATAATATGTATGTGTCTTTTCGCAGTCTCTCACTACGAAAAGACACCAAAAATCATATGTATATTTGGTTAAAAATCAAATGTGAATTTAAAGGAAGTAACTTTTCATCATAGATTTAACGGTACCGACATAATGTGAAGAAATATTTAAATGTGTTTGGTAATTATAGTTGATGATAATATAAATTTTATCTTTTGAATTGATCAGAACTGAATCCTTGTACCTACTTACAGTTCGCCCTCCTCGTTGCGGCCGTCTCTGCCGAAGAAGTTGTCAGGAGCCAAAGGAGTCTCATCGGTCTCGGCGGTCCTGGAATCCTCGCAGGCCCTGGAATCCTTGCTGGCCCTGGAATCCTCGCTCCATCAGTCATCGGAGCTCCTCACGTTAGGTATGTGATGATTGATCCTTGTCGCTGTATAAGATGCCCAGGAGCTGTTGATGGACCTGATAGGCCGTACCTTAAAGATGCAAGTAAGACTCAAGCTATCAAACGAATATTTAAAAGGAGCAAAGAAGAATGATCGCACAAGAATAGATTGGTCGGAAGAAGCTGTTAAACAGTTTGAACAGTGTAAGAAAGACCTAGCAGACGCAGCTTTGCTTGCCGTACCTAAGGCAAATCTTCCTATTGCATTATTTACGGATGCTTCGGATTTTGCAATTGGCTCTGTACTGCAGCAGTTTGAAAATCAATGCTGGAAGCCTATAGCTTTCTTTTCACAAAAGCTTAACCCAGCTCAGAGAAATTATAGCACTTAATAAATATTATATAAATTATAGCACTTAATAAATCATAATATGATAGAGAGCACTTATGATTATAGCACTTAATACTATTAAGTATTTATCTATCTGTAAAATGGCTGACCTTACCGAAGGAAGTTCGAGTCCGATCGATGAGGCCAGTTCGCCCGATGGACCTCCCACCATTTGCGAGCCAGTTCCTGGCAATACCAACGCCGACTCGCAGGGCTTGGATAATGGGGATGAAGCGAAACAAGGAATACCCACAGTGACATTGCCGAAAATATCCGTAAGACCTTGGTCTTTCTTATGCCACAGGACAAACGACCTAGGGAGCTCTGATGCTGCATCTAGCTCAAGTGAGGGTCCTCCGAGCACAGGATTTGTTTTAAATCCCCCCACGACCTTGGATGCCCATGATAATTGATAGTGACGATGAATCCACGGCTGAAGAATCTAAACAGTCTGAAGTATCATCCACACCCAGCAAAGCAGAGGCCAAAAGTAAAGGGTTCGTTTTAAATCCTTCAAGACTATCAAATGCCTTCGCTAAAGTTGGAGCCGAAGAAGAGTGGTTGGACGGTAAAAGTGAAGAAAAACAGTCTGAAGTCACTTCAACGCCTTCCAAGGCAGAGGAGAGTGCGGTCAGCTCGACGCCCAAATCCGCCGTTTCGTTTGTGCCGCTCGGTGGTGAACCTTCGGCGCCGCCAGCGCCGCCAATTCTGTCACAAGCGTCATCGACCACAACGCCGTCCTTCGGATTCGTTTTTGGTCAAAACATCCACGAAAAAGTTGTGGAAGCCACCACACCGGCAGAAACAGCAACTAGCACAGTCAGTGAAAGCACCAGCTCGCAAGAGGAAGCCAAAGAGGTCACAACCAAAGGGACGACTGCGTCAGAAATGTTGTTTTCCGCTCATGCCAAGAAAGAAGAGGATAAAGCAGCAAAGGCCTCGGACAGCGGAGGGAAGACGTTAGACGAGGCTGCTCGAGAGTACGAGGAAGCGCGAGCCATCAAAAGGAAATTCGAAGAGGTCCAAGTAATCACTGGTGAAGAGGAAGAATCAAACGTAGTTAAATAAAAGAGACTTCACTATTTTTATCGGTTTCACGACTTCACTAATCGTGTATATCGGTTTTTTACATAAAATCATATTATAACCTCCCATGGAAGAAGGAAGGTTTCTCCCTTCTTCCATGATGACCTCCTGACTGGTTCACTTGATCGATATCTTCACAATAATCGATATCTCCAACATCGGTACCACATATAATCGATACTTAGATCATTATTGTTAGGTACCCTACAGACCCATTTCCGTGATCTTCAACTATTGATAGGCTCCCCCGTGATATGATGAAGTAGGTACTACTTGACTTGATGATTTATATGTTTGTTTTATGTTTCACCACTTGAACCATCAATGACATAACTATGATAACATCTGATCTCCAGGTTGGGCAGAAGTGTTGGCGTCTTGGGAGCCCCCGCTGTTTTGGCCTCAGGATTGGTAGCCCCAGGACTCGTCGCCCCAGGACTCGTCTCCTCAGGAATCATCGCCCCCGGCATTGTCGCCGCTCCAGGCCTTGTTGGTCTCGGTGTTCACGGTTGATTCTCCCACACCTTTCAATACCGCCCATCACATCCGCCTCTCATCACTCTCTGACAATGTCCGATTATAATTGTACAGACTCCCCTTATTTTATTGCTGTTGATTTTTAATTTAATAAAATGTTGTGATCTATCCAGTCTAATTCAATGTTGGAAATTTATTCTCCTTCTAGCCTTTGTAGGCACATAAATTATGATGCTTCATTCTCAACTGATAATATATTCTACCGAGCATTGATTAGGTCTAAATTGTAAGGATCGTAGATGAGTCCTAATTCAGTGAGTGAATATACCTCCCTAAGTTATGTTCATTCAGTTAATTGGGACATCAGAGTGGGAAACTTTGTTTCACTTTTCACCAGAAAGGAAATAGTGTGTTCTTGATTAACCGAACAAAAACCAAATACCATGACCATTAATAATAATAATTAATATTTATTGTGTAGTAAGTATACCACCTACTATACAGATTGCCAACTGCATCACTGGGTTTGTTGATCCAATTCAGGGTTCAGGTAGACACTTAACATTGAATACTTGCATAGAAACAAGTCTTAATTTGAATGCATCACTAGTCTGGTAATCTCCTTAAAATTGGAATTGCGTTATAGAAACGCACATATCTTTGCTTCCCACGTGGGAATTCAGTGGACCATTGAAATATAAAACGAAAAGCTGACTATTTCCAGGTAGACTTATTATGTCTAATCATGATTATAATATAATCAACCATCATAATGTAATCAAAACCATATTATGTGTTTTCCTTATAACAAGTAGGGGAACCTCATCACTTTTAGTGAAAACCTGCGTGTTTCCATTCATTGTGTTACGAAGAGTCTCTCTCAAGCAAGTTCTTTCCTCTGCCAAGAGACCTCACAGAGTGGCATACACTTTGCTGACATATATGGGGGGGGGGAGGCATCACAGGGGGCGGCGGACCTGAGTCCTACTAGTGGCGTAGAGAACTCCTCATCAGGGATGATAGATATCCTCACAGGTGTGGTTTGTGGTGAGGGGACGATATTTGGATTGGGGGGGGGGGGGGAGCGACCGATATGGAGGATAATGAGGGGGCGGCCGATACGTGTGTGGGGGGGGGGGCGATATGGGTGGAGCAGGGTGGAGGCCATTGCGGCCGATATTGGCGGGTCCTCTATGTGTTGATGGGGGGGGGGGGGTGGAGGCGATGGCAGCTCCATGGACCAGCCGCCTTCGGGTGGTTATCGCCGTCGCCTTCGGGTGGTTATCGCCGTCGCCTTCGGGTGGTTATCGGCGTCCTCCTCGGGGGGGATGTCGCCGTCGGGGGGTTATCGCCGTCACCCCCACCCACGCCTTCGCCGATGCCCAATGCCAAATGGAAAGGCAGTTGGCCCATGGAAGTTGCAGCAAGAGGTGCCAGACCATTAGAATGAACCGAGGGTGGACTACTATGCCCTTCATTCCAATTGCTGACACAGTGCCATTAATCCCAAGCAACTCCCCAAATCTCTGAAGGAGTTAATGGGAGTCAATAAATTTGGTGACCAATTACTAATAAAATGTACCGATATAATTCTGAGGTACCTATTTAATTCCACCTATCTACGTCGGCAATGATTATTCTGTAAAAGAAATGTCTACCGACAAACATTCAAAATTACCAGGTAAGGTACAGTAGCACGAAAAGTACGTCAGAACCAAAAATCTACATCACAAAAACCGTGTGATGTTCCAAAAAGCTGTTCCTTAGTATGAACATTAGCCTGTATTTCAACCCTTTTGATCATGGAAGAATGAATGAATCCTTCTTCCGTGCTTTTGATTCAACGGCTCAACGTTTGAGCCCTTATTTGTGAACGAACAAGTCTTGTTGCCATGCAAGTACCATTCACTGGTGGGGGGGGGGGGGTTTGGCAGGAGGTTGATGCTTTGCGAACTGCTGTGCAACTGGTGCCAGGGGCTCCCCGCTAGGAACGTCTGTCTGGTAGGTGTCACTTAGTATCAACAACATGTCGAACATTTTCCCTCAAGTATCCCTTATTGTAAATTTACATATTCCTTAGTATCTCGTATAATTATTTGATCCTCGATGGTTTTCTTCGGCTATAGGTGATGGCCTATTGTTAAATTACAAGGCTAACGAAGATAAGAAATGCCAAAAAGAATAAAGTTGTAAAAAATAGTTTTTTATTATAAATTGAGGGTACCATAAATTGAATCGATCAAAAGTGTATATTAAAAAAGTAGTGTTTTAGGACTTATTTTAAAAACTAAAAGTTTTGAGAGGGTATCACTCTTCTTGGGTCAGCGTCAGTCCTACTTTCGACAATAATCTTTCACCAGTAACTTACGTGGCCGCAGATGCAACATACGTTTGGTTTATTATCAGATAATAGATTCTGTAGATAATGTAGATTCTGCAAAAATGAACCATTGAAATCGAACAAAGAACACATTTTTTCAACACCTTCACAAAACAATTGTGAAATCAGAACTAACCTAGGGTTCATAAAACATCAATTTTTCGGTAGATTATAATCGTAAAATCTAGTGGTACCCCGGGGTTGAAGACAAATCGTCGTTATTATTGTTACTACCTCCAACAGTAACAATAAAAACGACGATTTGTATTAATCGATTATTATTACTGAATAATCGGTTTTCGAATACATATGGATTTTGTTAGCATTTTTGAGCAGTTTAGAATGCATTAAATCCTGATGTATTGAAAACCCGATTAATCAGTAATAATAATCGATTAATCCTTAATGATAATCGATTAATAAAATTATCCGCAGCTAAACATCGATTAAAATTAAAATGAATAGGGGTCAAATAATCGAGATCCGATTAATCTATTATTTTTTTCCTTCCCTACTAATCACTACGACATTTAGTAGTCATTATCAGCGCCCCTTCAAATTAATTTGGCCTAATTGAGATGATGCCTCGATCGTTTATGTAGCAGTCAGATGCTGAAAAACCGTTTTTGTTTGCGCTGCGGGCCTCGGGTTTCAAATGAACCCCCCCCCCCCCCCTTCTTCACTCCACCCGTTTACCACCTCATGATTCTCCACCGCCCACTTCTTCCCTCCACCCCTTTACCAACTCATGATTCTTCGACTCCTCCGCCCCTTCACCTACCAACTCATGATTCTTCGACACCCTCCCCCCCTACTACCTCATGATTTTTCGACTCCTCCACCCCTTCACATACCACTACTTCATCGCCCTCGCCCTCTCACCACCCCTTCATTTGCACATGGTTTGCTGACTTCCTCCCTCCCGGGAATAACCCGGTCTGGGAGATCTCGACCGTTGGCGTGCTCATGACGAGTTGCCATAACTGTGGCTCTCTTGTCCGGTAGGCTTCGTCGAAAAACCCGGCAGATTCCTGTAGATTGAGCTAGGCAACCCGGTAGATTTCACAGTGTTTTTGGATTATTATCTTCGATAATGAACCATTGGAATCGACCAAAGAAAAAATTTCGATCTGCTCCAACCTTGAGCCGTCATTGTGAACGAACGGCTGGTCGTACGAAGCTGTCGATGGTCTTAAAAAATTCTGAAAAATAAACTCTATGTATGAAATAAAAAATACACCGTTTCATATGAATTTTCCGAATTTTGGAATTTTCAAAATTCGTTTTGAACCCCTTCCCCTCGACCTAGGGTTATGAAAAGTTTCGAGGATCATTGTGGGGTTGGTCCGAACCTTTTGAAATTTTAGCTCAAAGCTAAATGGGCAAATTGCCGCCGACGGCGTATGGACGGATTTTTTTTAATTCGATTTTCTGAATCTACGTATCTTGAAACGTAAACCAACAAATTTTGAGGGCAAGTTGAAAAATGTTTTTCTTTGGGCGATTCCAATGGTTCATTATCGAAGATAATACACCAAAAAATGCGAAAGAAGTGGTGATTTCGGGTAAGGGGTTCAATTGAGGAGGAAATGGAAACAAAAAAATCGAGGGGGGGGGGGGTATCTTGCGTAGGGCTGCAGAATAGCTTGCGCCTGCCTTGTCTACAGAACATTCATTTGGGCGGAGATCATCGCCCAGATGAACGTATTATGGAAATGAAACTGCTACCTGGGTATGCTTGGGTGCTGCTCCAATCCATACTCCACGCTAGCTGTATTTGCCCAATCCCATAACTCTTGAAGATCATCATCGTGTGATCTCGTTCAAATCTGTTCCTATTATTTATTTTTCCTTTTCAATATGACACGTTGCACCAATGGCGCTGCCCTAACTGAAATGTCACATGAAATTGAATTAACACGAGGTAAATGAGACAAGTTTCGTTATTAGGACTAAAACTGTAATTTTTAAAAATTTGTTACCATTATTAACATCGTCACAATATCTACATAATTTCTTTACATCATCATTGGAATTAAACATTTGTATTTACACTTCACAGACCCTGATATGAGCGTAACCGCCCCTGAGATCACTTTAGTTAACAGCAGTGTGTCTTAATCAAACGGTAGCATCTAATGTTTACGACGACCTGTGGCCAAGGAGCGGATACTTGAGGGAGTCGCTGATACACTGCGATGCCTGTCCGGCTGATTTTCTTTGTTCCGTCTCGAGATCACCTGAAATCAAATATTTCAATACGTGAGTTTACGCACAGAATGAATCTTGATACACTGGACCCCTTGTGAGGAGTCCATTTTAGGTCATATTCCATGCATATTTTGCCATTCTAACACATGGAATATTTTTATAGTAGGGTGGTGGCACCTGTCGCATACACCTACCCAGTATCATACACTTACAACTTCAAAACAAATAGTTCTTGGCGACCTAGGTAGGATTATCTACGCTCAAAACGTTGTGGTACTTCTACAGTGGGTCGTAAAAGAAGAAAAAGAAGGGAAGGTATTTTTGGGTTCCTAGAGAAGAAGGATGGGGCGCCTTGTGATCAGCCCATGTGTTCATGGCGTCTGCTTGGTGTTGAGGTTAACTCTTTTATATTTCTATTATCACACAAATGCTGTCTTCCCACGTCCCTGGAAGTGATATTTCATGTATTTTGACTCGTACAATTCATTTTCATTATTGGTTTTGCTCAAAACATAGTTTTTAATTCGTTTTGAGAGGGTGCACATTACAATCTGTACAATCGATGCAATCTGTTCGACAGTATTCAGCAACTCATGAAGCGTTTGGGAAGACCCAATACATTCAATGATGGAAGACCAGGAAAAAATGGCACCATGGCTTTATTAAGAGAAATCCATCTACTCACGACAGAAATCTGAGAATCTCGCTATTTCAAGAGCTCGGGTTACAAAGGAAAGCCTTTAGAATTGGTATTTTTGCATCCAAAACATTTGGAATGTAATCAATTAACATTTTTTTGAACTCTCAGTAACGAAAAATCACAATTTTTTGTTGTTTCAATACAAGACTTGTATGACACTGGTTCGAAAGTGTGTATAACACCGGTGTCACCCAATTTTTGCCATATATGGCACTGAGGAAAAAAAGAGATCTCGAAAATCATCCGTTATAGTAACCGAATAGGTATCTATTTAACTTCTCTTGGTTTTACTGCGTTGTTAAAAAGTCAAGACTTCCTATATTGACCTCTAAACTATTTGTAGCATCTAATCTAGCCTAGGTATTGAGCAAAAACTGGAAATTTTCCCTCAACTTGTATGATAATGGTACCACCACCTACCTACATGATATACTTTCATACAACCCACACACTCCTTCCCTCCAGTAATAAAGGACGACTAAACTTGAATCGTATGCCAACCTTTATTTCTTCTTCCTTCGAATTGGGGGTGAAGAACTGCGACTCAACAGGGTAAGATGACTTGAGGTGCGGCGGGCACATGGAATTCCGTTGTTGAAGGATCGACAGTCTATCAACTCCTCCAGGGCCTGGAGGCAACGTGCATATCCCCTCTTTCAAATCAGCGAGGCATCTGAAAAAAAAAAAAAAAAAAAAAAAAAAAAAAAAAAATTGGCAACATACTCGTAAAAGTGGGGAACGCTGTAAATGTTTCTACAACTAAGTTACAGGGTGGGCACGGCAATGGGATCAAGACGCGAGTGATATGCAGACAAGGTTTCATCAGCTGTTAAAAATCGAAAAATGTATATATTTCAACCAAATTTACAGGGTGAGTTTGTTTCTCAACATAATGGCGGTCAAAATCGACTTCAGCCTGGCCGTCAGTTTTTTAAACTTCGTATATGCTCTGCTCCTCCTCCAAAAGCCACTTCTCCACTGTCTCGTACGCCTGAGTTGAGTGCTGGCTGCCAAAATGTGAACATCTCTGAGTGCAGCTCCTCAGTTTAGTGCAGTTTTGAGTGGGTTACAGGTCCTCGCCGATTGGGATATTTATGTTTGTTCAATGTTTGTATTTGTTTAATATTTAATGATTTGTGCCTTTCGTTCTAGCTAGTTTTAGGGTCGTTTTGGGGACCGTAGTGAAGAGAGAGCCTCGTGCCTCCCTCCCCCATCCTGGGGGTAAAGCGGTAGCTTCTTCAAAGCGGGCCTGCAACTGGTCTGGCATCTGGGGAAAAGGACAACAGCCAGGAAACTGCAGCCTTGTCCGATCCCTAAACCGGTACGACGGGAGGGGGGGGGGGGGGGGGGTAGCCCCTGGCACCAGGTGCATCGCTTACGTAAAGCATCACTAGAAGCGCCCCAATCATTTAAAACGACCCAATGGCACTTTTGAGCAGACCTCAACCATCCCCGGTCATCCTTATCCTTATCTTAGGATAGAATAGGGCCAACTACGAGAGAAATGGAATACTCCGACAGAGGTATAGGAAAAAATCGAGAAAGGCGGGGCTTTTCGACATCCCAAACTCTCCCACTGGCTACGCCCCTGTCCCAGTCATCCTCAACCATTCCAAGTCATCTTTAACCATCCCCAGTCATTTTCCTCTTTTCCAAGCTGTCTGGACCATTTCAAGCTCTCCACAGACAATTTGGAACATCCCAACCTCAAGCGCTCCCTATTCCTTTCTAGCTTACCTCACCCTTCGTGGACCTTCTCAAGTCCTCCTTACCTATCCAGAGATACCTGTGGATAATTTGCCATGTACCCATACGCCACTAAGCCGTTTTTAGATGATTCCAAGCCTTCATTGAGCATTTTAAGGCCTCTTCAGCCCCACCAGGTGCCTATAGCCAGAACTTAGTGAAGGGGGGAGTACAAACTATGGAATGCTCTCCCAGAGGAATTACCCTCTAAACACACCCCTGGCTACGTCTAAACTCAACAACACTTATTTTCTGTCCCATTATCTTCTGCTCTGAAAACTAGACTTACTAGTAGAAGTTTTTGTTCCGATGGCGAATGGGTATGGCGCCGTTGATGGGACTGCCTTTCGGACACAGGAGTGGAGTGACACACTTTAGTTTCGTCCCCAGTCACTATAGCCCGAACAAATCTCACATCAGCACAAACGGCTCCTGCTGAGGCTAGCGGAATCGCTTGCCGCAACGAAATTTCGCAACGGACTGACGCGAGTGCAGATATACTGTGACCGACAAGAACACCCCACTCACAGGCATGTCAACCATCGAGGAAAATAATTCCTGCAGTCTCCAGAGCACTTGTAACTCTATTTTCAGGATATGTCTCGGATCTTCGAATCTTAGGATACATATCTACGAGGGTTTGAAAACAAGTTGTTTCAAAATCATTGAAAACAAACCAAACAGCCCTGCAAGACTATTGCCAGCAATTATGATGTTTGGACAGCGGGTGAGGGTCTACTTGTATGATATTTGTTACCTTGTCTAAATAATCTTTTCTTATACTCACCGATTATCAAACACCTCTCCGTCTTCCTCTGCTGCAGGGAACACTTTACCTAAAATTGAAAATTAAAGTAAAAAACAAAGTAATTATGAATAAAAGATGAATTTAAAAACAAATGAGGTTAATGACATCGTTCAATATTTTCAGGAGAGAAAAAAAACCACATAATATAATGTTATAACATTCGGTGGTTATTATATTATATAATAACATTATATTATAACATTCGGTGGTTATTCGGTTTCGGTGATCTCTGAAATCGTACCAAAGTGAGGGGAGATTCACTGCGATGGCTGTTAGAATGGAAGGAGTGGGAGCAGGGCGCGAATTGTTCATTTTCACGACCGAACAGCGTTGGGGGAAGGAATCCTGAGGTTAGTGAAATCTACTCTTTCATATCAGGGTGAATCTAAGAGTGCCAAAATTTGCATAAAGCTGGGTGACATGGATGCAGAAACTGCGGAGGAGCGTAGTAAGGAAAAATCATGTGAACCCAGCGTAAGGCTACAGTTACAGCCAGTGATATTTATTAAACCACTCATTCGCCACAAGAAATGGTAATAAAAGTTTCGAATATTATTGGAAGATCTGTCGAAAACCCAAAGTTTTTCGAGTATTTCAGAATGCCGCCGACAACATATGAATATTTACTGGAAAGGATAGAGGAAATAAGGACAAAGTATGGCCATGTTACGTACCTACTGGACAAAAAAACCAAACTTGCATAGGGAAAATACAAATAAATGGAGTAAAATACGCAGAAAAGTACCAACAAAGGGTGGTACCATAGTCTTACTTTTCTTGACAATATGCATGTATAATGATTATACATGCATATTGTCAAGAAAAGTAAGACAAAGAGAGGGTCTTCATGTTAAGGAGTGCCACGTGATTGTCGAGGGCCAATTGAGAACAATTCTCAAGTTTGATTAGAAAAACATGTGGAAACACAAGGTTTGTTTCTGCAGAATCACTCGTAGCGTGACCACGAGGGAGCTGCTGTTCTACCCTTATTGACTACGCAGTTGGGGTGAGTGGACGGATTGATATGACCACGATGAGTTCAGTAAAACTCATCAAGCTTGTGACGGGGGCTCACACACATCCGTTATCCCTTCCAAGCGGGGCGGTAATGTTCCTACATGGAAGGTGGACCTCTGGGGACCACTAATTCACCACCACCCTGTTAAGTAAATGGCAGCAGAGCGTAGTTACGATCCACAGACCTTTGGGTTATGGGACCATCACGCTTCTACTGCTCAGCCATAGAGACAGTGAATATCGTCTCCACTCAGGTACCAACTGATTTTTTCAAAATGTCAATGTTAGATATCCGTGCATTATATTCATCGCAGATTTAATAGTGCAGTTTGGTTAGTAAGCATAAGCCATGTCCACACTGGTTTCCCATTTAATCACTGAATATTTCAACAACAAATATGAGCTGAAAGGCGTACACAATGCATTCCACTCGTCCCTTCATCACGTCTCGTTAAATTGAACAGAAAAGCGCGAGCGATTGTAATCTGGGCGATAGGTCAATTTACTGTCGAGACAACATTCCAGTTCAACTATCGGATTGACGTCTGCTTCTTACCACAGAGTCAGGCCCCAATTAACAGCAGCCCAAAAGCGCACCAGCGTGAACGTGACTTAATAACGATAGGACTAAATCTTAAATTAAGTTAATCAGAAACACACACCCGTCGACAGAAATATTTTACCAATTCCTTTAGGCAAGTGGCTGCTACGGTTGGATGAGGTGGAAGTTCTTCTTGATGAGAACGACTGGTCCAAGTGCAGAACTGCTCCTGCTCCCGTGTTGCTGGACGACTCATCAAACAAATCTGCCCCGAGATTGTCGAGTCCGTGGCTTGCGACACTGGAAACAGCCAAATTGCACGATCAACGGAACTGGTCGCTCCCAATTCGTTAGACGAGAAGTGATTGGTCAAAAAGGAACATATCAATCAAATCGCCTCAATAGGTATCCCAGAATATCATTTCATAACGTCTTAAAGAACAGGAGAAATCGATATCCCCCCCCCCCTCATATCCACTTAATCAAGTCTGGATCCGCCCCTATCATTATCCTTCGAAAACGACGATTATAGTCATCAATGAAAAATAACTATTCACTCTTCACGTGTGTTGCACTCTCATAACGGAAGCGCTAACCACACGTTAACGTAACTACAAATCAAGAAATGAAACTCACGGCAAACGATCTAATGAGTGTGCTTTGTGCATCGGAGGCAATTCATACGCCTGGAACAAAAATATTACAGATTACAGATAGCTGTCGCTCACAAAAAGTAAAAACTGCTGATGCAGGCAAAAACTGAAGGATTTTACTTTCCGCCTTCTTTACAGAGGATAATGACATACTTGCATTGTTTGGGAAAATAAAACGTACTGGATTTGAAATGGATCCGCTCAGAGGATACGCCGGAGCTCTGAAGATGTTGTTGGAAATCAAAGCTCTCTTCTCTTCTTGTACAATGAGGAGTTGATCGCTGAGTTCTCGAACTTTCGCTTCGAGAGAAAGCCGCTTGTTTTTTTCTTTTTTCAACTGTAAGAAGTTACAGATTACTCACACATCTAAAATTCAAGTGGTACCACAATATTGATGATGATGGAATTAGAAGGAAAAATGCATAGGTTCCAAACAGTCACCATCATTTGCAAATGGCATTCAATGGAAACCAGTTCCCGTCCCGACGTGGAAACATCTCGATAACCCACACAATGTTTTGTCGGGTCACTTCAATCCACCCAAATGGACTCGGGATCGTCATTAGTTTTTGAGACTCAAGGGAGAGAGGCTGCTGATGTCCTACAAACGCTCATTCACGAACTTGGACAATGGTGCACAAAATGGAGATTGAAAATAAATCCCATCTAGTCAGTATATTCAGCCATACATTCTTAAAGGTAGTTTAACCCCCTACAACTTCTTCTCCCACCACTTTCCTCTCAGATGAACGGTTTTAAAGGAACAGAGCAATGTTTCACAAATAACGAGGGGTTAAAAGCCGATTTTTGAGTCTGACTATCTCGGGAACGGTTAGGAATTGTTACAAAACGTATGGAGTCAAACTTGTAGATAATTCTAACACCTTTCATTTTGTATATAGAATGGTATATCAAAAAGTACACCGTTTTCGTTTCATAAGCGAAAAACTGAAAAATGGGGCCTTCAACAACCCACCCACCTAGTATAAATGAACATAATATATTATTTTCGAAGGAATGCGGATTCTCCTCTTCTATAATTCTTTACTGACTGGACGAATAGGCGAGTGAAATCACACCAAACAACTTGATTGAGAATATGATTTTGTGCCCGGTTAAGATTGCGTCCAACTTAGTCTAAATTCTCAAGTCAAAAGGCGCTGGACGGCCTAATACTTGTGAGAAGAAAATCTAGAGACTCATCAAGACGCTTTTTTAGAGCGACATCACCCAGTGATCGACCCCACTCTGAAAGAATGCCGGACAAGAAATTCCAGTGTGAGTAAAGGTTAGTGGGTGAAACCCCACACAGAGCACTGATCAAGATTTTCACACTGTTTCTCTTGTGACCATGTTTTGGAGTGTTCATAGCATAGACTCCATGTTAACTCAACCCAATTTTCAACCCCATAATATTATTAGAGTTGCTAGTTCACATCTCAATCTCAAATTGACTTGGAATTATAAGGATTCAGAGTTATTCAAGTCCCTTCTAAATTCACAACTTGGTGTGAACGGCTAAATTTCCATTTATACTTATAAGTATGAAACATGTCGTTACGACACAAGTTCAGACACGTCATAATCATTGGAAATAGTGAAATCACAGAATTCGAACTGTACCTCTTCGTCCATGTACATCTTTTCGTCTCCAGTTTGGAATTTCAGCATTGCTTCCATTTTTTCATTATAAACTTTCCTCTACAACACAAATAAATGCAAATCAAATTAGCAATAAATAACAAATGTGAAGCAACACATTGAGCTCATTACGGATTCTGGAATAACATACCATTTTTGCTTTCAACTTTTCGAGTTTCTCTTCATACTCAATGCGTATTCTGGCACTAATTTCCGACGCATCCGGTGAGTCTCGTTGTTTGTTTTTCTCTGTTAGAGCAGCAATTTCTTTTTCAAGTCTGGAAAAATAATTTAAAATTCAAGACTTGTTACATTTATTTATAACACAATCAACTACATGACGACACTAAAACATCAATATTTCTCCTGAGACAAGGAAATATGAGTCGGAAAAGACTTACAGAGCAACTTCTCGAGACTTAGAAAAAATAAAAACAGAAACAGTGACCATGTCAGTTCCCGACGCAATGTTGGAAACAATGAACTTTGACCTACCCTTCACGGTGATCATTAATGATCTTGAATGCTTGAAGAGAGGACTATTTCAATTTGGTACACGGATGGATCTGTGATGAGTGGTATGGCTGGCCTGGGTATAAGGGGCCCAAACTTTAGACTGGCTAAGCCCTTGGGGCCACCATCTATCAGGCAGATACCCATGCAATAGAAATATGTGCAAAATAGATTGCCAGGAAACGACTCAAGGTGCAAGAATTTACATTCTGTCTGACAGCCAGGCTGCTTTGAAGGCAGTTTCTGCCTTTTCGATTACCTCAAAGCTGACCTGGAGTTTCCTGCATTCTCTCAAAGCCGCTGCCCAGGGCAACAAGATGACATTGCTCTGGGTACCTGGGCATTAGGGAATTGAAGAAGCCAACCACCTTGCCCAAAAGGGATCAGAGTCCTACCCGATCGGTCCTGAACCCCAGCCGGGAGTCACTAAGAGTTATATAACTCAACAAATGGGAGGACAACAAGCGTGCAATCTATTGGCAGAACACTCTGAAGCAGAGGGAGCCAAGAGGTTAATAACCTTCACAAAATGGGTAAGGTCAGGACAGCTGAATGCCGCCTCTGCCGCAAGAAGGTGGAATCAGCGGAGCATATGCTTTGCGAGTGCCCCGCTGTTGCATTCCAGCATTTTGGAAAGGATGTCTGAACACCTGCCGATATTGCTAAGGAGATGCCTGAAAAACTCCTTCACTTTGTGAAAGAAGAGGCCATTAGTAAGGTTTAAATTAAGTCACAATACATCTCTTGGTCTCAGTGACAAGAGGTTCATTCCTTCCCTCTTCAAGACTTGTTACTTACACAATCAACTACATGACTACACTAAAACATCAATATTTCCCCTGAAACAAGAAAATATGAGACGGAAAAGACTTACAGAGCAACTTCTCGAGACTTGGAGCGCGTCAAAGTCTGAATTTCCTCCTCCAGTTGAGAATTGATCTTCATACTATTATTTGCAGACTTCTGCAGCACCTCCAGTTCGTGTACGTACCACTGGATGTCTTTAGTCTTCAGTTCCAACTTATCCCTGAGCTCTTGACTCTCCTTTTCCAACCTCGATATTTTGCCGTTGATATGTTCCAAATTAGACTCTTCCATTTCTTTGAGAAGACGATCGTATTTCAACTTATTTTCGTCGGTCTGAGTTCTCAATAAGTCGTGTTTGGATTTCAACTCCCGCATTTCACGGTTGTGAAGCTCAATAGTGAGCGACAGTTTTTCGTTGAGCTGTGACAGATTATCCTCTTTCAGCTCCAACTGTTTTGTGAGAGTTGCAATTTTATTCTGAAGCGTTTTTTCGGCTGACGTCGATTTTTCCAACATTTCTTCGAGATTCTTAGCGTGGTCAACGAGTGACGTTTTTTCGATATTGAATGTTTGGGAAACCTGAACTAACTCTTGAGCCATCGTGGCTATTCTTTGGCACATCGAATCATTTTCGTTTTGAAGCTTAGCTACCTTGGCATCTTTTTGTTTAAGGACTACCTTCATTTCATCGACAGAGCTGAGGAGTTTGCTTTGGGTCTCTTCTCGATATTTATCAAGGGCATCCTTAGCGTTGAGCAGATCTGAGTTTGTACTGGAGATGACGGAATCTTTTTCCTTAATCGATCCTTCCAAAATAGCTATTTTAGAGTTCAATGAGGTGAGAGTTGCCTCCATCATCAGGATAGTTTCATTTTTTATGTCCAAATCCATGTTGCAGTTATCGATCCTACGATTTAGGTTTTCATTTTCGCGCTCCAAACGTGCAGAACGAGATGTCGCCAATTCATTTTCCTTTTCGAGTCTCTTCACATCACCTTCCAATGAAATAATTTTAGTGTCAGTACGAGCTTTTTCGAGTCTCAAACTCTCCTGGTATTTCAACTCTTCCTCGAACTTCAGAGCCAACTCTTTTTTGTTGTCCTCTGCCATTTTCAACGCTAACAAGGTCTGTTGCAACTTGTCCTCATAACCACCGTGATCTCTCAACTGTTCTTCGAGAGAAGTTAATCGCTCTTCAACAACGTTTTTTTGTTCCAGAACTCTCAATAGTTTAGCATCAGTGACTTCATTTGACTGAGTCATCCGAGCTATCTCTGCGTTGAGTGCATCTATTGAGTTCTTGAACTTACAATTCTCCATCTCAAGTTCTCGCCTGATGAGGTTGGAGTTTGCAGCTTCGTTCTCCAAGAAAGACAGCTTTTCGTTCGCCACTTCCAAAGCGTCCTCCTGTTCCTTGACTATAGATTCCAATTTCAGCGACTCACAGTCACGTTTCTCTAGATCTTCAGATAATGTTGAGATACGTTGCAGGCTGTCATGCAACTGCTGTTCCATTTCTTCCTTGAGTTTCTGAGCGCAATCCAATTGAGTTGTGGCAATTCGTTGCTGACCAGTCAAGTCCTCAACTTGGTTTCGCAAACTCAGAACCTTATCATCACTCGACTTTTTCACTTGAAGCATTTCTTGAATAACTGATTGGTTTTTAGAGATTTCGTCCTTCATCACGGTAATTTCTTCGTTCTTCTCTACTAATGTGGATTGCAAAACTTTATATGATTCATCGAGGGTCGCCTTCGAATCAACCTCCAATTGCAGGGCTTGTTCAAGGTCCTTAATTTTCGACTCCAGTGAAGTAAGGTAGTTTTCCTTAAGGATGACAGTTTGCTCAAGTTCTTCGTTCTTCTCTTTTTCTTGGCGTGCAGCGGCAGTCAGGCAGACCATTTCGTTCTCCAAGGAAGATAGTTTTTCATTTTTGTCAGTTACTAACTCCTCCTGTTCCTTAAGAAGTGCTCCCAGTTTTTTCGTTTCTCCCTCGCGTTTGTCGAGATCTGCAGATAATGTTGAGATACGTAGCAGGCTGTCTTGCAACTGCTGTTCTATTTCTTCCTTGAGTTTCTGAGCGCAATCCAATTGAGTTGCGGCAATTTGTTGCTGATCAGTCAACTCCTCAACTTGGTTTTGCAAACTCAGAACCTTATCATTACTCAACTCTTTCTCTTGGAGCGTTTCTTGAATCACTGATTTGTTCTTCAAGATCTCGTCCTTCATCAAGGTAATTTCCTCATTCTTCTCTACTAATGTGGATTGCAAAACTTTATATGCTTCATCGAGGGTCGCCTTCGAATCAACCTCCCATTGCAGGGCTTGTTCAAGGTCCTTAAGTTTCGCCTCCAGTGAAGTGAGGTGGTTTTCCTTAAGGATGACAGTTTGCTCAAGTTCTTCGTTCTTCTCTTTTTCTTGGAGTGCAGCGGCAGTCAGGCAGACCATTTCGTTCTCCAAGGAAGACAGTTTTCCATTTTTGTCAGTTACTAACTCCTCCTGTTCCTTAAGAAGTGCTCCCAGTTTTTTCGTTTCTCCCTCGCGTTTGTCAAGATCTGCAGATAATGTTGAGATACGTTGTAGGTTGTCTTGCAACTGCTGTTCTATTTCTTCCTTGAGTTTCTGAGCGCAATCCAATTGGGTTGTGGCAAGTTGATGCTGACCAGTCAACTCTTCAACTTGGTTTCGCAAACTCAGAACCTTATCATCACTCGACTTTTTCTCTTGAAGCATTTCTTGAATAACTGATTGGTTTTTAAAGATTTCGTCCTTCATCACGGTAATTTCTTCGTTCTTCTCTACTAATGTGGATTGCAAAACTTTATATGCTTCATCGAGGGTCGCCTTCGAATCAACCTCCAATTGCAGTGCTTCTTCAAGGTGCTCCATTTTCTGCTCCAGTGAAGTGAGGTGGTTCTCCTTGAGAGCAACAGTTTGCTCAAGTTCTTCGTTCTTCTCTTTTTCTTGGCGTGCAGCGGCAGTCAGGCAGACCATTTCGTTCTTCAAGGAAGACAGTTTTTCATTTTTGTCAGTTACTAACTCCTCCTGTTCCTTAAGAAGTGCTCCCAGATTTTTCGTTTCTCCCTCGCGTTTGTCAAGATCTGCAGATAATGTTGAGATACGTTGTAGGTTGTCTTGCAACTGCTGTTCTATTTCTTCCTTGAGTTTCTGAGCGCAATCCAATTGGGTTGTGGCAAGTTGATGCTGACCAGTCAACTCCTCAACTTGGTTTCGCAAACTCAGAACCTTATCATCACTCGACTTTTTCTCTTGAAGCATTTCTTGAATAACTGATTGGTTTTTAAAGATTTCGTCCTTCATCACGGTAATTTCTTCGTTCTTCTCTACTAATGTGGATTGCAAAACTTTATATGCTTCATCGAGGGTCGCCTTCGAATCAACCTCCAATTGGAGTGCTTCTTCAAGGTGCTCCATTTTCTGCTCCAGTGAAGTGAGGTGGTTCTCCTTGAGAGCAACAGTTTGCTCAAGTTCTTCGTTCTTCTCTTTTTCTTGGCGTGCAGCGGCAGTCAGGCAGACCATTTCGTTCTTCAAGGAAGACAGTTTTTCATTTTTGTCAGTTACTAACTCCTCCTGTTCCTTAAGAAGTGCTCCCAGATTTTTCGTTTCTCCCTCGCGTTTGTCGAGATCTGCAGATAATGTTGAGATACGTTGTAGGCTGTCTTGCAACTGCTGTTCCATTTCTTCCTTGAGTTTCTGAGCGCAATCCAATTGGCGTGTGGCAAGTTGATGCAGACCACTCAACTCCACAACTTGGTTTTGCAAACTCAGAACCTTATCATCACTCAACTTTTTCTCTTGAAGCATTTCTTGAATAACTGATTGGTTTTTAGAGATTTCGTCCTTCATCACGGTAATTTCTTCGTTCTTCTCTACTAATGTGGATTGCAAAACTTTATATGCTTCATCGAGGGTCGCCTTCGAATCAACCTCCCATTGCAGGGCTTGTTCAAGGTCCTTAATTTTCGCCTCGAGTGAAGTGAGGTGGTTTTCCTTAAGGATGAAAGTCTGCTCAAGTTCTTCGTTCTTCTCTTTTTCTTGGCGTGCAGCGGCAGTCAGGCACACCATTTCGTTCTTCAATGAAGACAGTTTTCCATTTTTCTCATTCAGTGACTCCTCCTGTTCCTTGAGAAGAGCTCCCAGTTTTTCCAATTCTCTTTCACGTTTCTCTAGATCTTCAGATAATGTTGAGATTCGTTGACGGCTGTCTTGCAACTGATGTTCCATTTCTTCCTTGAGTTTCTGAGCGCAATCCAATTGGCGTGTGGCAAGTTTATGCAGACCACTCAACTCCTCAACTTGGTTTCGCAAACTCAGAACCTTATCATCACTCAACTTTTTCTCTTGAAGCATTTCTTGAATAACTGATTGGTTTTTAAAGATTTCGTCCTTCATCACGGTAATTTCTTCGTTCTTCTCTACTAATGTGGATTGCAAAACTTTATATGCTTCATCGAGGGTCGCCTTCGAATCAACCTCCAATTGCAGTGCTTCTTCAAGGTGCTCTATTTTCTGCTCCAGTGAAGTGAGGTGGTTCTCCTTGAGAGCGACAGTTTGCTCAAGTTCTTTGTTCTTCTCTTTTTCTTGGCGTGCAGCGGCAGTCAGACAGACCATTCCGTTCTCCAAGGAAGACAGTTTTCCATTTTTGTCAGTCACTAACTCCTCCTGTTCCTTAAGAAGCACTTCCAGTTTTTCCAATTCTCTTTCACGTTTCTCTAGATCTTCAGATAATGTTGAGATTCGTTGACGGCTGTCTTGCAACTGCTGTTCCATTTCTTCCTTGAGTTTCTGAGCGCAATCCAATTGGCTTGTGGCAAGTTGATGCTGACCAGTCAATTCCTCAACTTGGTTTTGCAAACTCAGAACCTTATCATCACTCAACTCTTTCTCTTGAAGCGTTTCTTGAATCACTGATTGGTTCTTCAAGATCTCATCCTTCATCAAGGCAATTTCCATAATCTTCTCTTCTAATGTGGATTGCAAAACTTTATATGCTTCATCGAGGGTCGCCTTCGAATCAACCTCCAATTGCAGTGCTTCTTCAAGGTGCTCTGTTTTCTGCTCCAGTGAAGTGACGTGGTTCTCCTTGAGAGCGACAGTTTGCTCAAGTTCTTCGTTCTTCTCTTTTTCTTGGCGTGCAGCGGCAGTCAGGCAGACCATTTCGTTCTCCAAGGAAGACAGTTTTCCATTTTTGTCAGTCACTAACTCCTCCTGTTCCTTAAGAAGCACTTCCAGTGTTTCCAATTCTCTTTCACGTTTCTCTAGATCTTCAGATAATGTTGAGCTACGTTTTAGGCTGTCTTGCAACTGCTGTTCCATTTCTTCCTTGAGTTTCTGAGCGCAATCCAATTGGCGTGTGGCAAGTTGATGCAGACCAGTCAACTCCTCAACTTGGTTTTGCAAACTCAGAACCTTATCATCACTCAACTCTTTCTCTTGAAGCATTTCTTGAATCATTGATTGGTTCTTCAAGATTTCGACCTTCATCAGGGAAATTTCCTCATTCTTGTCGTTCAACGTGGATTTCAAATTCTCGAAAAGTTCTTCGACATGTTTCTTCTGTCCAATCACCTCTTGCAGTTCTGATGCTGACAGCTCATTTGAATCAATCAATTTGACAGTTTCTGCTTCGAGATCACGGATCCTGCTGATGTTTTTAGCTGTCTCTTCTTCCAATTTACGAATGACTGCAATTGAACGCACCTCTTTCCGTTGACACTGTTCAATGTCCGATTCATTTTGCTTCAGTTTTACGCGTAACTTAGCAATATCCTCTTCCAGCTCATGGATCGTGTGATCCTGGAAATTAATAATTCTATGAATATCGTATCTGCGCATTGAATGTAGGAATTCAAGACTAGAATTTGGTGCTCCAACTTACCTTATTGTCTAATGTGAGTCTCAATTCGCACAACTGCAAGTCAATAACTTCATTGCCCAAATTGTTCGGAATTTCACCTCCAATGCTAGTATCGCCGGTGCCTCTGGCATCTCTCAACTCTTCGATGATACATTCAAGTTCCTTAAATCAAGTGAATGACCAATTAGTATCCTGTTGGAGAAACTCAATCCATCATTTCATGAGTGCATGGTTCCCCTTATCGATCAACTTGAGGGCGCACTCAGACTCAAATGATGACTATGAATTCCGCCCCTAGGGGATAATGGCTATTCTCAGAGGATTTGCATTTTGATCCAAGCATAAGAAGCCCTTGCTTGCATGATGAGCTACAACAAAAGCTAAAAAACATTAATCTATTCTGTATGTTTCTGAATTTAGTAATTTTTCTGTATATAATGAAACTCTTTCCTGTAATTTTATGACCAACCTTGATACTTGTATAGTATCATTGACCCTATCCTAGAACTACTCTGTAGTTATGTTGAGATGTAGGTATATCAAGTCTTGACAAGGTTGATACCAGTAGGAGTAATCAGACTTAGAAGTTGACACCCCTTGATAGAAAGTTAGTATTTGAATGAAATACTGGGGGGCTTCTTATGCTGCTGCAAGGCTGACATCTTAAGGTCGCTTCCCCATTGGATATTTCCAATTAGGTATCCAAAAAGACTTGAAGAAGAACCCAATATGTATCTCACAACACTTGAGCTTTTTCGCAGAACTTGTACAGAGCAGAGTTTTACATACTAAAGATTTTGATTCAGAGAAACTACAAGGAACATTGCTAAAGCCCCACTTACATTTTTATTTGCCATGAGGTCCTTTTGATACTGCTGCAAGGCTGAGATTTCATCGTTACTTGAAATGAGTTGTTCTTCATACAATCTCAACTGACCATCGAGAGAACGTTGTTCTGACTCCAACTTACTGATCTGAAATGAAAAACAGTGGGTTTATTCGATCAAGTACCAATAATATGCACATTCCTCAATGAAACATGAATACGTTTATATATTTCAACTTTCAATCAAAAAGGTACCTACTGAGTGCTATTTGTCGAAAAACTGAAATATAGATTGTAAAACGATACGTAATGCGCAGCGAGCACAGGGTTCATAGAACATACTAAAGAATCAGATATACTCCTACATGAGCTTAGCGGTTTTAGCATTTTTTCGTGCGTCATATGGTAGCCTGGACCTTCTGTGCTGACAATGAGTGACGTGCAGTTCAAGTGCGGTAAAAGTTAATGAGCTCTCACCGCAAAAAGTGTTAAAATCTGTGAACTAAATAGCTAGATAGTTACCTGATTTATCAATGTAACTAGTTGTTATATTATCTGAATAAACGCATGAAAAAAAAAAAAAAAAAAAAAAAAAAAAAAAAAAATGGTAGAGAGGGCTCACTAATATTATAACACAATAGAGAGTTTTCGCAAACCTTTGGCCACTAGGTCGTTGGCGGGATAAGACCTACGAACAAAGGAAAGAGTGAACTGCGCATGCACATATTTGGGCGAACACGATCTAACTTGGCTCGTCAACGTTAGATTCCACTAGTCTACGTAAACGACCTAGCACTAGGTCGTAAAGGTACCTCCCCGTTTAACCTTCTTCCACAGAAACGTCATCGCATGGATTGCCTTCTTTCATTCTTCCGATTGCGTACATCCATGCATTCGATTGAGTTGTGTACGCGTTTCTTTTTCTCTCGATTGGTTTTCTGCTGTATAAAAACAAGCTGCATTTTGCCCGCCTTGTTATAACTCCTTCTTCGTATCACGTTGAATATTATTGAGCTCCTCCATTCCAAACTGAACAAGTAGATTCTACTTAAGAATATGATCAACGCATCATGATACGATCTACGTGATACGTATCAGCTACGCAACCAAAAAACTTGAAAGTAAAAACCAAGATGAATTACTGAATGTAAAACTGAACTACTATTTACTAAAACTAAACTGCTGAATTTCAAACTGAACTACAATTCAAACTGAAATCTTTAAACTGAGAATTATGAAAACATTTCAACGTTAACGTCACTATTGGAATCAGCTTAGATTGTTCAACGATCTAAGAGGTTAGCATCCGGGTTTTTGTTCCTTAGATCGTTAGCCCGGAAATCTGCAACGTCAACGACCTAGGGGCTAAAGTTTTGCGAAAACTCTCTATTAAGAAATACGTGAGGAGGGACCTCCTTTCCTCTTCTCCAACATTGAAAAAAAAAAGAAAATCCAGTGAAACTAAACAGGTTGGGAGAGAAAGTACCTTCCATCTTTGTGAAATGAAGATGAAAACATTAGACAAACATTAGAGTGAATGTGAAACATTAGACACATTGGAATTGGGCTGAGTTTCCACTTACCCCGCTAGACCTGGGCAAATGGAAACCCGGCGGGAAATTTTAAAATTGATCTTGTGATCAACTGATTGAAGATAGCGGGCGTTGATTGAGGACAGTTTGAAGAACAGATGATAAAAATTGGAGGGAAATCGATGGGAAATTGAGGATTTGATGAGGGTTCAAAATGAAACTAATGAAATCCTGGGCTCCACTTACCCCGGTGTACCTTAATGATACTTCGTTCGCTCATTAACAATGACATGAGCGATCTGCACATGTCGTACTCTTCAGAGAAAGAACGCAAGAATATAACTGATCACCAAAATCGAAAAAATACAACATCATAATCATTGATCTCAAACTACCGAAACAATAAACGACAGTTCGAGGTTCGAACAAATCAAGGTTTGTGTTAAACGGACCTTTTTGTTGAGGGTCGCCAATGATTCAGTCAGTTCCTCGATCTTCAATTTATCATGGAGAGCGTCCTCTTGATGAGACGAAACCTGACGTTCAAGGGCTTTACATTTCCTGCACTCTTGCACTTCGCTGACCGGAGAATGACGACCGAAGGAGCGTCTTGAGCTGCTCGCATCGCACGCGCCCTGAAGACGTTGGCAGCGCTCTCTCAATTGGGCGATATCCTTATTTTTCACGAGCACCACGGATTCTGTAAATTAACGAATTAGTCAACGTCTGCTTGGCCCAATGGTAATTTGATTTTCACGGATGGATCTACAATCGGGAATTCCGTTGGTTGCGGAATACTGTGCCTAGCAAACCAGTATGAGGCATCCTTTAAATTAAATTCTATAATATGAAGCTACAATGCCGAAGTAATCTCCATTAGTAAGGCGCTAGATACCGTTTTGGAGCAACCTCCCGATGACAATATCAATATTATTTGTACTGATTCTCTAAGTGCACTGAAAACCCTAGGCTCCAATAAAATCAATAGAGCTCACCACCCGATTGTAGCTGAAATACTGTCGAAGCTACACGATTGTGAACAGGGTAAAGTAATAAAATTAGAGCCCATGTGGGTTTAACACCAAACGAAAGAGTTGATAGCCTTGCGAAGAGGGGAGCACATAATGAGGTAGAATTGAGACCGCCCGAGATTCTATGGACTGGAATAGCAAAGAGGTGGTGAGGTGCTGTCTGCAAAGTTTGCTTGACGGGTCTCTCGTAAGTATACTCCGATTATGTGCAGATGTTTGCAGAAGCACCCTCACTAGGAACCTCAAGTCTCAAAGACTTGTTCTGGTTCTGACCCTCAAGCGTCTTGACCTGGTTTGGGCTGCTGCAACAGCCTCCAAGAGCTGCCAGAAGAGTTTCTGCGTTTCAAGGAGGACATTTGAAGAAGTAGCGTGGGTTCAACATTTCTACTAGAACTCATAGAATCGATTATTCAATTCATTCCAGACTTGTCGAATTCCAGGATGGTTTTCTAAAACCTTATAAAATAATATTTTATATTATGTCATGGATCCAAAGTAATACTGTTTACCTAGATTTGATATGGTTTCGCGAGCAGAATCAAGTTCCTCTTGCAAACAGTTCTTGATAGTCATAGTCATTTGCAGCTGGTGCTTCACTCTTTTGAAGCGGGACGATCTCTGACGAGGGCGGTTCGGGGTGTCGCCATCCGGTGTACCTCTGTTCGATGACCGGCTGCCAGAACTGGTCAGATACGGCGAGTTCCCACACGAACCGGGATCCTCCGCTAGAAATAAAACATACCAGACGTACGATGTTCATCAAAATCAATCAAACCCCACCAATATGCGGCCAATCAACCAAACTTTGCTGAACTTACGCAACTGAGAGAGGGTCAGGAATATCTGTTCCTTCGTGATCTTCGCTGGCTCCATTCCAATAAAAGCTTCCAGCGCTGTTTTGATCACCTGTGCCTGCTCTCTGTCTGACACTCGGCACAACCTTTTGCATAGTTCGTCGTTCGTTTTGTGAACAGATGTAAACATAAGGTAGGCCGTGGCAATCAAGACGACGTAATTTTCGTCCTCCTCGTTCCCAAGAATCAGGGACTTGTAGTAATCTGGAATGAGAGGTGGGTGAATGAATAAACGGGTGAAAATAAACATGAATAAACAACTCTGAACTTAACACTCAAGTACGGAGCAATTAGACCCAAACCTCAATATTCAAATGAAAAGTTTCCCTCCATCTCCAAATTGTTCTTTACAGTCCTCACATAGTTTGGTAAAAAGTTACTCCATTTTGAGCGCCGGGTGGGGGGGGGAGAGAAGTTGGTAAATTAATAGTTTTTATCTATTTTTAGTGAATTTTCGAAGAAAATGTAGCTATTGTTCTCGATCCAAAATTTATAAAACTCGAATTTTCGAAAACTTTTCATACCAAAATCCGTTTCAGACCATCCTGAATCCACTGCCAAAATATACCAAAAATTATATTTATATAGGTATATTTTTATAATATAAAAATATTATTATATTATGTGTCATTCCAGATGATAACTCTCGATAGAATTGATATAAAAGTTCAAATTTTCACAGAAAATCCGTCTTGGCAATCGAAAGGCCAAGTTCGTAGATGGGCAGAATCGGGCCACTCTAAGGGGGGTTTTGGGGAGCTTTAGGGGGGGGGGAATTCCTCATAAATTCCCATAATGAAACATTCTGACAAGTGAAACCTCATTTTAAAGGTTTTTTTTTAAATGCTGAACGCGATGGTGAAATCAGAATTGCGATATCTTATTCCGCTCTCAAACTGGAGCCCTTTGAAGATGAAGAAACGTGGTTGATACTTGAGATGTTCTTTAATGGAGACATTTGACATAAAACCAGCAATTTCTTCGAAAATTCGCTCTTATAGCCATGCTGCATGACTGTGGATTTTCTTCCAGGTGCCCTCTACTCTTCAGAATTCTAAAAATCTTTTTTAAATATCTCGAAAACCATGTGTTTAAGCCCAAAAGTGCAATTCACAAACAAGATCTATATTAAATCACGAATAAAAATGGTAATATACATAATCTTGCCAAAGCGAATGGTCTCAGAGTTACAGAGGGTGTAAAAGCAGACATCTTTCGTATTTTTCAGATTTTGAGAAAAAAACGACATCACTAAGGAAATTAATCTTGTTATATAGGATTGTGTTTTGTACACGCAAATTGCGATTTTAGGGGCCAACTTCACCACCTTCTCAAGGGGCGTTACTTTTCAAGGCAAAAGAGGCTGTTACAGGTCTAGGCCACATAAACCATTGCAAAGTCCACAACTGATCAATATGGCGCCTCCAGGTGAGTCCCTCCGAGGTTGAGACCTCAACACTTTGGATATCACACACACTTGGACCATTTAGGACTACCTTGACGATAATCCTTGGCCCAAGCTGGTTGGTAGAGCTTCCGGAGTCATGAAAATATTATGCCTATATGATGGGAGTAAGAAACTCGAATATGAGGACGCCTGAGGAGTTGATGAGTACAAACTATTGTACAACGGAGGTGAAAAAATTTCTCCAAGAGTGTATCCCACCAGCACCAGCTTCAAATATTGGGCATTCTTCTAAATGTGGCAAAAAATGTCTAAATCTAATATTAAGAGTATTTCACTTACTTGAATTGAATTATTATTTGCAACTAAAAAATACTAGTTGTATGTACAATAGTTTGTGCTCATTACTCATCATGAATAGGCATCATATTTTTATGATTCCAGAAGCTATCAACAAATCAAAACATACATACGTATAACATAAATATCTACACTAAATCTTTTTCGTGTAATTTTCCAAACTTGATGTAAAAAATGACCTACTGATAGGAATTTTCAAGTTTTAATTCTCCAAGTTGAGAAGTTGTTTCCTATAGCCCGTCATAACGGAGTGGTATCTTTTGCTCCACCAGGCCAGAAATTAATGTGGGTAAACACATTTCAATTTCCTGTACAAAGTTGGTTTGGAAATTGTATAAAAAAGCCCAGATTCCACCTAGTGAAAACGTATTTTTTATACGATGGTAACCAGACGTTCCTGGTTTATTTTAGGGGCGATGAAAGTTGGAATACGATGGATTTTTACTTGTGATGTATGTGACGGCTTCCTCCAATGTGGTGACATCATTTTCATTTCTGAAAAAAATTGTAATTTGTTTTTAATGTTAAGAATGTTCACAGATAGAACATGAATGAGAAAATCACAATGTTGTAATCTATATAGGTTTGCGTACTAAGATAATACCGTATAATATTATATAAGTGATTTTCCAAAAGTAGGGATATGTCTATAATAAAGACATATTATGATAGGGTACCATAGTTCAGCTTCCCAACCTCAATTTTTCGAGTTCTAAATTCCATCACTTGCTCCCTACATTAAATTTTGTTTCAACACCAACAATTGGTTGGGTTTATACACCATTCTACTAGACTCTAGTAACTAGAGTATACTACGGTGAATCTCAATAATCTTTATAATTACGGTCATTCAGTATTAATGTGATGTTTTTGGTTCATAATATGAATGTTCTAATATGATAGTTTACATATTAGTGTTCAAGTCCTAAAATAGTTTTTATAATATGAATGAATGTTCTTATATTATCTTAAGAAAACTACTGCTGTACCTACCTTCCTCTTTTGAAAATGTCCAATGCCCACGCACGTTTCTATCAATGATTTTTCATTCAGGTGTTTTGGGGGTTGATATTTTCCACTTAATCGTCACTAAACGTCTAGACAGACAGAAATTATTTCTAGTTGCTTACCTTCTTGGGAGTCTTATGATGAACTGTGATTTATTGACATCCCTGGTTGACTCCAATTCGATTGAATTACAAGACGTATTTGGGCAAAATAGGTTGTTTCCTCTCATATTCAATCAGTCGTTTATAGAGATTAGTTATAAATAGTGATCGCATCAAGACTGACAAAAACTAATCTCTAATCTAAACAACTTCTAGCAATAGAAATCGTTTGTAGTCGGCGTAGAAGGACGGTCCCTCGAGTGTCAACTGTAAGTACGCGATACCTACTGTGGTTCTCATGAGTTAAATAACGAAGAAACTGATTTTCACAATGTTGATCGTGAGAGTCGTAACACCAAGTTCCTCTTTGATGTATTCGTCGAATGAATAATAATAATAATATCTATACATTATCGTTAACTTCTTGATACTTCTACGTGAGAAGTCAGTTTGGCAGTCGAGTACGATGTAGAAGTAACACAATGAAACAGCGCAATCGTAACTGTAATGCAACTGCGATAGTAATACAACTTACAGGTAGGAACACAGACGGATGAAGAAATCCGGAGTCAGATCGCCGATGAAGTTGAGCGTTGTTGGGGCCACTTCCAACGCATTCGCCTGCACAAATGATTTTGTGATAGAAGGATTTTAGTGTGTAAGTAGTGATTTATCGTAGATAAATCATTGATGAAGAGACTGATAACTTACCCATGAAACTAAAACTGATTTCCAATGATTCAAAAGCATGATTCACTAGGGAACGAACGAATAACTGATAAATCTCTGGATGTTCATTGACAGTGGACTAACGATAGCGGAGTTGAGCAGTAACGTATTTCACTTTAGCCGCCACCGCATGGATGAAAACAAACGGCGGCCATTTTCCATCGTTCCATGGAGACCGTTGTCCGGCATATTTCAAATCCTGTGACCACCACTTTAGGTAAACCAAACCAATTGGAACACGAAAATAAGTCGGATGTCCCCGACAGACAAATATCCGAAATCACCTTCGTTCCGTAAGCACGAAAAGTATCTCAAAACAAGAAACTCAAGGAACTCCAAAAGGAAACTCAATCAACAATCGATTACCCACTACAAATCGATGTTTCATACCACCAATCGATTTTCACATACTGATTTTTTCCATTACCGCGTAATGAAGTATTGTAATCGTAATTGTAATAATAGTATCGAGTTTTACAATTTCTTATTGGCGTAGGTACATTGCAGTTTGAAAAAGGGATGCAACATCGGAACCAAATAATCGATTATAACATCAAATGATTATTCATAAGGTAATAATCGATGTGACCAATTAATCGGTATTGAATAATCGATGTTCGATTACTCGAAAGCAAATAATCGATTGTTAGACTAGTACTTATTTCAAAAGCATAATCGAGGAACTTCCGATACTAAGTATATCGATCACGATATTCTGCGTCGATATCGATACAGCCATATTATCGCCACAAAGTATCGATATCGGCAATATCGAATGAAAAATTTTAATGACTGAGTATTTTATGACAATGGTTTCTTTATACTAGTGAAGTTATTCACTTGATATATTGAATATATTGTTATGTACAATCTAAGACTGATTTCATCTTTATATTGCAGATAATTTATATTAATTTTTATATTTTATTAAATTTTAATTTAAAATTTGGTTTAAAAATACATTTGAAATCTCATATTTAATATATATTAAATTTTAATTAAAAATTTGGTTGAATAATACACTTGATATATCAATATATGCCGAGATGTATGCTCATTGAAAAAAAACTTGTGAAGCTAATTTTTGATTCGTTTTTGCCAGATGAACACGCCTGAATTGGAGCATAACTTCACTGTAGTAGTACCACCACTAAGTACTCATCACTACCAATACTACCATCTAATTCATCTAATTCTCAGAAGCCTTGCAGAAAGCTCCCGCCAACAGCATTGAAAGAAGCGAAAAGCTCCCTGCAGGTGCAACAGAGGAAACAGAGGAAGGTGAAAGGGGGGTTGTGGGAAGAAGACAGGGAACAGGAAAACACTGATGGTAGTGGGAGGGAGTATCGTTGAAAGTAGAAAAACCATCATAACTCCTTTGTTTTTCTTCTTAGGAAGCTCATTTTTATTTGAAATTGAAGAGTTCAGTAAGCTGAATAAAAACATCTGAAATAGCTCCAATTTTGAAGAAGTTATGAGCATTTGAAATTGCTGAAAATTACTCTTTGCCCCCCTTTCCTCTTCCCCGCCTAATAGGGGGGGGGGGGATGAGGGGAGGGGTCAAAATGTACCTACAAAAGGCACTCCCTTGGATGGGAACAAACGTGTGTGCAAAATGTCAGGTCGATCCGTTTTGTCTGCTGTGCTGTAGCCCCGTCCATGAAGAAGAAGAAGAAGAACTGTGATTTTATAACTGCTGTAGGTACCCCCGACATCTGATGTTCCCAAGAGCTGGAATTTGGTTTACGTCCTCACAGGCACCAAAATTTTGTGTTCAAAACTCAACTCCCGAGACACTCAGGGGACCGGGCTACAGGTGGATGAATGTTCCGTCGCGTTATCAGTGTCTCGGTCGCTTCGGTTTTGTTGGCGGGCGGGACTCTCCTGCGTCCTTAGATAAAATTCGTTTCATCCGCCGACTTGCCTTGGAATATTGGAAGTGAAAAGTTGAAACGGCGGCTCGTACGTGGCCCACGGAGGTCGTGATGAGGGGGAGGGAGGGGAGAGGTGGCCCGTGAAGAGGTGAAGGGAGGGGAGAGGTGGACCGTGAGGAGGGAAGGTGGCCCGCATCTCCTCCCTGCAGAGTCACAGCCAACCTTCCTCAATTGATTGTTATTATAGACGAGCGGTCTACCCCCCAAATTGTGCACATAACCGACCACTCAATGGTTACCAAAAGAATTTGGGGTCAAATTGTTCGTTTTCGAAAACTGCACTACTTTTCGATTTTACATTTTTTGGTTGGAGTGTGGAAAATCCTATTTTTAATACCATAATATGAATTTTTCCCTCGTCACGAACTTGAACCTGCTCCCATTTTTGGCTTATTACATTTTGGTTTATAACCTTTGAATCGCCCAAGAACAAAAATTACCATTGGCGCGAGGGGGGGGGGGTGGCCACCACTGCTTCTACTTCATTATGGTACCACCACATAGCGACCTCTTGTATTTCAGTAGTATTGAAAAACTGATGGTGGTTTATTCTCTAGACTGAAGCATCATTATCTATGTGCCCACAAAGGTTACAAGGAGAAACAAATTCTAACATTGAATTGGATTGGATAGGTCACAACATTTTATTAAATTAACAATCAACAGCCATGAAACAAGGGGACAGAGTTTGTACAATTATAATCGGATATTGTCAGAGAGTGGAGGAGAGGCGGATGTGATGGGCGGTATTGGAAGGTGTGGGAGAATCAACCGTGAACACCGAGACCAACAAGTCCTGGAGCGGCGACAATGCCGGGGGCGATGATTCCTGAGGAGACGAGTCCTGGGGCGACGAGTCCTGGGGCTACCAATCCTGAGGCCAAAACAGCGGGGGCTCCCAAGACGCCAACACTTCTGCCCAACCTGGAGATCAGATGTTATCATAGTTATGTCATTGATGGTTCAAGTGGTGAAACATAAAACATTCATATAAATCATCTCGTCAACAAGTACATCATTATGGCACCTATCAATAGTGTGTGAACGTAACCACATACTTTTGATCACTTCGTCATATAACTCTTACCCCCAACAAACACCCCGTGTAAAAATCACCCCTCTTCGCAAATATCATTCTACAACAGCTGGAAAACGGTATGATATCCATAACTGTTATGATACCCACTTTCCCCGCTCGGGTTAAGTTCTGGTACGGTGATTGTGCAGTCTGTGAGACATCACCTTAGTTGGAAGGAAAAGGGCTGGTGGGGAAAGTCCTAGCCAATTCACAAGCGCCGTACCCGTTTCGAAATCTCCCCTGGGCGCCATGGCGAGAAGACAGCTTACCATAATAGGCTTTTTAAACAATTTTAGCTTGTATAATATTATTATACAAGCTAAAATTGTTTAAAAAGCCTCTTCAGTTTTTTAGCTTTCTAAGATTTGTGTTGAATCTTGACCAGGAATAATACAATAATATTCTATGTAGGTACACAATACATAGATGTGTAGTAATAAAAACGTCAAGCTATGGCGCCAAGGGGAGACTTCGAAATTGGTACGGTGCTTGTGCATTACTTTCATAACTTTTTCCGGCTGCTGTAGAATGATATTTGCGAGGCAGGTAAATTTTATATGGAGCGTTTTTTAGGGAGATATCACATAATTTGTGATATCCTCAAAAAAAAAAAAAAAAAAAAAAAAAAAAAAAAAACGCTACAGGTCTTTTCAACATCAACAACAAAAATATTATTTTGTTGAAGTTGAAAATATCTGTAGAGGCCATATTGATGCAAAAATAATTGGATAGAATAAGCCACAACTCATTTTGTTCAGTTCCCTATGTGAAGATAGTAGCATCAAACAGAGTACCTATGTAGCAAAATAATTAAGCCAGTCTGCAGTGGCATTTAGCAATGTATGTATCCAAGTGTTTATACACCTTCACTTAAGCAACTCCCCGAAAAAACAGGATTTTTGAAGTTATTTAGATATAGCGACTTTAAACTTTTAGGGATTTCTATTATCCACACCAAGAAGATCCACACCAAATTTCGAGATAATCGGTCGAAAAGGGGCCGAGATCTGGATAGGTACCTGAAAAACGGGTTTCGTGACGTTCGGTAAACGTAGAGTTGGTCCTACCGTTCGTTTTTCTTACTCTTAACTTGTTTGCTTGGCGGAACGGTACCACGTTCTTAGATATCACCGGTGGAAGGGGGGGGGGGGATCAATAATGTGTGGACATGGATACAGCTCTTGGTCGTCTTATACAGCAAAATGTCTTAAATGTCTTATACAGCAAAATGACCAATCATCACACACCTGACGTGAGGAGCTCCGATGAGTGATGGAGCAAGGACACTTGGGCCAGCAATGATTCCGGGGCCAGCAATGATTCCAGGGCCTGCGAGGATTCCAGGACTGGCGAGCCCGATGAGACTCCTTTGGCTCCTGACAACTTCTTCGGCAGAGACGGCCGCGACGAGGAGGGCGAACTGTAAGTAGGTACAAGGATTCAGTTCTGATCAATTCAAAATAGGTATGTATACCTATTTCATTGTATACAATGAATATCATCATCAACACCAATTACCCAACACTTGATATTTAAATATTTCTTCACATTATGTGGGGGACGTCAATTAACCCAGTAGTGCTCAGAATAGAAAAAAAATTGTTTTTCCGTGAAATTCCGTTTGCATTGGTTTTAGTTGAGACTCTTGACGCTATACAGGTATATAAAAACTTCATAATACCATTGGTAGCTTTTTTATGGCATGTGACATATATGTCACGTTGAGCACTGCATTAGGGGTCTTTTTCGTCAGGAAGATACGAGGGAAAAAGAAAAGAGGCGTGGAGAAAACTTCAAATGACCAATATTTATTTCCAAAAAAAAAACGTTATTTTCATAAAAAATGTTATTTCAAAAATATTATTTATCAATATTTGCTAAGTAGGTACCAATCAGTCGAATAACACTGAACTTTTACCGAGTGTGGTACGGACCAAAGCAATCGATGCATAAACCCACATCACATTTTCAGCAGTAATACCTGGAAACAGTTTTGCAGTTGTCGCCTTTACATCTTCTTCTCAGCTTGTCGGGGATTTTCTTGATGAGATGATCGACTCGATCAAACCTTGACTCATCCAGAGATCGTCTCGCGGCTGGGCCAGTCGCCTTAGCAGGAGTTTAGTACTGCTTCAAGTAGGTCAAAACTATTGTTCTTCTGAATTCAAGGTGAGAGATTGTATGTCCCATCTTGCGATACAGCACCCATGCGTTCTGGAGTAAAACATTCAGATGCCATGCAATCAATGGCCAATACCATTTCCGGTTGCGAATGCGGATCCTGTAAAGATTTAGGTTCTGATCCTATCTCCCATTCCTTTATTATACTCTGCGAAAACAAATGGACGAGGAGCTTGTATTTCTTTTTTTTCTCCAAAAGAATATCTCTTTACATTGGTTATCGGAGCAACTCCATGAGTATTAGAGGCAACAGCGACCACCGAATTGTCTCTCCACTTACAAAGGAGTACAAGGAGTGACGTGGATGGTAACTGTGAGGGGTTCTGCAGATCCGGAAATATCACGGATTGACTATCATCATTGCTAAGAGTATTGCAAACATCACCTGTGTACAGTTGTCCGTCCTTGGTTCTCACTTTATCATCGGTTTGCAACTGTCTTCGACTGAGGTTTCCTAACTCCCCACCATCTTCATCACCAGAATCATCGTCACTCAAAACATTGATATCGGGAGGCGCAATAAGAATGTCCCTTTCAAAAAACTCGTCGGCATCATCGAGAAGAAGTTCGATTGCCTCCTGAACGGATAAACCAGGGCGAACAATCCTCCCAAGTGCTCTGAAACAATAAGAAACCAATATTATTGCTGCCTACCTCATATAGTCAGACTAGTGCTTAGCGTAACATATATGTCACACTTGAGTAAATAACGTGATATTTTCACCAGTAGCCTAAAGTATACTCATACTTCACATTAATTCGATCATTCCATATGTATAGATACTAAAATTAGCTGACTTATAACAAAATAAAGTTTGTAGTAGGAGAATTACTCACTCTTCATCGACGAGATCCATTTTCTTGATATCCTTGGACGAAAGGTATAAAACAGTGAAGAATGAAGGTAAAAAGACCGATGCACGGGGCAACTGCTCGATAAAAACTGAAACATGACTGGTTCGTGGAGTACGAGAGAAGTCTAGAAGATCAAAGTCTACTGTTGTTTACATGACAGCTCGCTTTGATTGGACGCCTCTACCCGTGACATATATGTTACGTTGAGCATTACTGGGTTAATCATGAACATTTAAATTCACATTTGATTCCAAACGTTGAAGTAAAGTCATTAGATGACTGGTTAACAGTAAAGCTCGGGACGAAGGATTTATTCTATTTTTCATGTCACTAAACCTCCTACAACCCCACAAATACCCGCCGGCCAGATAAGCCAAGAGTTTTCAATAGGCCAAAAGGAACAAAATTTTTGTGCATTTTGGCCTATTGAAAACTCTTGGCTTATCTGGCCGGCGGGTATTTGTGGGGTTGTAGGAGGTTTAGTGACATGAAAAATAGAATAAATCCTTCGTCCCGAGCTTTCGGCTTTATTAGGCGTTTTTCAGGGATTAAGAGTAAACTGTTTCTCATCGTCCCAGTCTCAGCTTACGATCTACTTGTTGGGATCAAAACCTAACAGATGAATAATTCATCTGTTAGGTTTTGATCCCAACAAGTAGATCGTATTATTAGATGTGCAACCTAAAGCATCAAGAATGTTATGAACCCGATTCATGAAGTGGGTAAATACCCTCATATAAGGAACTTGCGCAAATTGTCTTTCAGAGGTGTATAGCTAGATGGTTACCTACTCAATGAGAAAATAACCGTGATAAAAGTTGGCATTTGTGTGCTTAGGTATAATAATACCTTTTAATAATAATAATAGTAATACCATAATACAGATTATAACTAGCACACATATTGATTCCTTAATAATATCGTTTTGTTTTTTCAAATATTAGTCAACTGCAAAACCTTTTGTCACATTTTACAGAACGGGGAAACAAATAAAAATAGATTATTAAAATTTGATGAAATCGGTTGGAAGTCATTCACAAATATTTACAATTGTTGCAATTAGATAATTTTGATTGTGATAGAAGCCAAACTTGCACCAAATGTGGTGTCGTAAACAGCATTTTCATTAAATGTTTAATTGAATTTCTTTTTGTTCGTGATTAGAGGAACTAACCGAGTGAGATTATTAAATTGAGCAAATTTTCTTTAATTTGATCGTTCGAAATTCTGTGTCCAATATTAAATATTATTAAAAATTTTGTTTGTTACTCACCAACAAGAATTTCATGTTGAAGATTGTATGAAGCCTTGAGGACAACTATAGAAACCCTAGTGTGATTGAGGCTTTTATACTACAGTACTAGACGTAAGTCGCCTACTGCCGGGACCTTGATCAGGAGCTGATTTAACAATAACCTGCAACTATTGCGTCAATTACTTGCAGTTCATACACCGCTCGGAAAATGAACCTACAAGAGGTGGAAGTCACCCGAACGACACTAATCATAGTCAGAACGGAATTGAGAGGCATAAATAGCATTGTTTGAATTGGGTTTTCGTCAATGTCCCTGAAAAACTTGGCCTTTATGATTATTTATAGGGTTGATCCACCCCGTTCCCATTATTACATACTTGCGATATATGAGTTATCCAAGCGTCTGGAGGGTGTCGCAGCTGTCAGGCTGTAGTGAGGGAAGTACGGTGATAAATGTTATATGTATTGTTAAATACTCGACAAATATGATAATATTTATGAAATAAACCTATTCGGTTAGAATTAAACCATAGAATGAACTTTTATTTTATCATTGGTAACACTACGCATGAAATACCTAGTGTCAATTGTGTCTCTTACAAACCATTATAATCTTAAATACCAAAATCCTCCCGGGAAGGAAGAATTTAAGATTTTCATATTTCGGCTTCCGTATAAACACCCACCCCTGTGCATCTGATCCGGAAGTAAACCCCCCCCCCCCCCCCTATGTCCTTCCCCGGCCACACTAACATTTAAATACGGGAGAAAAGTTCGATCCTTTGAGCCGTTTTTACGTGATTGAAGGACAGACAGACAAACACCGATTCAAATCGGCACGGTTCGACTCCATTTCACGCGAAACGAATAACTGTAGTGAAATTTTTCGAAAATACCCAAAGAACACGAAAATCGTCTCCAAATTTAGTTATATAATATAATATATATATAATATAACTTGTTGGAGCGAAGCTCACTGGTTATGTTACTGATATCAAGTATTTAGGATTAGCCAGTTACTTATGATTATATAATATAGGTATAATATATAATTATATAATGATAGGTATCAGTAACATAACCATTGAGCTTCGCTCCAACAAGTTAATTTTCTATAAAATTATACCGGCTGTCTGAAAAGTTTTTTGACCAGTTTATCCTAAAACTTCCGGATTCATGTGTTCACGAAGCCGCATGTCGCTTCGCCATCATTTCTGATGTAGGTACCTACCAAAGGGCGTTGATAATACTATTTCCTTTATTAGTACAGGCTGGATACCGTAAGTTTTAGGATTTACTTGTTGATGAGCAATTCGTGGTATACTGAGGGGGAACTTTTTTGAGAAAATTGAGTTTGTATGCGGAAAAACGTATTTTCAGGCATATTTTGACGCTGAAACGAATGTTGACATACCCAGACCTCCCTAGCAACGAATTAAATGAGTTTTCAGTCGCAATATCTGCATTTCAGGGTGTAGAAAGTGTTCCTTTCTGAGTGTGATTACATAGGAAATGTATTTATTTTTGAGGTAAGGCCTTCATAAAATTAAATTACATGAACTGTTCAAAATGTCCTCCGTTCTCGGGGATCTGATTCGAGAACCACCGTGACCTTCATTCGTGACCTGTTGTTGACTCCATACGCAGCCACCCTCTGCATCCGCGAAAACGGAAGACATTTTGAACAGTAACTGCTCATGTTATTTTATTTTATGATGGCCCTCCCTCAAAAATAAATATATTTCCTAAGTAATGCCGTTGACTTGATACTTTCGACAGCCTGAAAACTCATTCAATTCGTTGCTAGGGAGGTCAGGGTACGTCAAAATTCGATTCAGCTAAGTTCATAGATAGACAGAATCAGACCACTCTAAGGGGGGTTTTGGGGGAGTTTTGATTACCCATACATTTCCAAAATGAAACAGTCTGACAAGTGACACCCCAGTTTGAAGTTTTTTTATTCGCTCTGAACACGATGGTGAAGTCTGAATTGCGATATGTTATTCCGTTCTAAAACTGGAGCACTTTGAAAGCGAAGAAACGTGATTGTTACTTGAGATGTTCTTCTTTCCGTTATCTGCTCTAATCTGATAACGGAAAGAGATATCGCTGTTCTGACTTTACTATCGTGTTCAACGTTGACAATTCTATAAACTGAGGGGTTACTCGGCTAAAAATGGTTGAATGAGATGTCCCAAACATCACATTTTACATAAAACCAGTTATTTCTTCATATTTCATGCTGCATGACGGGTTTTTTCCATGCTCCTTCTAACTTAATTTGGCACCAAGAGTCATCCGTAAACACTTTTGTGCATTCACCGTTCTCATTTTCTTGTTTGTAAAGTTAGTATGAGTAGGTTTTCGTTCAGGCTTGAGGGACCATTTTTTGGTCCAAGCCAAAACCCCATAATATGAATAGATGCGTGAAGGGCCGTGTCTCTAAACGTACTCTGGACCTTTCAAAAGTATTAAATGCGCTTCACTTAGTTTGGAAATTTTCCCCAAACTAAGTGACGCGTAGCCTAAACTTCTGATCGACAGCCACGCACCTACGAACTATTAAACGACGGGGAAACCTACGAGGAAAGTGCAACGAGAAATGGTCGGCGTAAACAAACACCTTTGTGAATTCCATTATAATTATTTGCACTTCTTGGCGCTTGTGGGAGGTTCAAGGCCGACGATTTCCAGCCATAACAAGTCTCGGCTTTGTCAACTCGAATTGAAAAACATCGGTAGGCACGCGGAAGGCAGTACGAGTACTAGCCCATACGAGGAGTTGGGAAGGGACAAGGGAGGGTCTAGTGCAAGGACGATTATACAGTCTAGTGGTATATAATAACTCAGCTTCCATGTTTCTGATATTGTGATTATTGGAATCCACTAGTCTACCCACTGAACACGATGAAATCCCTATTTGTGAGTCTACCCAATTTAATTTTAAAACGAAAATAGCTTGATACAGAGTCTCTATGAATTTCATTTTCAACGGATAAGATATTTCAAATCTTTATTGAAACAGTTGTTTATGAGATGGTTGATATAATACGTTCAAATAGAAAATTCGACACCTTGACAAAAAAAAACAAAAAAAAAATTAATCTTCTCGACGATTGAAAAAGTTTGGTCTTCTTTAAGAATCTGTCCTGTTCCGAAAACATTGGCAAATCGTTTAATTGGACCTTATCAATTTGTTGAACCAGTAACCATTTAATCATTTGTTGAACTATGAAACGATGCGGCTGCTCATATAGAACCCGAAAATGCAAAAAAAAGTAATATTGACAAAACATGGACCACTGCCCTTTTAACATTCACCGATTCAACTATTGTCAACAATTAGTTGTAACAATTGTATGACTTATTAGTTGGTAGGTTAATACTTCACCCTTCTATAAATAAAATAATTACCTATTAAAATTAGAAAAGGGTTGGGGACACAAGAGTGTTTAGATTTGGGCATCTGTGCAAAGCATGCTTAATAGTGTAGCATCTCAGTGAATAGTAGGTAGTAGTAGATTGCTGGTGATGAAATTCGCTCTTTAGGCCGTTCTGCATGACTCAAATTTGTTCAATTATGGTAACAAAAGAAGTTTTACCATCCTGACAAGTGCTATTTTTCTTAGTTCAAATCCAATATATCTTCATGATGCGATAAGCGTTTTCAATAGTTCTTCGGTTTGGATATCTTTGCCGACTGGGGGACATACTGCGATATTCTGCAAGAAGACCATTGCCTCTTGCAGCACCATATGCGAAAATCGTATCAACGTTCTCTTCAGCTGCGTGTAAATTTGGCATTGTACTTCTTGAACGCGAATCGAAACTTACTTAATATTCCGATGATTTGCACGATATTGACAATTATTATTATTCATAACACAAAGTAGGCAGACGAAGAATGAGGGAGAGATAAGGTAAACAAATAGTAATGCGAACATAGTCCATATATGTTATAAGAGGTAAACAAAAACTTCATCAAAAAAATCATGCTCGACGTTCCTCACGTTCTTTTAGGCTTCAATCACTTCCCTAGTAGATATCTTTATAATTTACATGAAAAATAAATTTAATTTATTGGAGATAAGATCCAACAAAATAAGCACGACATCAGATTTTTTCCCATTCCAATTGCATTCCAACATTGAGAGATAACTGCAGTTTTGAGTAGACCGTTGGAAAGGTAATTAAATTTCACAACTTTTGTGAGATTCGGCAGCTTGCAGGATTTTTTTTTGAAGATTAGTGATCCTCGAAACTTTGTCGCTAACTACGCTTTTCTAAAAATGTTCATTTCTTGATCTGTTATCGAGGTTTAAAAGCACCTTTAGAACATTGAACGTGCATTTGACTTGAAAAAATTTTAATGCTGATTGCAAAACTGTGATAAAAAGTGGATAAGCAGAGAAAATTGAGGTGTCCATTAAAAACACGGTTTTCTCGAAATTACCTTTGAAAGGGCATATGAGCGGAACGGAATGAGATAGAAACATGCGGTTGGCGGCGTTAACTACATTTTTGATCTACGAGTAGATTTCGTAGTTTCTCCATCTTCTCCATTTCGTAGTTTCTCGTAGTTTCTCCATCTTGCGTATTGCCATCTACTTGCGATACACCCTGTATAATCATTGTCAGTCATTATTACCAATAAATGAATATAAAATTATAATCTCAATTGACATTTTAGGTGGTCGTTCTTCTGGTGGTTGGCGCTCTCTCCGCACCGACGAACGACGTGAGGGACAAACGCGGTCTCCTTCTCGCCGCTCCAGCTGCCGTCGCTGTCGCTCCTCGAGTCATCGCCGCCCCCGTCGTCGTCTCGCCTGCCATCGCCGCCCCCGCTGCTGTAGCGGTCGCCCCAAGACTCATCGCCGCCCCCGCGTTGACTCCTGTCATTGCCACCTCTGCCATCGCTCCCGCCCCCATTATCACTGGGGCATCCGTCATTTCTAGCGGAATCATTGCTCACTAATTACTACCAAAGCCCTTTCCACTTCCTTTTCTCTTCATTGATATGTATAAGTATTGAAAAAAGCCTGAACCAAATAAGTGTAGTCACATCAATCACATTATAGTTGAAAGGATTACAAAAATATACCTAATAAAACGTTGCATGATCCAGTATTACCTATCGATGTAGGCACTCTTACCATTTGCTACAAGATCTAAGTTGTTGAAATGTTCGTAGACAGCCTTCAAATTTACATTGAACACAAAAATAGTCTAGTAGGTACCTATAGTAAATAGTCTGAAAATAGTAGTTAGTTTTATTTCCCAATTAATTGTTGTGTTTATCTACCATCTTCTCACGTGACTATTCTCAATGTGCTAAAACTGATTAATAAAATGGATTCTTAAAATTCAATGAACTGTACTACCCTATTTTAATTCCTGGTGAAATATGATGTACCAACATACTGAAGTTGTTTTTTTGGTTTTTGTGTGGGAAGGCTTTATTCGAGTTAACTTGACTAATTTGGTCGCATATGCATGAGTATGAGAAATAATATGTTCGGTTACTAATACATAACTAAGTACGAGTATGACGCTCTCAAGTAAACTATGACAACTGTTTAACGCTTAAAACAAGTGTGTTTATGGTGTGTTACATCTAAGTACTGAGTGGTCCTTTTGGGTACCTATAGCACGCTTATCAGATCTAACAAACTACATCGGTTGAATCGAAGTGAGTGCCGTAGACACCATCCACGTCGAATATTATTAGTGGCTTGTAGTTTCGCATCGTAGGTTCACGAAGTCGCATTGAAATCAACATTTCGGCCTCTATTTCAACGAATACGAATAACCGATGCTATGAGCCGTAGAATGATGGAATTAGTAGTGGTAGTGGTCGTGGTTAGTTCTTCATTTAAGATGGTCTTCAGTATCCACGATACCCAAAGACAGAAGCTGAAAGACCTTTCGAAAATGGAATGCCCGCTGGATGCCAAATCCATCAACCCCTGGCTCGTGAAGATCTGGGATGTGGACTACGGACTGATCATGGCCCACGGGTTGGTACAATTTGAATACTTGGATAATAATTATTGTGAGTGAAGTTACGAATGTAAATTAATAGCTGATGTAGATCAGTTGGTGCCCAGAAATTGGTTTGGGTGTATTATCTCGATTGAAATCAGACACTTGGCAATTACAGAGTAAGGGACATTTTAATAAAAAATAACACTGATTCCGAATTGTAAATAACTTTAGGAATCCCGATCCACTCTTTCACTCCTCTTCCTCAACAATACAATTTAGAGTAACTAATCAAACGATTTACAACCCAAGGATATCTAATAACAAATGTAACATTAGGCGACTTTAGGAGTGAAGAATTATGGTTTCCACCGGTACAGATCCATCGTCTCTCGGCGAGCGGTCCTTTCGACCTGCAGTCCATTCATCGACGCTTACACTCGACTCAGCCAGTACTACCTCGTCGGTCAAAACGTTGTCAACCTGCAGGCCGTTAAGGAGTATTGCGTTCAGCCGAAAAAAGTTCGGAAACTCTTCTACCATGAGAAGTGCTTCAGGAAACATGTGCTGAATCGTGAGCTGTGGTCCGCCAAGTTCGTTGATTTGGCCGTTTGGATCGTCGACGGAGAATTCTACGCGGAAGGAGACATGCCCGTGATGAAACTTCCATCCAATAGGGTAACGTCTACTTACACATTTCTCACACGGTACAAGTTAGATTACTTAAAATAATTTTATAATTATTGTTAAGTAGCGAACAAAATAATTGTAAATATTCAAAACAATTTGAATATTTACAAAACTATTGCGAATTTTCTTAGAGGTAAAAACCCGGAAAATCCATCCATAACAGAAAACGTACAGATCACCCTCCTGTATAGATTTGACTATTTGACTCTCGCAACGGGCATAATGAAACAAATGGATTTGCGTAATGAGGGAAAATAATATTTTTAAAACAATAAACCCATTAGGAAGATCAATATTCATATCTCACCATACAAAGCTGATCTTCCTAAAGCTTAGTCCAGACAGTCTTTTTGTTGCGCAACATTGTTGCAAAGCTGTTCCAAACTCTCCCGATACAATGTCGTGGAACATTTTTGAGCTGCCTCGCAACAGTGTATCTTGTCCACACTAGAGGAGCAGTTTAAATCGCGATGTCTCGGGAAATAATTCTCGTGGCTGCTGCTGCACAGATTCTGCTTTTATTAGCGTCTGATGAAGAAAATAGAACACGACGGAAACCAAGATGTTGGCGGGTTCATCAGCTTTTCAGTGCAAGTCAACATGGCCACGATCTACTGGACACTCTGAGATTGGAGGATGGAGGTGGATTTGTCAATTTCACTCGAATGCCATATCACCGATTTTGAGGAACTTTAGCAATTGGTGGGTCTTCTAATTTCAAAAGGGTGCACCAACTATAGAGAAACGATTTCTGCTACAACGATACTTTATATTTGGCAGTTTTATTTTAATAAGTTTCAGACCCGCAATACGCCCTTGTAACAACAGGTTCGGGCACTCGGGAGCTGCCCCGATTCAGAACGCAACATTCGCAACAGTGTTGCGCAACAAAAAGTCTCTGTCTGGACTTTACATTGTAATTATATAGTTTCTCTCACCACTCCCTCCAAAAGTCAAACCAATTATCAATAAAGACGGAATTATAGTTTTATTGATATAGGTAGAGATGTACACAAGGCAAATATCTATTCTATAATTTAGTGCTTCCTTCAAAGGCAACTTTCCTCGATGACATCCGGAAACTAGAAGCTGAGCCAATCAGCTCCAAATGCAATCTTCCCGTTTATACCAGAAGGCGTCAAATGGATTCTTATTTCCCATGGGACACCTCAGCGACTTTGATACCTCACAGCACGACATGTCTCGAAATCATGTGCAAAGACGCAGCGGACAAGAGGTTGTGCAGAAATTCAAACAGCACAATGAAAGAAGGGAGTCGGCTGTGTGTTCGCCCGAAGTGGAAGCAAGAGAATCCTCACTCTGGGGAGCCACTGACGAATTGGTACACCGGCTCGCCACTCGTCTGCAACGGAATCACTTACGGGATTTCAACTTTTACCATAAACAGGTGAGCTTCTCCTTGGGTTTCTGAAAACCTTAACTGTAAGCAGAGCTCTTCACAATACCCAAGACCCAAAAAAGTACGAAAAAATAGCAGTAAAAGTTAGGCCCAGACCTAACCATCAGTCTGATGTTGGCTGATTTCCCCTTAATCATTTTCTGATATGAAAATTGATGGAGGAAATCGAACCATTCGAACTAACGAGAAAAATATTTAATATTTACTTGATTGTCGAAGAAAGTTAGTCAGTATAAAATAACAAACTCGTGATAACCTGTCATCAGTGCAATCATGATGTACTTAATCAAAACTTAAATTTCAAATATCAAATAACTAATGTCTTGCGTGAGAGTGAAATAGGTACAAGTTGATGAAAAGTGTTCCTGTACAACGAATTGGTTGAACGCATTTTCGAAGTAGTACGCCTAGTTAATCTACCATTCAATTTAGGTACTTCATGATTTTGAACCATAAAAATAGGAACTTAGCAACTCATCTACTAATCATATTTTAAGAAAATGTCAAGTTGAACCAGCATCATAACAACGTCGACATAATATTATTCTATTGAGTTGCATACTCGAATCAGAACTCCGTACATAGTTACATTAAGAACGATATTATATCATATAATATGCTCGTATGCTTCCTGGTTTGGAAAATAGCATCATAACCACTATGATGTCTATACGTTCTATAACCGATTCAGAATTCACATATCAATGAAGAACGATTAATTTTGACATTTTATGTCTTTACTCTGTCACATAACTCGAAAAACGTTACACAAAAGCGTTACACGAAATCGTCACGAAAATTTCTGATGACTTTCGCTTACAACCGATTCGTTGCTACGGAACTTTATCTTCGCCAGTTATCATCGTACAAAAATCGTTCACCACTCGTTGGATAGCTCTCGATTTACCTAACCATATTACGTTAACCACTGCGGAGTGCGTGGCCGACAAGCTGCGGTATGAGCGTGATTGTTTAAATAATTGTTTACACACAGGTGATCATTCTCAATAATTTATATTGTCTATACGAATGCAAGCTTCATAATTTATGATGAACCCTACAATTAAGTATAACAACTACGCTACTGGGGTAGGTGATGTAGCATTGTTCGAAGGTTCTTGAATCACTTCTTTAAAGACATAAAATGTCCCAATGTGTTGCAGACTCGTATGCAAGCATTAAATGCTAATTTTTACTAAATTTTAGTTCTCGACTGTATCAACAACAGGATGGAGTTGACATTCTTTCGTCATTTTCATGTCTTTGCTTTGACACATAAACTGAAACGGGAAAAATTTGTTTCCCTCAGATCACGTCAGAACACAAGCGACAGGCGGGCCACTACGTCAGAGCCTATGACGCACGAGCGTATGACGTCAGACGGCTGGCAGGAGGGCAACTAGTACGTCACAGCCTATGCCGTAAGAGCCTATGACGTCAGAGGGCTGGCTGGCTAGGTGATCGGGTTTTAATAAGCTTCTGGAATTCCGCGCCTTCATTTTGCATTCATTTACATCTTCACGTTGAAAAGTCCTTCATCTTGTCGCTAATTTTTCAACAATCGATGATTAATTTCTGTCAAGCGTCGACATGGACATCATTGGCCATTCTAGCGTATCACATTTTTTTTCCAAAATCCATTCGTTAAACATTTTGAATGTACTAAATAGCGAATTTTCCTAAAATTCGAAGAAAGATACATATGCAAGGGTGCTATCTAGTCAACACTGGAAACCCCTTAACGCCGCCAACTAGGCAACAGTTTTCAGAGGGTGCAGAACAAGAACACGATGAATCGCAAAAAACATCGATGTTTTCAAACTTCAAAGTTTTATAAAAATCAAGAAAATCGATAAATATTATAGCGATATTACTATTTGTGAGGAAATTAATCGAGCGAAGTGAAATATCGATATTCTAAGTATTGATATACCTTTACACACAAGTAAAGGTAAACTGAATCAAAACAATAGACAAGGTTAAATGGTTAGACGTGAACCGCAAATGTTGTGTTGTGAAACTGAAACCAGTCAAGCAAACGTCTCACTACGCGGCACCCCGGAAAAAAGAATGAAAAATGCCCACAATTTCCGGACTGATTACCCACGAATGATTTGTACACGACAAAAACAGAGCTTTTATTTTTAAAGATCGGGATTACCTACACGTATTAATTAATGTCTTTGTTTCGATGTTTTATGTCAAACACCGATGCCAAAAGACATCGAACCAAAGACATCGATGTCTTTGAAACATCTATGTCGTTGCCCCAACCCTATATTCAATCTGGTTAGCAGATGCCGTCTGTTCACCTGTCATCCAACCACACTAAAAAATATTTTTTTATCGTACTGTTTTCTCGAGACTCAGCATTAAAATTTTGGTTCATTACTCTGGACTCACTATTTGAGTAATAATCATTTTTTTCATTGAAGGTTTGAAAATGGACAAGGCGTTCATTTAATCGTTTCACTCCTTGAGCATACACCTTGGATAGCGGATATGGTAAAGAAATCTAAGCTTATCGAGAAGGGGGACGCAAAGAAGGCTGAGGACACGACGCCCAAACCCAAGATGCCAACCTATGACAAGGATGATTATCAGGAAGTCAAAACGGACGAGCGTCCAGCAGAAAGGAGCTCACGAGCAGCTCGCAACTATCACAAACCTATTTCAGCGAAATTCTTCATATATGGAGTCATCATCAGTTGTTTTCTAACTTGCTGAAATAAATGTAATATGTAATGGGTTGAGTATGATGACCACCTAATTATAAAAGTACGTGTAAGAGTACATAATATGTAATAATATTATTTTAGGATAAGTACCTATACAGTAGGTATATATTTGCTCTCACAGCTTATATTTACTAAATACGCAAAGCTTATAATCCAATTTTCTCCGTTATTTGACAAGATAAAATTCTACTCCTTATTCATCTTCGATAAAATTACACTCCTTGGATTATAAACGAAATTTTTAATAAAAATGTTTTGAAAATCAAATTTTAAAACTACAATTTTTTTCAAATTTCTGAATTTTGTCCGTTTAACATAACGAGCAACAAATACGGTGAATTTTAAGACGTTTCACAGCCAGAGAAAATTAGCAGATGAGGGGAAAATGCGGTTGGAGCCGCCTTAACATGTAGTTGGGGCGACTGTTTACTGGAGCTGGTTCCCCAATAATTGGAACTTGCTGCGAACCTCTGTGACAAAACCAAACAACACTCATGAAAGTGGTGGGGGGGGGGGGTTACTTCTTTTACACTGAGTACCTAATAAATACCGGTTACACAGGGATTCAGAGAAAAACTAAGCTGCTTGTGCATGTAGGGCAGTAGCCCGATATAAATCGGTACGCACCGAGCATTTCGAAAAATCGTGTTCGTAGCTACCTACTGAGTACTTCTACAGCTACCCCTGAGAACAGAAGAACGTTTTTGCGGAGATTTCGGTCTCAGATACGGAGCGAAGGCTTAATTGTGGGTTAAGAAGAAGCATTCATCACATAATCCGCGAGGCTCTGAAGTTGCAATCCAGTTGTGAAACATGAGGAATCGGAAGTTGTTCACTGTTCAGGGGTATGAGCTCCAAGTGCATGGGAACAGAGATGATTCCAATTGACTATGTAATCAAAGAAGACAGACGTAACAAATATTCTTCAAATATTATTTATTCAGCAAAGATTCAAATTTCTAGGTATATTGTGTTCATAGCTTTATTAATACGACTAGGTTCTTATTTTCACATTTCGAACATTTTTTGCAAATGCGCGTATTTTCCAAAGCTGTTGTAATAATGAGGTAGGTAGTTTAGTAAATATGTTTATTTTCCAAAAGTTTTGTAAAAATGTGGCTATATGTTAATCAACAATACTTGTCAAATCCCCAGAATTATATTAGTAAGAGTACATGTCAATTCTAAATAAATTATGATCTACATAAATCAATTATAGATCACCACTGAGCTAGTAATTTTAACTGAATAAGGATTTGTGTGAAATGTTGTCATGGCAAGGTCCTGCAAGGTTTGGGGAGCGTAGGAAAACGGTTGAGGAACAGGACGAAGGTGTTTTACGGATTATTCTTGGGATGGCAGTGAACCTCAACCGGATCGGTTTCGGAACCGTTATTCGGTTTCCTTCAATTTCTAAACTAATAAGTAATAAAAAGCTGAAGGAGATGAACTTCGTGTATTGGTATGTTTTCAATAATTTAAAAAATGCAATTACACGAATTGTATGTCAATTATTGATATTTTAAACTACTAAATCGAGTCATGAATCAATATTCTTCATGCACGATGATAGGGCATAGTGATCATCATTACTGTACAGTGCATGTCTCTTCATTTTCAAATCAACGGTCATTACGTCATCGCCCATAAAAAATACTCTTCCCTTTGTACAGTAAGATGTTATTTCTGAGAACATGTTTTCCATGTACGTCGAGATAACAAGTCTGCTGCCACTTATACCGATAATTTTTCCGGGGTAGGCTGACTATGGGCCGACTGTCTTTATTTGTAATCGTGACGAGTTAAGGCGAAGTTCCGTATTGGATTCCACGCTATTCATCATCGCCTTTTGAGATTGTTATCCGAACGTGTTCGATTAACGCCCACTCGAAATATCTCGGAGTCTCCGCTAGCGTTTGGACGGAAAGTGGACAAATATTGTTTTATTTGTACGAAATGTATTTTGTATCATGCTCGACCTTTTGACCCGGCGGAGGAAAAAACCGCCTGCCAAGTGGGCAAAGTAGCTTCTTCAGGCATCACGGGATTGGTGTATCAAGATCAGATTAAAAGTTGAATTGCAGAAATATAATTCAACTAAAGCATAATATGATAATTATTATCATATTATGATAATAACGAAGATTCGTTGCAAAGTAGCATTAGCCCAAGTTCAATAGCGGTAGCTGTACTGAAATCATGCGATTTCAAAATTATGAGTTTCTTGATATTTGATTGGATGTTTGAGAAAAGGACAATAATTGTACAATAATTATTATTGTATTAAGTCGAAGAAAAAGTATTGAAGTATCCAAGTTGTGAGGTACCTATTGAACAATATTGAATCCTGCGCAGCCAAGAAAAGTTTTTACATTTTGATTTTTGTTGTTTTCTTAGTTCGCATTAGAAACAAAGTAGAACTTACATCCTTTTCAGCTGTATTTTAGTTATTCACCAGCAAGTTTTCAAAGCTCAAGAAGGTGTTGAATTGCTTAGAATGGAGTTTTCGTCTCTGAATACTCGTGTAACGCCCCTGCCACAGGGAGGAACAGATGAGCAAAACATAAAATTAAAAGAATAATACGAAATGTTGTATAGTTCCAGATGATACTACGATAATTGAGGCGAATGACGATAACAACCGGACATGAATTAAATAAGGAAAAAATCCTCAGTCATGCAGCATAGCTATAAGAGCGGATTTCCTGAGAAATGACTGGTTTATGTAAAATGTCTCTATTTTACTGGGATTATAACAAATTTTGCTTTTAGATTTTCCATTGCTATACATGATGGTGAAGTCAGAATTGCGATGCCTCATCCCGTTATTAGAATACAGTAGATGAACTGTGAAGAACTGGTGTGGCCTGAAATTTGAACTTTTGACATTTTATGTCTTTACTCTAGCACATAACTCGAAAAACGTTACACAAAAGCGTCACACGAAATCGTCACGAAAATGTCTGATGATTTTCGCTTACAACCGATTCGTTGCTACGGAACTTTATCTTCGCCAGTTATCATCGTACAAAAATCGTTCACCACTCGTTGGATAGCTCTCGATTTACCTAACCATATTACGTTAACCACTGCGGAGTGCGTGGCCGACAAGCTGCGGTATGAGCGCGATTGTTTAAACACAGGTGATCATTCTCAATAATTTATAATATAAATTATGAAGCTTGCATTCGTATAGACATTATTGTCTATACGAATGCAAGCTTCATAATTTATGATGAACCCTACAATTAAGTATAACAACTACGCTACTGGGGTAGGTGATGTAGTATAGTTCGAAGGCCCCTGAATCCCTTCTTTAAAGACATAAAATGTCCCAATGTGTTGCAGACTCGTATGCAAGCATTTAATTCTCGACTGTATCAACAACAGGATGGAGTTGACATTCTTTTGACATTTTCATGTCTTTGCTGTGGCACATAAACTGAAACGGGAAAAATTGATTTCCTTGATTCACCCTTTCCCTCAGATCACGTCAGAACACAAGCGACAGGCGGGCCACTACGTCAGACGCACCTATGACGCACGAGCCTATGACGTCAGACGGCTGGCCGGAGACCAACTAGTACCTACGTCAGAGCCTATGACGCACGAGCGTATGACGTCAGACGGCTGGCCGGATGCTACCTAGTACGTCACAGCCTATGCCGTAAGAGCCTATGACGTCAGAGGGCTGGCTGGCTAGGTGATCGGGTTTTAATAAGCCTCTGGAATTCCGCGCCTTCATTTTGCCTCAATTCTATCGATAGTTAGCGTCTAGAATGACACACAACACATACATAAATATATAAATAGAGCTATGATTTGTGGTACCTTTTGGCAGTAAATTTAGGATGGTCTAAAACGGATTTTGGTTTAATTTTGTTCTCGAAAATTCGAGTTTCAAAATTTTGGACCGAGAACAATTGCATCCTTTTCTTCGCAAATTTGCTAAGAGGTACCTAGTATAAGAGTCGCTTGACTAGTGATCTTACTATATTATTGTCCTTTGCCATATAACAAAAGTATGTACACTGATAATAATATTAGTGTATAACTAGTGATGTGGGTGCTTCCTACATAATTTCGGTGAAAAACAAGGGAATTCACAATGGTGGGGAGGGGGTCACATTTCAATGGTTCTTCGTTCATTCAAAGTTTACGAACTAATCAAATTAAATCGAGCGTGTAAATTTATCCTTGAAGGGTTTCGTAGCAAAGATGACCATTTGAGTTGGGTAAAATACTTGAAATGGGTCCAAGGGTGTACAAAACGTTCTTCTTGTATGTAAAGCATGATGGAATTCACTCTCTGAGGGCAAGTAGGACAACTACTTGACCATGAGTTTCTTACGATGTCAATATCATAAACATTGCAATATCTTCAATGCCTCTTGGGCTAAGGCGAGAAGTGCTTTTCATCTTTTTACGTACTTGTGTATTCAATTTATTTCTTTGTGTGCCTTGGTTTTAGTGTTTGTCACACCTATCAATCATACGTCAGTTATCAAGGAAAACGTTATCAAGAACAGTAATGGCCTATCTCAAAAACCATCACTTTTCAGGAACAACAAAAACGAGATTCCCTTTCCATTTGTCGTATTAAATTCATAGTTTTTCTGGGTTGGCCAACAAAATTGACTTATCCATTTGTTCTCATTCATAAATTTCACTAAAGCAGTTACCTACTATAGAAAAATAGTATAGTGAGGCCTTACCAATGTTAGATTGCGTGGTGAGATAGGCCGTTCATTATTGAATTATTATGGTCTATCTCTTGAGAAAAATATTATGTTATTATGGCCCATCTCAAATACCCTTTGGAAAAACATGAATAAAATTACTTAAAACAGATACTTCTCATTATTAAAATTTTTAATGGTCCCCAATGGTAGAACTAAATACCTAGGTAGAGCTCCAACATTATTGATTGATGTTTTCTCAACGCAGCAACATGAAGGGACAAGTGAAAAGTAAAGGAGTGATGAGATAGGCCAGTCAGTAATGAATCAAATGGAGCTAGATTGGGTGTTATTTTTAAAAAATGATAATTTGGACCTATTGTTGCAACGGCAGACAAATTTCAGGGATACCAATGCACGGGGAATCAAAAAATTGTATAATTTTAAAAAAAAACTGATAATTTTGAAGTTTTGTTGCAAAGGGCAGACCTAATTTCAAGGATACCAACGCACGGGATTAATAATATTAATAATTTTAGATTGCGTGGTGAGATTGAATCATTGATGAATTATCATGGCTCCAACATTATTGATTGATGTTTTCAACAGCAACAAAAAGGGACAAGTGAAAAGTAGGGGAGTGATGAGATAGGCCAATTATTAATGAATCAAATGAAACTAGATTGGATGTTATTTTTAAAAAACTGATAATTTGGACGTTATGTTGCAACGGCAGACTAATTTCAGGGATACCAACGCACGGGGAATGAAAAAACGGCATCGGATACACTTTAAGCTCCACACCAATTTTTTTGAGACAGGTCACTACCTATTGTTCTTAAGAGAAGATGTATAAGGATTTTGGAGGATTTTGGACCGCTATGGGAGATGTGTATTCATAAAAATCAAACCGCACGTTTCTTCTCAAACTCTACTAGAATAAAACCAACCAAAAACAAAGTTTTCTTCCTCAATCCCCACGAAGCAGGTATAGAAGGGATTTCAAAAAGTAACGTCATCCCTTGTCGGGGGTGTGTGGTAGGGGTACCGAAGGACGGCCCCTCCGCTGGTATAACCCCGTAGAGATTCTCCTATATAAAACAACCCCATCCTGTGTCTTGTATCATCGTTCAACACCCGATTCACACACAATCATCATGAACTCCTTGCTGGTGAGTTGAAATTTACCTGTAAGACACCAATCAAATTGGCCATTTCGAGTGAGATGTCAATTCGGAATAAATCTTGATTTTTTATCAATTCCAGTTCTGACGTCTATGATTAATAATGTAGATTGTTGATTAGGTGCCAATGTTGAATTTATAGAATCTGATCAAATTCAACATTGGTACCTAATTCTTGGAATTTGCTCGCGTCGATTTAGTCACCGATTGCTTGGTAAATAAATTCAGATGTTTATGTACCTACAAAACAGTTCTGTGAATGTAAGCATTTCAGGGAGTGAGAACATGTACAAGAGGCTTTGTACGAGGACCTATTTGGAGTACGCTTATGGGCATTAGTTGCTTTTCTTAAAACTGAATTCATTGCTATGTTTATTTTATTAAAGTATTAAAGTTATATTATACCTTTCATACTTTAATAAAATAAATATAGCAATAAACATACAATGAATACCACAAATTTTGATGTTATATATTATAATATTATAACTTGTGCTGTCATTGCATGGGGAGTTACATGGGGAGTTAAAATAAACATAGCAATGAACACATAATATGTATATTATACACGTGTGTATGAGCATAATACCCAATTTAAAGATTTTCTCTTGTTAGCCAACTTTGAATCATTAGAAAGCAATGCATGGACTTCCTGATTGTATTGACCAATGTTGCAACATGTCATGATCCTCCCACTTGAGATGTCGAATTCAGCCTTTCTATTTCCATGCAGCTACACGAAGTTTCTTACTGCATCACAGTTTTCCTTGCGCACTTTGAGTTTAGAGACATTGAGAAGTCCTGTTTTATTTATTGAGAAGGTACGTAATGTATTTAGTTTTCAAACACTGAGACTGTATTTCCTAAACCATTTTGCTACTTCATAGACAGTCATTTCTGCGACAGTGTCTGCTAGCTCCCAGGACTCTTCATTTATTACAATAGCTGTATCATCCGCAAAGGCTAGAAATTTGCACCTCAATTCATAGTAAGCAGATCCTTTATGTGTATCAGAAATAAAATTGGGCCAAGGACAGATCCTTGGGGTATTGAAACAAAATATTCATTAACACTCCGTTGCTCGCGCCAAAAGAACTGCATTAATGCTCGCATCGTATCTGTGGGATACAAAATCAGTTTTTCACATTTAATGGTAGATAATTCGAATTTTTTCAAGAAAAAGGTACAAATAACTACAAACAAATATAACAAACAAGTTTATTCGATGAAAAATATTCAAAATATCGCAATTATTGTGTAGGTATATACCACTTCACTGCCCTCAAACAGTACCGAAAGAACTTATGAAAGTTTGGAATCCCTTACAACTAAATCGGACTTTTGAAACTGCAAAATAAAACATTATCAATAATAATTGCAACTGCCTATCTTTGGCTGTATTTCGGTGCAAACAAACATTTCTTTCAGGAATGAAGTAATCTATGTATGTAAACATAATAGAACATATTGGTTGGTAACCATTATCGGAACGCGAGTTTCAGCATAGGCACATTTCGAGGGTCTCACGGTAACTTCCCACATCGTCATTTTTGGCCAAAATGAGTAATGCATACCATTCGAAGCGTCTCCTCCCAGCGGATCGACCTAAGTATAAGTTAGGTACCTACCTCACGTTTTATTTTTACTGAATTACTCACTAAACATGGTCATTGGCAGATGGTTTTTAGGCTCTGGTGCCAAAGTTGCCGAAATGACGATGTGGGAAGTTGCCGCGAGACCCTCGATTTGAAAATTACCATCCTTGTTGAATCAAACACAAAAATATAATACGTATTTGTGGCTAGATGACTATTCCTGTTGACTAGCATCTTCACCATCTTCATCATTTTCGTCATTATTGTCCAAATCACAACCGTCAATGCAGTGATAAGCAAGGTGATGCAAACATAAATATTGACCGCATCCATTGCATGTGCATCTGGTTACTCTCGTTACCATGTGTTTCCCAACATGGTTGGCAACGCTTTTATATTCATTGGCATCAGTAGAAGTTGAAGGGGTCCGTGGAGTTTTATTTCCGGGAAGTGTTGCTGTGACCGTATCACCACTGAATCTATTTTATAAGTTTTTGTCTCATAGAACATTATTGCGGGGTGGAAAAATTATCTATAGATGAAATAAATAAATACAGGATTTATCACGATGCATATGACATAATACAAGATGTGAAATCAAAATATAAAACGATATGGGAATACTTACGAATTTAGTCGCGTCGTATCTGATAGATACACAGTGACTAATCGAAGCCGTAACCACGTGCCTGGAAGGCAAGGGCACTAGTAAAGCAGGAGGAATAGAGGAATAGAAAGGGAGCCGGATTCACGGGCTAAGCGTGACATGTATCTGACAGATACCACACGACTAACAGAGTGATCAAATGTAAACTTTTCAATTTTCATTGGTACCTAATGTTTCTGCCTTTTTATATAATTTTTCGATGAGCTATGATTAGTACTTGTTTAAATATGATTAGTACTTGTTTAAATTTAAATTTTGGAGAATACGGGGCGAGCCCAATTACAGAATGGATACAAGTAATATAATACAAAGATAGGTAATTGCACAATATATTATGACAGTATAATATATGTTATATACATCGCGTAATGTTTGTTGGTAGTTTGTTGCTGTTTTGGTCGCTGGTGCGATGGCTGCTTCTACTTCTACTTCCGACGACAGGGGTAAGAGAGGTCTTCTCCTGGGAGGACCTGGCGTGTATGCGCCTGGTTACCTTGGATCACCTGGTTACTACGGAGCTCCCGGTTACTACGGAAATCCCGGCTATTACGGAGCCTCTGGCCTTCTAGGAGCCCGAGGCCTCGTCGCTCCAGGAGTCGTCACTTCAGGAGTCGTCGCTTCAGGAGTTGTCGCCCCCGGAGTCGTCGGACCCGGAGTCGTCGCACCCGGAGTCGTCGCACCCGGAGTCGTGTCCCCTGATCTGCTCGCGGCTCGTGACTTTGCCGCTGCTCGTGACTTCGCCACTGCTCGTGACTTCGCCACTGCCCGTGACCTCGCCGCCGCTCGTGAAATCGCCGCTGCCCGTGAAATCGCCGCTGCTCGTAACATCGTAGCGGCTCGCAACCTCTACGCCTCCGGACTCGTCAGCCCTTCGTTCTTGGGCTCGTCGTACCTTGAATCCGGTCTGGTGGGTCAAACCATCATCTAAAGATCGCCCTGACGCAGAACCGAACCCTTTGCGCCTTCGTTTGCCTCGCCCACCAACAAGCGCTCATGAAACTCAGATCATGAAATACCAACTCAATTATTTATATCAATTACCATCCGATCTATTTTAATAATCCAAATAAACTTCGTAATCAACAAAACCTGTTTATAATCTTTCCAAGGTACACAAAAACCTAATTAAATTAGGTAGATGCTTTGTTGGATAGATCTTTCCTCAATTCAGTCAATATCCACAAAAAACACTGTTTTATAATTTTGTAAATGCATTTCTTTAAAACAACGGCAGATAGATAAATCTGGTTCCAAAATCGGATTCAACACCTCGAACAATGTTGGTTGAAAGTGAAATATTAATTGGAACTTTTTAAGTGCTCAACTCTAAAACGCAAGACAGCACGGGTGATGTCTCACAACAAAAGGTCAATAATAACAATTACAAACTCCTCAAAACTTAGCATGTCTACGAACTTAGCCTTTCGATCGCCAAGCCAGATTTTTGGTGTGCAAATTTGAACTTTTTATCTCAATTTTATCAAGAGTTATTGTCCGGTTATTATCAAGAGTTATTGTCCGGTTGTTATCAAGAGGTATAATTTGCGGTGTCTTTTGTAAGTGAATTTAGGTTGGTCTGGAACGGATGTTTGTATGAACAATTCGCTAAAACGGGTTTCAGATATGGATTCAGCACACTGAAGAACTTTAACTCTCCTCTGCACTAAACCACACGTTTTTGTTGTTGGTCAGTGTAATTGATGAGAAATCCATTTCCAAGACAGCAACTAATGCATCTCTAGCTGTGAACTGCAATATTCCATCATTAACCATTAGTTTCTGAAAACATACGTTTATTGGGCTCCCATCCCAGAATCATAGACACAACAACATTAGAAACAACATAAAAGTAGAGTAGGAATTATATTCTTGATCAACGGTGTGAATACAGCAGCGTCGCTATGAATGTACTGTTTAACTTGTCCCGTTTCGCCCTCAATTGGTGGCCTGTTTGGCTCGGGGAAGTTCTGGATTTGGATGCTCAAGTCGTCGATGGTAACGGTTTGGACCCGGGGGGCCGAGTATTTCTTCAAGTCCTCAATAAGCCACTCCCACACACGGAGTAATGTGACGATATAGTGAAAACTAAAATCTTTCCTGGAAATTGAGTGAGTAGGAGTTTTAGGTATATTTGTGTTGTTTTGCTGAGTGTCCCTGGTCCCCGAAGTTTTGGTTCGACCACTCTGGGGATAGCCAGGACTGTGAATGCAGACCCGACATCCCTTGGGGTGGTCATATTGCCTAACCCCCTGGAGAACAGGGGAACTCAGCAAACTATTCATTGTAAATTGCAGTAATAATAAAATTGCAATTACCATACGTTCCAGAGGAACCTTTATGAGGAAAAGGGTGGGAGTTTTATCCCGTAGAAAAATATCAAAAAATAAATTAGGTATGGTGAGTTTACAAGAAGATATTGTAATAGTGGTCAAAAAATACTTTGAGATTTTCATTAGATTGGATAGATACGAATACTAACTGAATTATTTGCCAAATATACAGGTATATAGGTCTAGTGGTTGTATGGAGATGATTCGCATGTTGCCTGCGGTCTATGTAAGTTATGCGAACCTGATTTTCGCCTGAGCTGCAATGCCATACATAGAGCTGTTGCAGGTGAGTGGAGCCCCAGCAAGCCAGTAAGTATCGTTCGGGCCCATCTTGAAAGTCCTCGTGGTGTTCTTGTACTTCATACAAAGCTGCGTACCTTTGGCCCTCTGTCCAAACCTTTTCTCGCACATGGTCGTGAACGAGGCGTCAGGCGGCTCTTGGTCGCACAGGAGCTTCACGCATTTCGTGTGGAAAGGGATCGACTCGACGAACGAGTTCCAGTCGAACACGGGTATTTTGCCCTTTTGATCGAGAAACGAGGGGAGGATGCAACCGACGGTGTTGGGAATGATGTTGATGTACTTAACCCCTTCCATCATCTCAAGCGGTGAATTCTTCAGCGGGAGAGTGGGAAAGTTAGGGCCTGACAAATTCACCACAAGTCATCATTAATAAGTAATGCGATCTCTGAAACGATCGCAATGACATACCCAAGAAGGTATTCCTGAACGTAAATAATTATCAGGAAAAGTGAAGTTCTTGACTGTAGGGGTAAATTCTTGTAATTCATTCAGTCAGTACTAACTCAAATGATGAATTTTTAACAATTTTCAAGATCTGTAAAAACTCTTTCCGCTGTGCCCTCCGTTTTCTTTCGTTTTGAGCCTTAAGGCTATGGTTCTATAAGCATGGGGCATGTTTTAGGCACTTATAGCATATAAATTAGCTTCAGAAGCCACTCTGCTGATCCTGGGCATATGCTGCTTACAGTGTACGTCCTAAGGACTGTTGATCCTTAAGGACTGCTGATCCTGGGCATGTGCTGCTTACACTGTACGTGCCAAATTACTGCTTCATGGTGTGAATAGCATAGAAATTAGCTGTAGAAGCCACTCAGCTGATCCAGAGCCTGGGAAGCGTCAAGTTAAAGTCCTAAGGAGCCTACATACCAAATTACAGCTTCATGGAGTGAATACGCCAGCGTAACGGCTGGTTTCAGCCAGTTATGTGAAGGCTAAAACATGTTCCATGTTCAAACAAGAAGTAGCGTTTTAAAACCCTTTTGTTCCAACCCGTATGACCCGAGAATTTCATTGAAACCGGAATAGCGTTACATGGATTTGACCACCGACAGACCGGTTTAATTGGTTCAGAGAGCTGTAAAATGCAAAATGGTACCCATTGCACCATTTTCTGACTTCTTTTTATAAGTCGCTTTCCATTAAATCAGCACTGAGTAAAGAGAGTATCCAAATTAGATACTTTACATCCTTGTGTTACCTGTGTAACATCAACGCCGAGGTACCTACATCTTTCTATCAGTGGTCTTGAAACCTCAAAACTAATAATACATCAGGATATGGATAAGTAGAAATACAGGGACCGAACCTGTAATAGCAAAAGAGTCCTTAATCTTGAAAATGGCGTAGTCGAAGAATGTGGCCAACTGAGGGCTTTCGAGGCACTTGGGGTGCTTCATTATTAGAACAATATTCCGATCCTGAGAGCATGGATCTAGCGGACGGGTCAGGTTCCAGACGAATTGGCCACGGGCCAAATAGGCGGTAGGCGGCTTACTGTACTGCCTGCAACAAGCGTGATGCATTCACAATATCATGTAAATATAAGCCAATATCACCTATTGTATGACGTGTTTTAAGAAACTCAGTGATTTAATGGTCAGGGCACCATTAACGAGTATGTTACCGGTGACTTAAAAGTACTCGTTGCATTGGTGCCCCGACCAATGTCAAGCTTTGCAGGACTTCTTTGCAAGAATGAAGACCACGACACTTTTCTACTGTTTCCCAATCACTGTACCAAACCAACAATTTTACCGAATCTTAAACATGAATGTAATGGCTTAATGCCAATTTTATAGTGAGATGAAACTCATACTTCAGTAACAATTAGGTTATAGGTTGTAATAGTTGGAATTATTATAATAGTTGTAATTATTATAATGGAATTCAGGCATGAATTTATCATTTGCCTAGTTGATAAGCACCTAAATATTGTTCTTATTGTATTTGAATCATTCATAACGAATTATTGTTCTTGAATCATTCATTTCTATTTGTAGGGCATCCACCATACTCCCAAATAGTATGGATGGATTACTATTATATTCCTACGAGATTACTCAAGTCTAAAGATATTAAGCCTCTTCAAGATCGGCGCGTGGGGAAAGGCGAGAGCGCGACGATTTCCACGGTAAAAACGATGGCTCACGAATATTTTCCCCCGTCAAGAAAATCGTTTCTGATTGATCCTTCTGCGCAAGACCGTTCAATTTCTGTGGCCCATCAAAACCGATAGAGCGTGCATTTTCCAAGCATTCTATCCGATCCGAGGCACGCTCTGTCCCTGCTGGAGCTCGAGGGCAGGAAGAATCTGCCCAGGAGACCGATCAACCTCCGGGACTGTACACCAGTAGCATTCATCCACAGCTGCCTGGTTCAGCTGACGGCCTAGCCAACCGATATTCAAGCTGCCGCATCTAGGAACCTCACCTGTCAGCCAGGAGGAGTTAAGGTAGGAGATTTTCCAATCTCGCCCCAATATGCCAACAGCTCAACCCCTCAAGAACTCATCACTTCAAGAACTCATCTCTTTCAAGAACTCAGGCTCATCAATTTTTGTATTTGCATAAATATCTGCTATCTAAATAAATACTTTATAAATAAATACTTTATAAATATTGAAGTAGGGTTGACGTTAAGCGTAGCCTTCTTTCACCAGTGCCCTGCAGGAAGCCTTGAAGGTATCGAGGGTACGCTAATAATCTGTTCCAGCGGTCAGGGTAAATTACTTTACCCTACACGAACCTTTAACGAACCCTCACTATTATTATATTTGAAGGCAAATAGAAGAGATGAAAATAGCCACACTCATTTCCAGTGTAGTGTGAAATTTGTAGCTGTAATTGTTTTATATTTTAGCTTTTGGTCAAGGCTATGATGCTTATGAGCTTCAGATGTACGTACTCAATCGATATAGGGATACCTACTGAGAAATTTGGTGTCTTGAAGCCTTCAAGCCTTGAATAGGGAATATTTTTAAACTTATGACGAAGTCTTGTCTGTTGAATCCTGTTGAATCGGGGCTCATTTGTGTGCTAGGATCTTTGAGGGTCTAGCGAAGCTAGCGCATCACGTCCCAATCGATGTTACACCGGATTCATTTGAGTCTAATCATTTCTCTATCGAACCCAAAAAATGGTTTCTGCAAATGTCTGTGACGATGGTGATTTTGACCAGTTTGTTTGTTGAGGGCTGACATTCCAAGATAATTAGAGATGGACCTACGGAACTCTCGTCTTTCCACTGTTACCTGCAAGTACTTATAAACGATATGTAAGTGAGGAGAGATCCGTGGCCCACGATAGCGTCTGACGCTTTGTCGAACACAGCCAAAATCCAAGGGAAAATGGTGTTCGCGTTGATCCGACAGTTGCGGTAGTCGTGAGGAGGCCCTTTCTCCGGCGGGAATTCAGGAGGCACCAGGTCCTTCGTTTGGCCGGTGACTGAGCACACGAGAGCCGCCAGAGAAAATAATCTTCGCATAATGAACGGCTCACAACCGTAATGGCACACAATTTTATAGTAAAACCGGGATCGACAATGACTCACAAACTTATGGAACGATCGAGGAACTACATAGTTATCCACTGCCACAATATTACAAGCTTCAATTTCATTAAGTTACATTCAAATAAACTGGTGTTGATGGAATATTTATTGTTAGTAATTCAATTAGAGTGTTCACCTAAGCAGTTCAACGAGATTTTTGAACATGGAACATGTTTTACCCGTGAGCTATCTAGCCAAAATGGTCACGAAATTGCTTTACGGAAATAGCAACCCCCCCCCCCCCCCCACTATCTTCCACCCTAGTCGAAAAATCTACTTTCTGCACTAAATTTGTTCCATGTTTTTATAATGAACGCCGTAGGCGTTAAGTAAATAGCATCCAAGGGGTCCAGGAGGGCTTGCGAGTTTTTTGTTTAAATTATTTACTTGGCATTGCGTATATTTTGTATGCAGCCATACGTAATACACTTATTTATTTACGTCATACAGTTATTTATTTACTTATATTTATACTGAATTTTATATGTTAATGTCGTGGGGTAATTGGTAAGTGACCAAGTGACATTTGTTGAGAAAATGATGTTTTGAGTGAATACGGTGCAGAATTTGTTGATTTATAAACTGGAAACGGGTCTGACATGATATTTTACTTCAATTTGGAGAAAAAAGGCAAAATAATTCTTTCCAGCCCGATATTGTGACCTTCATATTATGACCATATGGCACATGATCACATTAACCCCCGCAATTAATTCCACTGGTTGGACAGAATTCCGCAGGTAAAAGTGAATGCGGTCAGGTAAAATTGATCAAGTGGCAAATGGTCAGTTTTTCTTCAATTCACAATTACATATCCGCATATAGAAGGTTTGTTTGGTAAAACTGACCATCAGCCAGATGGACACATTTTGCGGATTCCTGTTCATACTCTCAAACGAAATTTAAGCTGGAAATGATGACCAAGTCCGTTTTCTGCAGAAAAATCACTACAATTTTAATATTAACGGGAGTTTGGAGGGTTTTTGAATTTAGTAAAGCACTAAATACTTCATTCAATCATATAAAGGAGGATACAAAGGAAGATACTGATTTTGAATGTTCTCGATTCAGAAAGACTTTGGAAGGTTCTCCTGTAAAATTTGTAAAATATTACTTTGTTACTTTTGCCAATTACCCCACGACATTAACTAATAAAACTTGACTAGGTATTTCTTTGTAGGCTACTCCATTGTTTGATGCCAAAAGGCAAAATAGTCCAAACTGACACTGGTTTTCCTCACAACCGAGTTAAATAAATTGATTCTGTCAGTCCCGTATTCGGGGCATTCCATAATTAAATGTTCTAATGTTCCCGTATTGTGATTGGCATACGTGTGATGCAGAACATTTAGTAATAGAATGCAGTTTCCGACTGTAAAAATAGCTGATGGGGTGGTACCTAAACTTTTCCTTGAAAATTCAACGTCAATGAATTTTCACTGCCTTAGGAGGGAGATTCGCATTGCCCCAAAATGGGCAATCATGACCAATTTCATGTCTACTGTCAAACCTAACGGCTTATTACCTTTTGTCTAGATCACTGGTCAGCAATGTCAACATAAATTAATTCAGTAAATACTACTGCTCGTTCGCAAATCTTTACTCCTCTACAACAACGAAATCTTCCCAATCTGATTTTATATAAGTTTATTAAGGAAAGAAAACGTGATAAGTTGATGCCTAAGAACAGTAGGTGATCAATGAATATCCTTTGATAAATGAGTTATCAACACAAGGCACGTCGTAGTTCTAATGATTGAGGACGCAGCTGTGGCAGAGCTAGGGATCAGATCTGACGGCGACGGCCACAATTCAGGATGTCTTACCGTCGGAGGCGGTTCGGGCTCGTCTAAAGGATCGCCCTCGTGTTTGAAATCCCGACTTCCAAGGTACACGTTGTTTTTCCAGGGCGGAGCGTGCTTCTGCAACTGTTCGATGAGCCACGGGTAGACCCGCGAGAATGTTAGAATATAGTGGAAATCCGTCTTTTCCGTCGGGTAATCGTGCCTGTTGATAAGGTGGGGAAGAGTGATACATTTGAATTCACAACGCTGGGCCCGGGGTGTAGAAAAATATCGATGTTTACATCAGTGAATCGGTACGAATAATTTACCTACGAAAAAAGTCACCCAAAAATTCACGCAAACCGCAGTTGAGGCCTTCAGAGTCAGTAGTGGATAAGTTCAGATTGTCAAATTTTACAGGAGAGACTGGAACGCGTTCGGAGCCCACAATTGTTTCTTTATTTTTGTTAGAGGTATAAATGAAATAAAAAACGGAGGTATAGAGTGAGAGTACAATAATTGTATAATAATAAGTATAATAATCGTCGAAATCGATTTAACAATTATTGTTGAATCGATTTCGACGATTAGGTCATCATCAGTAACAAACATTGAGGAATGTTTCTAAACAGGTAGGGTGGGTCAATAGTATGGGGGTGAGGGGGGTTAAAGGCAGTTAGGGTAGGGGGAGGGGGGGTATTACCGGGATTTCAAAACTACTTGACCGATCTTAATGAAACTTCGGGAATATGTTGAGTGAACATTGTGGAAGGTTCCTGAGACCAATTTAGGAGGGGGGGGTACAGGTTATGGGGGGGGGGGGGTCTACAGGCAATCTAAAAACTACTTGACGAATTGGAGTGAAACTTTGAAATTGTGTTGTGTGAACATTGGGGAAGGTTTCTGACCAGGTAGGGAGAGTCCTTAGTAAGTTGGGGGGGGGGGGGGGTCAGGGATTTCAAAACTACTTGACCGATTTGAATGAAACTTAGGGAAAATGTTGAGTGAACAAGGGGGCCTGTCGATTCGATAAGATTAAGAGAGGAGCTTTCAAATTCAAAAAAGTGCTTCAGTTTGAGTAAGAGGAGCTTGTGGTTGACTGAATCGAAGGCATTTGTAAAATCAAGTAAGGCCAAGCTCGTGCATAACCCCTCGTCAAACTCTGAGTAAATCTCATCAATATGTTGCGCCAGAAGGGTAGTGTAAATAGCAATCTAATCATGATTGCAATTTTGAATTAAATTGAGACTGCCTTAGCAACATTTAGCACCACTCGTAACGAAGTTTAACTAAATTTGTGATGCCACCTACCTAATTTTAGGCTTGGAAGCGATACCGAAGGTGGAACCATTACAAATTAATGGAGCTCCAGCAAGCCAGTATGAATCGCCTTTCCCCAACTGAATGTTAGCCTCTGTGCTATTCTTTACGCAGATCATTGTGTTGTTTTCTTTATCTTGAAACAGTTTCTCACACTGTTCAGATTTAGTTGGATTAGAACGGTTCATCTCGCACAAGAGTCGTACGCATTTCTCATGGAACGGAATGAGCTCCACGTTAACGTCAAAATTGAAAACTGGTTTCTGCTCCTCCTGGTTCCTGAACGACACCAAGAAGCATCCCCTCGTTTTGTCCAGATGGTTAATGTAAGTCAGTTCGGCTCTCAGCATTTTTAGCGAATTACTGAGAGAAACCGCCGGGTAGTGGGAGCCTGTTATGTCGAAGGGCTTCTTCAATTTGAAGACCGAAACGTCGAAAACCGAGAAATCGGGCGAGTCTTTGGTGCAATTCGGGTGATTGAAGATGGTTTCAACTTCTTTCGACTGCATGCAAGGGTTCTGCGGATTCTTCGAATCCCAAACGTACTGAGCGTGCGCATTGTACGTGGATGCTGCTTTACCATATGGCCTATAGAGCATTACAAAAACATTTAACAAGCAAAAAAGTGAAGAATTGAGTGTGATTACTTCTGTCATAACAGGTAAGTAGCGAATTTTACCAAAAAACGTTGAGTGCACATTACGATACAAGTTACAGAATCATTTCCTACAGCCTCTGCGATCCACTGGAAACTCAAGAACATGAGGCAGAACAGAGATCAGACCTTTTGAAGGGTAAGACGATCTCCGGTCTTGAGCTTAGAATAGAGGTGAGAATGATTATTAAACTAATTTCATCCCTGTTAATAGAAATATCTGAATTTGAATCCTTGCAATAAAGACATACCTCATAATCAATTTCGGTAAAGCCAGGAATCCAAGGCATCGAGCAAACATAGTTTTGAAATTGGTTGAAACCTACCTAGGTATGTCTGTTTGATAGGAAATATCTTGTGACAGACTCATCGTGTACTCAGCCTCTGTAAAATTTGAATTTCTATGACGATTGAAACTCAAATTCATGAGTTACGTATATTACAAGTAGTAGGTAGCTCATAACGTTACTTTAGTGTCAATACCTGCAAGTGGTGATGAAAGCAATGTACGTCATCATTGAGCCGTGTCCAACAACCATCTTCTCCGAAGTATCCCATACGGAAACTAACCCGGTCAGTGGGGATGATTCACCGTTGATACGACAGTTGAGCTCATCTTTGGGAGGACCGTTCTCCGGTGGGGAAAACGGAGGGTGAGTTGGACCAACCGGTGTTGTATCTGCCCAGGCAGAAGAGACTGTTATGATGGTGATCCATCCGATTGGCCAGTTCATGATGGATTGCAGGTGCGAGTCAACGTTACCAAAGAGAGCTTCGACACTTGTCTCAAGTGACGTGAAAGTCACCTAATTGAGAGTTTGATGTTAAAAGTCACCTATTCTTCCTGTTAATAAACAATCTTGTTAAGCAACAGTTACCAAAGCATCAGCCCCTTAAAAAGAGGTTACTATTATACAGGTAGAACTTGAAGGTCATTTGATTTTGATTTTAACATGGAACACCTCCGACACAACGCCAATTTCCGTGGTGGTAGGTACTTAAAATTTGGCATACATGCTATGTATAGCCTCTTTAGGACTTTTACTTTACATTACTTCCCATAGCAGCATAGGGTCATCAGCTGAGTAGCTTCTAAAGCTAGATTCTATGCTATTCGCCCTATGAAGCTGTAATTTGGTATGTAGGAAAGGAGGCTACCCTGCTTTTACTTGTACATGGCCAAATCATGGTTTTTTTTTGTTTTTTTGTTTTTTTTTAGGGATTTTGACTTTTGCATTTTTTAGCATGACCTATATGATCCCCCCACCCCCTTGTATCCGTCACAGTTTTCATAATATACATATTATGTGTTGGAACGATTGGACATGTAATTCATAGCTGTGTGGGATGAAATGACGTTAGAATAAGAAGAATAAGAAGAATCAATTTATAGATACGATCAATGTGGTTTGAGAAAGTACCCAAAGCCCATCTATTCGCCGTAAGAATGAAGAAATAACAGCTTAAAAAAAGCTATCTTGTACAAATCTGATCCCCATTAAGTAATAGTTATCTCCGTTAGTATTAAATTACTTTGCAATTCGTTATCAGTGTTATATCTTAAAAATCACGTTAGGCCCAATGTGATTTCTATGATTCTTCCAATATTACTGATTCTTCCTCCTGTACAGCTAAATTGGAAAGAAGAAAGAAGAAATTAATGTTGTATTACTGACGTTTGCATGTTGTTAACGGTTGTTAATGCCTACAATTATTTGTTGATACTGCGGAATTATTTGTTACTGGACTAACGAGAAACGTTCTTAGAAACGCCAATCTAGCAGCAACGATGCACTGGCATGGGTTGATCATTTTAGACGTATTTGTACTCTCCTGCATTGCCCGATCGAGTCTCCCGACGCCTCCAGCGTTTGTAGCGCGGGGACACACTCGGCCTTCGAATATCAAGAACTGCCGGATCCACGCCAAAAGTGTATACCCGTGGATAGTAGGTGTCTGGGATTCACTGCACTTGAATTATGTTGGTCTTGGATCCATGATAACTTATGTCGCTTTCGTTACCACGTGCAGGTATGTATTTCCAGGTCTGCTCGTGATTAGTAGGAATCTCAACTAATAGAGAGAGCATTATTGCCAAATAATCCTATCGAATGATCAGTATTGCCAAATAATCGCTCTTTTAAGTACTCGATACCTCAGGGGACTGTGCTGGGTCTAATCAATTCTCTGCTTGAGCTTGATTATATTGAGGGGCTGATTTCGTTTGCTGATGACACGGCGCTCATAACTTCCAGTCCAACTTGGTAACAATCAGTTAGCAAGTCGAAATTTGATTATTTGTATAGATTATAAATAGACCTTTATTGGCATATACATTTATAATAGGCCTCTAGGGGCCCTTAAGGTTGTAAATACAAAAAAAATAACAAAATTATAGTTTTTCGAAAATTCATTAAGATAATACCTAATTGAATTATTTGAAAAGTGAGCAACTCCATCCCCTAGCACGAGGTTGTCCTCAAATGAGGAAGAAGGCATTATAGTTAAGCTGTAAGCATAAAATGCATGTATTTTGTAATTTATTTCTTGAAATCAATGTATTAAAAAATATATATATGAGGACCAACCTAATTATGTATGATGGATGTTAAATCTAGGCAGTACACTGCATCACTCACAGCATACAAGGCAGTGGCCCAATTCATCTGGAACGTGTCGCACCCAGACCAGCCCTGCATGCAGGAAAAAAAACTTACTACCATCCACAAGCACCCAAGCTGCATCAAGAGCCAAAAAGACGCCACTTTCTTCGACTTCGCCGTCTTCATATTGAGGGATCCTTTCGATATTAGCGGATACACTTATCCGACGGCAACATTTCCCAGGAACCCTTTAGAGCTCATAGGGCTCATCAGTTACCTTGACGAAACCCCCGAAACGGTCGACTGCCTCCTACCACGCTTCAGGAACCAAAAGGAAAACCCACCCCGTTTCAACTGGGAGACGTTCGTACAGGCCGTCCCCTTCCATTCTACATGTGTCGAGCTCTTGTGCGAAAAAGACCCAGATGATCAGAGATTTTCAGAAATGTGTCGGAAGAGGTTGGGCCAAAGGGCCAACTGCACAATGCTATGCATGAGAAACCGTAATGAGGAGACTATTACACTGGGAGTTCGTGGTGCGTACTGGTATGCTGGAGCACCACTCACCTGCAATGGCACTGCTTATGGTATTGCTGCTCAACCTAAAATAAGGTAAGGTAATTGTGAATCCCAAACCAAAATTAAAAATAGAGATTACTATTAATGGAGATCAGATTTGTACAAGTAAAGATATTTTTTTTTAGGCTGTTATTTCTTCATTCTTACAGCGAATAGGTGGGATTTGGGTAGGTAGTTAGTTTCTCAAACCACATTGATCATATCTATGAATAGCTTCTTATTCTAACGTCATTTCATCCCACACAGCTAACAATTACATGTCCAATCGTTCCAAAACATATGGACACAGTGGGGGATAGAAGGGGGGTGGTGGTATCATATGGATCATGCAAAAAAAGTGCTTAGGGCAAAAAAAAACAAAAAAAAAAAAACACTTATTTGGCCATGTACCTACATGTAGGTGCTAGGTAGAAATTCATGGTTAGGAACCACATGAAACCCCCAAAAACAAAGTCTGGATCTACCGCTGTATGAAAAGACCATAACATGGTCTCTATATAGAGAAATATTATGTATCTCTAACCATCGGAGAAGCTTCCTGTAGCAAGATTTCAAATCCAATCAAGATTTCAACCCAGTTATCCAATCTATAATTACTTAATACACTAAATAAAGATGTTATGCTAGATATAGCCGTGGCTGAACCTTACATTAGTCGTAACTAACGACACTCCCGTTCATTACTTCAACAGACACAATTTCAAGAGTCCGCCTTCGTACGACATCCATTTCGTCATCACGTTCATCCGCTGTTGGATATGGCTTGGCCAGCATATCATAAAACATGCGCCGAAGTGGAAAGATACTGTTTACGTACAAGATTTGACCGCCAAACCCGTCTCCATACCTTCGCCCAACACTCCGTTTCCTCCAACGATGCCCTACTACTTTTACGAGTGGGATACACCACTCGAAGATAAAAACGACGCCAACTCACAATTTGCCTACTTCAAGTACACCATTTCTCATATTATACTTTCTCTCCTCATATCGAATCATCGTTAGAGACATCCCGGTCGATATTTACGTTACTTTACTACGTTAATAAACCTATAATTTCATTATCGAGTTTATTTTAGTATCTTCATTTCCCCTTGCAGTAGTCGTAAGTTACGACTCGTAACCTCATAAAATTTTATATAGCCATGTAATTACCTTCTGCAGGGGAATGATGGAGAATTCACAGAGCGAACGTGCTACATCCGCCTCCGTTCATCAATGAATTTACACGAGAACATGCTACTGGAAACGATAACATATCAGTGGGTTGAACAAAGCAGACCATTATTCGAATGTGAAAAATACCAACTTGAGAAATCGGATATGTTTCAGATATTTGGGGTATTCACTCAGATAAACACACTAATCTAGCTCACTACCTATAAGAACTCATGGCCTGAAAGTCGATTAATGTTCATGAATGTTCTCATCGTACTGTTGTAAGTGGGTTACTTCGAAGTATGAATAGAAAGCATTTGGGACACAAAAAGTTTTATTGTTTACCAATGTATAACGATTTAAATGATGACCAGAGATTTGAAGGTATATGTGGCTTCAAAGAGCGTGTTGAGAGCATCACAGAGGAACGTTGGAGGTTTGACATTTACAGGATGAGGGGAGCGCCAGCGAGGCCATGGGCGACGACTCCTGGGGCGATAAGTCCTGGAGCGACGATTCCTGGGGCGGCGAGCCTGGGGGCGAGGAGACCTGGAGCGACGATTCCTGGGGCGGCGAGCCTGGGGGCGAGGAGACCTGGAGCGACGATTCCTGGGGCGACGAGTCCTGGACCGACGAGGCCGGGGGCGAGGATGGAGCTGCGGGTCAGGACGGGAGCACCGGCGATGACTCCGGGAGATGCGACCCACGGAGAGGCGATGGCTGGGGAAGCGAGAAGGACTCCTCTCTTGTCCCTGACATCAGCAGCGGCGGCGGCGGCGGCAACGCACAAAGCGACAACCTGACATAAATATTTCCGTTACACTTCATGTTTGGAGGTTTAAACGAGCAGTAACATTATTATTTTTATTATTGTAATTATTGTTTTAGAGAACATTGCTGATATCAGAACAGGGCTGATGTCAGCACATGACTGATAATATTATCAGCCATGTTCTCAACAACGATAAAAAAACTGGGAAAAAATAATAATAAACGCACAGCAGAAGCCAAAAACAAACACCAACTCATCACAAGTTCTGATGGGATTTGAGTCCTGTTATGAATGCATGAGTATCATAATAATATTATGATACTCATGCATTCATATTATGATACTATGCATATTATATCATAATAGGCACAGTATAATATCATAATATGATATTATCAGTATTGAATCATTTGGGCTTGAAGCTACTGTATCAATATTGAACGATATGCATAGGTAACACGGTTGGATCATCATATAATACACACGTCATGAAATTTGAAACTGCGGACGATAAAATGACATTGTGTTACAATTCGGTTCTAATTAAGTGAGATGTGTGCCTTCCAAGGTACAATATAGCTGCTGTAAAGTATAGCGCCGAACTTTTTGGGTGGAGTTATGATACCTACTCAACTGGAGTACCAACTGAAATTTCCATTCCCATTCTCCATTTGAACGTTAATTTTCAACGTAATTCTCTCTATATACATTGGTTATATGACTATATCACTGAATTGGTTTAAAGTAAAGTATTATGAAAAAACGTAATTGATCCTCATTGCCAAATACTTGTTATAAATTCAGAATCCTTTTGTGGGGTTGGCGACACCATTAACATTTCACATCATACCAAGTCATCTACGTTTTTGTGTTATTTGAAAAAAGCAGTGTTTTAAAAAATATAACTTTACTACGTGTGAATATAAAAGAATTAGACAGGGTTCCCAAAGCATCAATACTCACAACGAGGAATTTCATATTGATGAGAAGTAGTTTGTGGACTGTAGAACACAATGATGACGGTAGAGGTTTAAGATCTTATATACCTACCTCGCTGGAGGTCCTTGAGGCAATGGGCTCCCCCGCCCATGGGCCAGGCGGTTACAGGAAGACTTTAGTTCTTTTTGACAAACGGTCGAAAAAATATACGAACAGTCAAAGTACAAACAAGGAACACCGGGGGATGTGGTTGACTCGCTCACAGGAGGAGTTTCCGCTTTTTTCCGCTTCTCCTCAGTCGGGAAAATTTAGGCACAATAAATCAAATGTCACCTTTCATTCGAAAGTGATTTTTTCTTTTACATTGAAAATAATTTACTCCTATTACTAGGCTGGAATATTATAGACATTGTTGTGGTACCAGACTATTGTGTGGTTAGATTTCGATGTCAACGATTTCAAAATAGCCATGTTAAACCCCAATTTGACTTTAAAACCAATAGGCACCTACAGAACTCGAAACTTATCCAAATGTATACCTTATAATTTACTTTTCCTGATCCTAGAAGCCTACCGTTCCTACATGAGTTCATCTTTACAATACAATATATTATATTATATTACAATATAAAATAATATAAAATATATTATTAATATATTTTATATTATTTTATATTGTATTCTATAATGTGAGATTAGATTACAATCTTTTAATCACCTGTGTGTAAACAATTATTTAAACAATCACGCTCATACCGCAGCTTGTCGGCCACGCACTCCGCAGTGGTTAACTTAATATGGTTAGGTAAATCGAGAGTTATCCAACGAGTGGTGAACGATTTTTGTACGATGATAACTGGCGAAGTTAAAGTTCCGTAGCAACGAATCGGTTGTACGTGAAAATCATTAGAAAGTTTTCATAACGCTTTCTTCGTCACACCGTAATGTCACCCTTTTTGAGTTATGTGCCATAGTAAAGACATAAAATGTCAAAATGTAGAGCACAGTTTTAATTTCAAGAAAAATATTGTCAAGTACCAGAGAAATACTTTGCATGATTCATTACACACTAGCTGTGGACTATTAATAAATCACATTACGAAATAAATAAAATCACAAGATAAATGTTTAATTAAAATCACAAGTTGGTAACTTATTATTGCAAAATGAACAAAATCACTTGGAAGAACTTGGCAAAATGTATCTCGTGTCCTCATCGTTGTCTTCCCCAATCAATACAGGGTTTAATTTATCTGTAACATCTTTCACGAAACACAGCTGAGAATCTTCTACTTTGGCCTTGAAAGTAGTGGCCAAGTAGAGTGGTTCTAGAAACATCGTTGTTTTTTGCTGCCATTTCTGAAATTTCTGCCATGAAAAGAAAATACAAAGTTATTAAAATTCCATCCTCTAAACCTTGAGACCATTCTGTGAACTTAGTTGGTATATTTTCGAAGAAAATACAGCTAGTGTCGACTACTGATGCACAGCAAATTCTGAAAATTTTCAGAAGTCGACACCCCCTGTCGACTAATAAATATGAGCCGAAATTTATGTCAGTAGTCGACACCCTCCCCGAACCAATCAAAACATCGACTTCTGACGCATTACCTTATAAGACACCTGTCTAGGTGAAGTTGCAAACATTCACGTATATGTTCCCAAATTTTAAAAATGAACAGTTTTTTCATATCTCCTGTAAAATTTAAAAAAAAACACACTTAGGTCATGTTGAACAGCACCATTTGATGTAGGCCTTATTGCCACTTCACCCTCGATACATTACAAAAATGAAACAGTCTGACAAGACTTGTTGATACCTCATTCTTGTTGACTTAGTGATACCTCATTCTAACGGTTTTTTACGCTGAAAACGATGGTGAAATTATGATTGCAACATCTTATTCCGTTCTCAAACTGGAGCCCCACAAATGAAAAAAAAATCCATAATAGTGAATTTTGTCTCCATTGTTCATATAGATTTTTCAACGCTGAACACGATGATGAAGTCAGAATTGCGATATCTCATTCCGTTATCAGATTAGAGCAGATGAACCGTGAAGAACGTCTCAAGTAGTACCCGGGTCCTCCACTTCACAGTGTTCCAGTATAAGAACTGAAATTCTGAGTTCGCCATCGCGTTCAACGTAAAAAAAACCACCTTCCAAATGAGGTGTCACTTGTCGGACTGTTTCATTTTTTGAATTCGTGGGTACATTTCCCCCCTAAAACTTCCCTCGCGAATAAATTTGGGGGTATACGATTTTCGGATTCAGCGTCGAAAAATACACAGGAATACGCTACTCTGGTCAGCAGCATTTTTTTCTTCTTTTTAATTTGGGGGTATTTGTGGGGATGTTATTGATGATAATGAACCAATAATCAGCGACATTCTAAATTCAAACACATAATACGAGTGCGCTAAGACGAATTCCTTAATCCACCGTCATTGTTCAGCAAGAAAGATTTGAATATAACACGAATATATAGACGTTTGATAAAACGTCTGGACAGCAAGAAGAATAAAATTTATTTAATTATATACATTGTCACATCAATGAGTGAGCACTCGAGGCGAGGCGAGCGGGCTCTGGCTGGTGTAGACATAAATGTGAAGGTTTTGGAACTCAATGCAGGTTCATTGAAATTGTAAAAATAAAAACGGCCCAATAACTTATGGCCATGTCTTACGAAACTCATACAATTTTACGTCATCCTCAAGTAGGAGTACGCCGCACCGCCAGACGGATCTGTAGATATATTCGATTGTAATGCCAAGCAAAACAATTAAATCGGTTCACGATCCTCCAAATTTAGTATCGATATTCTTACTTTGTTGCAAGACTGAATCGGAAATTATCGATCCTTTTTTTGAAAAATTGTTTTAAAAAAAATCGATCCCTAATCTATGATGGAGTTTCATTCATGTTTTCATGCAATTCATACCACAAAAATCACACTACGATTTATTTTATCATTGTATCATTTTGTCCACCTTTGTAATTTCGCCAATGAAGCAAAGGACCATAATTTGGTTCCTCAATATTATTATGCCCCATCTGTTAAAACATTGCTCATGCTAATCATCATCAAATTATTATGGTTTGAAAGTCGACACGAGATTTCTCAATGGTGTTCCGATTTGGATCCCAAATTATTCCCATTTTATTATGTGAGTACTAAGTGAGTGTAAGCATTTTTTGAATTAATGCAGAACATCTGTGTCCAATAACGTGATTTTACTGCACGAAAGAATGACAAGACGATTCATCGCCGTTATTCATTGGACAAGGCACGTAGTACTCCCGATACATCCGCAAAGTATTCGAATGGACGTTGGCGGGGAGCGACGCCCTCAAGGCCCCGACCAAGCCTCGTATATAAGAACCTACAGCTTCCATCTTCTTTATTGTGTTCAACTGTTCACAGAACTCTTCACATCTCAAAATGAAATTCCTCATTGTGAGTATAATTTTCGCATTAAGCCGTATGTTACGCTATAACATAATATTGGGTCAATTTGAAATAATATTTCTTCACATATTATGTGAAGAAATATTATTTCAAATTGACCCTATATGAAACGATAAATCGTCTTGTTATTCTTTCGTCCTGAACTTTATTTGTCTCGTACAACAAAATTTATCATTTATTTCATCGTTTCATTCATAATTTATATAAATAAATTATTTTCCCTCTCTAAGTTAGTTTTACCCAGCTAAGCTGGTCACCCATTACGCTATTTATTTCGTATGCATAGTTGTAGGACTCAGGATACAGGATTGCAGTGTTTGCAGGAATTGCAGTGTTTTTCCAATTGCATAGAATTTTACCACACTTACAATTTAATATACTTGGGTGTAAGATAACTCAATTTCCTCAGCAACCCGTCGAGTGTGAAATTCGTTATTTCTACATTTCAAAACTGCATACTTCTGTAAGATCATCATGAGTGAAAATATCATATTATGATTATGATATCATAATCATAATATGATAATATGATATTTTCTCGCATGATGATCTTTCAGAAGTATTATTATTATTATAATATTATTATGATTTTATCCACGGATAGGTAAAGGGTGCCTGGTTTTGAATCAATTGTGAGTAATTTAGACGAAGAGTATAGACAAGTGACGGTTCCGGAGATATGACGGTGTTTTTTGGAAGTTTTTCATGATTTTTTGGCGGTTCATCATATATGCAAGATATGAATTCTTTCCTAAAATGTTGGGAAAATTCAAATTTTACAAAATGTTGCTGTAATGAAAACTAAACTTTATTTGTTGGACTATATAGTAGCATTTTAAATACAAGTACCTATAAAGTTCTGTAATGTATTGTGTTTCAGGTTGTCGCTTTGTGCGTTGCCGCCGCCGCCGCTGCTGATGTCAGGGACAAGAGAGGAGTCCTTCTCGCTTCCCCAGCCATCGCCTCTCCGTGGGTCGCATCTCCCGGAATCATCGCCGGTGCTCCCGTCTTGACTCGTAGCTCCATCCTCGCCCCCGGACTCGTCGGTCCAGGACTCGTCGCCCCAGGAATCGTCGCTCCAGGTCTCCTCGCCCCCAGGCTCGCCGCCCCAGGACTCGTCGCCCCAGGACTTATCGCCCCAGGAGTCGTCGCCCATGGTCTCGCTGGCGCTCCCCTCATCCTGTAAATGTCAAACCTCCAATGTTCCTCTGTGATGCTCTCAACACCACGCTCTTTGGAGCCACTTATACCTTCAAATCTCTGGTCAACTTGTAAATTGCTATAAATTGATAAACAATAAAAATTTTCGTGTCCTAAATTCTGTTTATTCATTTTTCGAAGTAACCCATTTACAACTAGGTATATGATGAACTTTATTGACACTATGACTGGGCTCATCAAGAAGCCGATTGCAAAAGCAGTTTTTATATCAGTTCCTGTATATTTGTTACATTTAATTTCCTCTATTGCCCCGAGAGCTTTCGAAAAAACTGACAAGCGAAGTTGTGTCTTGACATGTCATCCTTCTTATGAAGGCTCCATCTGATGCCAAGCTGAATATTGGCCAGCTAGAAATTTCAACAACGAAATGCGTTTATTCAAATAATATAACAACTAGTTACAATGATAAATCAGGTAACTATCTAGCTATTTAGTTCACTAATTTTAACCCCTCCGTCTTTTTGCGGTGAAGGCTCATTAACTTCTACCGCACTTGAACTGCACGTCACTCATTGTCAGCACAGAAGGTCTTGAGGTCTAGGGGACCTCTTCAGGCGTCGAATGTTTAGAGAGTTGTCAAGTAGCTGGATAGCCGCTGGATTTGGATGTTTAAGAAGCCTGCGCTCATATCTCACATTTCATCTTTTATATGACATCGGTGACTGTCTCCACTTTAAGGTCTTTGTGGATGTCGTCATTCCTTACATACCAAGGAGCGTTTACTATGCTCCTCGGAACCTTATTCTGAAATGTTTGTATAATTTTGATATTCGTCGGCTAGATGCCGTAGGTCCAAATGGGCATTAGCACTGTCTTGTACAGGAGCGCCTTATTATGGATATTGAGTAGTGAATATCGTCCCAAGAGCCAGTATAATAAAAAAAAGAAAGAACTATCCATCAAGTTCAGAAAACTATAGTATAATATATTATTATATATTATATAGTATATATTATATTATATTATATTATATTATATTATATATATTATATTATTATAATATATTATACTATAGTTTTCTGAACTTGATGGATAGTTCTTTCTTTTTTTTTCTTTACGTGTTCTTTCCATTGGCACTTGGCATCTAATTTCATGCCCAGGTATTTCGCTGAATTTGCCTTTTAACAACGAATGCACAAGAATCTGGTCGACTTGATAATTAATGCGAACACCCTACTGTAATGTTAGAAAATAAAGTCAAAATATATCGCCTTTTCAGTCAAATATCAGTTTGCAGTAGTCTTCTAAATTGCCCTCGATACGAATATTCGCCTACCATATTCCAGCCATATTCACTCAGCTCCATTTCTAACCACTTACCAACTGATGGGCTGGTCTGTCAAAAGTCGATTTAATAAAACATTCTTTAGAATTCGTGGTTTCTTGGGAACAACCCTAATAGTTAGGTTTCTCAGGAATCAAAGTCTTTGAATACTTTTTTGAGAAAAAGTCACTGCAAAAAACCATCTTAATCATCATCACTCTCTTCGTCGAATTCCTTGGTTGGCTATAAAATGAGTAGGTCTCTCTAGGTATCCAGGGCAGCAATGACATCAAGTCCTCTTTCCTCTTATACCTAATTAATAGGCACTGGTTTGCAGTAAATATTTGTTTTGTAACAGCGATGGATCTTGGACGACGGAAGTCAACTGATCTACAGGGTGATTCCTGATGGAAGTTGTATTTGAATACATAAATGTCGAATGGCTTTTTATAGCGCTGCCATCTTATTTGCAGCCAGTTGATGTTTTTGCCTTCGTCATCAACAGTTTTCTTCTTCTAATAAGTACCTACTGTAGAAAGAAGAAAACTCCAAAAATTACGCTCTGCCTCCCCTTGCCCTTGCCAGGTACTACAATGTCAATGTCGGACAACTTGTTTGCCTTTTCAATTCTTCCGTGATCAGTCACACTCCAGATGCGTATGTCCAGGAAGTAGATATTTTTGGTTAATGGTGAAATAAGGAGAAAGATTCTCCACCACGAAACTGAGCATAGCTGCCATGTTGACATTTCTGTACTGGACCCCACAGCAATCAGAATAGGTAATTACATGCTTTATATCAGAAGGGGGAGAAGAAATATTATCAAAAATGCACGAATACGACATATCGTGGTTTGGCTGACCAAAACTTCTCCATCGGAATGGTGGCAATACTGGATAACTTATTATCAAACTTTGGCAGACCGCACTATCCTTCAATTTTTCTTTTCTAGGTACCATATCATATTTTGCCAGACCTTGCTAAAATCGACTTGAATAGCAAAAATATTTGACGCAATGCAAGAAGCTCTTTTATTGCACTTGAGGGCGATGATGTTCAATACGGGTGATTCCGTCATAATGAAAGGAGGTAATGAACAATACAGCAAATTGTCATAATGTTGTAAATGGGTTACTTCAAAAAATGAATAGACAGTATCTAGGACACGAAAATTTTTATTGCTTAGCAATTTATAGCAATTTACAAGTTGACCAGAGATTTGAAGGTATAAGTGGCTCCAAAGAGCGTGGTGTTGAGAGCATCACAGAGGAACATTGGAGGTTTGACATTTACAGGATGAGGGGAGCGCCAGCGAGACCATGGGCGACGACTCCTGGGGCGATAAGTCCTGGGGTGACGAGTCCTGGGGCAGCGAGCCTGGGGGCGAGGAGACCTGGAGCGACGATTCCTGGAGCGACGAGTCCTGGACCGACGAGTCCTGGACCAACGAGGCCGGGGGCAAGAATGGAGCTGCGAGTCAGGACGGGAGCACCGGCGATGACTCCGGGAGATGCGACCCACGGAGAGGCGATGGCTGGGGAAGCGAGAAGGACTCCTCTCTTGTCCCTGACATCAGCAGCGGCGGCAGCGGCAACGCACAAAGCGACAACCTGAAATGCAATACAAATTTTTATACCTGATTGAAGTTCCTATGATTTACTGATTCACAATGTTTTGTAGGAAACTGACATGTAACAATGTTTGACTCGATCCCGCACTTTGCAGCTTTACGTACAAAACTTCTATTTAATTCGTCAATTTATTTTCTCCCCAGCATGTCTATTTGCTAAATCTTTGTTTCCATGAAAGACCAGAACCGACGAGTGTTATTATAGTCCAATATGTCGAATCTCCAATAATTTATAATGAAAATGTTCATTTTTGGTACAAGGTTTTGGTACTGTACTTGTATCTAGGTGTCATTGATTTCGAAATAAATGGTACAGCCCAAATTCTGGTGTCATATCGTAAAGAAATCAATTTGAAATTGGATGCAAAACTCACAATGAGGAATTTCATGTTTGATGTGTGGAAGTTTGCGAACTGTGGAACACAATATCGAGTCCAGTGGCCGCAGGTTCTTATATACTCTGGTTTTTGAGGCCTTGAGGGCAAAGCCCCCCGCCAACAGACGGCTTGCAGTGCTCCGAAGACGCGACCGTTTGTTTACGCCCCATCCCGTGGGAGTTTCGTTGTTATGATCGATGAATCCGGGTTGACGCAACTTTTCCAATTTGGTGATAGTAGCAACGTAGGGTAGCTCCTGAAAGCGTTAATGTCCTTACTGAAACTATTCAAGAACTTCTCACTCTACCTAATGAATTTCGTCACCTACAGATGAATTTCGTCTGCATGCGTGATATTGCGAATTCAAGTCAATAGACAAATTCATTCAATAATTTCGTTAAGTTCTCATGTAGTTCTGACGAAGAAAATATTTATCACCCGAAACATCAATCAAGCCAAGAAGACCCAACACTGAATTACAGTTATGTCAAATACTTTACTGTTGTTCTAGCTCATCGGGAACCTCTCATTTAACTCATGAAGACCATGAAAATTTGTATTTATACATGGTCGGGAAATGCAACAGTTTCTTCATCGAATGAAGTATCCTTTATCATTATTAACGAATAACAAAACCGATTAAAAAAAACAATAGTTCGTTTTTACAATCGTACGATTGTAATTTTGACAAAACTTTGGAGAACCCCTGTAGAATAGGCGAAATCCACCCGTAGAATTGTTAAAGTTCTACAATAATAATTATTGCAGTTGCGATGAACGCTTGTAGGTACTTCTTATCTTTGAAAGTTGTTTAAACAAAACTCCCTGTAAAGTTTTATTGAATAGGGTAGGTACCTTTATATAGCATAATAGTATAGTAATAGCATACCTATAATATCGATACCTTAATTCACAAAGGGAATATGTCCATCATAAATTCTGAAGGACATATTCCCTTTGTGAAGTAAGGTATCGATATACTAAATTGTACACCTGACATTTGGAGGGGGTGAAATCGTTCCGATTTAAATCAAAATATAACCACAAAAAAACATTTATTTACAGTAATAAATATAGAAGTGAAGCCATTTAGTAGGATTACATCAATCACCTTCATTGGAGTATCAATTTGAAATCTTGTACTGGTTTCTACAATCATACCAAGTAGAAAGATTTGTTGTTTTCAAAAGAAAAACAGAACCATTTATTAATCGTGGAAAGATTTCAGGCTAAAGTTTAATTTCACTAGTTGAATTGAATTGTTCAGTATGTGAGTGTACCTGAACTGCTAGTAAGATCGAATCGCTGTTTGTAAGTACTCAACTGAAAGATGACATCGATTTTTCAAATCACAAAATATATACTTCATTAGTGATACTGTGGAACCTGCCTAATTCGAACGCCTATAAGTCGAAATAATTTCGAATACAATTATTGTCTTTTTCGAATTTTTTCCCTGGTCCCCAATGCAAAAAAACTCGTGGTTAATTCGAAGTTTGTAGGAAACAATCAAGGATCTCAAACTTTTTTGAAAAGCAGTTGGTATAAATGCTCTGCGACTAACTAGATTGCTATGCAAATAGGTGAATTGTACATATTAGTTTTATTCTGTAACTTTAAACTTTTCAGGTTATTCACGAGACAGTTACAGTCCTGTATTATGTCCGGGAAAACTCGAAGGTTCAGTATTTTCTTAACATTTTACAAAACTTTGTTAATTCGATTTTTGTACTGGTACCTTGAGCTTCAGAGTATCCAAGTTCCTTCGTATAATTAATACATACCTAATTATATTTTGTTATACGCAAATGGTGGATTTTTGGTTATAGTATGTCGGTTTTTGACTATTTCGTTTGGTAGATGTATGGGCCATTACAAATAACAGGTCATGAGTTTGTAAAGGGTGTGCAGTGATCAGGTACAATTGCATATTGAATTGCATAAGTTCAATTCAGGTCTTCTGAACGACTTTTTCATTCAATCGTCACAAGGCAGATCGGCTGTTCTTTCAACTGAGTGCTGTTGTCTACAGGAGCGCCGCTGCCGGTGCGTACAGCGAATGGCTGAGGACAGGAGACCCGATGTAGCTCGGAGTCAAGATGGGACTTCTGAGGATGGGGGCGTGGGCGATGACGGGCGAGTGGGCGTACGCAGGTGCGTAGGCATGCGCGTAGGCGGGGGCGGCGAGGACGCTGGGGGCGGCTACCGGAGCAGCGTAGAGACCGGGGGTGGCGAGTAGACTCGGAGCTCCCAACAGGAGACCGCGCTTGTCCCTCGACTCTTCTGCCGCGAGGGATCCGACGACCAGGACAAAAGTCAACTGTCAACATAAACACAATCACGTTTTTTCAGGAGGACGAAAAAACTTTCAAAAATCACTTTCAGCAAATTTTTCAAGAAAAAGAAGCTATTGTTCAAAATATATGAGAACTCGAATTACCAAAAACATTCTACACAAAAATCCGCTCCAGACCATCCTGAATTCACAGCCAGTAGACACAATAAAAAAACTCTGCAAATTCTTGACACAACGGTTTATTATCTTCCTTGTGCAGATCACCCTTCCGTCTATACCAGACTGTATTGCAAATCGGCACCATACCATATTCTCACCGTACTCATACCATACCATACGAATTTCTTTCCTATCATACCATACTGTATTATACCAAATCATACATACAATTATATACCTACCATACTCATACCATGTCATACAAACCGAGGGAATATTGAAATATCATCCATTTCTGACCTATATTTAAAATTTCAAGTATCTATTTCATCATCAAAATTTAATTTGTTTAAACAAATAGGTATTATTTAAACAATTTTACAGACAAGAAACCGAGTGAATATTGCATTTTGATCCAGTTCTGACCTATTTTTTAAAATTTCAAGTCAATAGCTCATCGTCAAAATTTAATTTGTATTATTACAAAAAGGTATTATTTAAACTATTTTACAGATGAGAAACCGAGTGAATATTGCAATGTGGTCTATCCACGACTCACGGTTAAAATTACTAGACTGTAGCTTACCGGGAAGATGAAAAAAGGTAGTTTTATTCTGGGCTTCTGGGAGTTTGGTCACATAACGGCCGTTTTCGACGCGAAAGTTTAGTGTTTTTCCTAAACCTTTGCGCGGTCACTGTGAACGAACGGCTGGTCGCACAAAAATCCAATTGGTCTTAAAAGATTCGTAATTTTTCAGGTCATTCAGAAGTGAACTAAAAATTACACCGTTTCATGAGAATTTTTAGAGATATGACATTGTCGAAATTTCAAAGTTCGTTTTGAACCCCTTCCCCTTGACCTAGGGTTATGAAAAGTTTCGAGGATCATTGTGGGGCTGGTCCAAACCCAGAAACCAAATTTCGTAATTTTAGCTCAACGCTAACTGGGCAAAGTGGCACGGACGGCGGACGGCGGACGGGGGACGGCGTACGGCGTACGGTGTACGGCGTACGGCGGACGGACGGATTTTTTTTTATTCGATTTTCTGAATCTACGTGTCTTGAAACGTAAACCAACAAATTTTGAGGGGGGGTTAAAATTTTTTTTTCTTTGGGCGATTCCAATGGTTCATTATCGAAGATAATAAACCAAAACAACAGTCATGCAGCATGGATATAAGAGAGAATTTTTAAAGAAATGACTGGTTTTATACATATATATCAGGGCAGGAGAGTTGACATTAAAAAGAATTACTGAACTATGGAAGTTTTTGTTTTTAGCATGAAATATTAGCCTTGAGCTAACTGGCAAAAAGAGTCACGTCAAATTCTAATTGACAGTTAGCGCTTCATGGCAATATGGCTACTGGCCGATGCCAATTGAAGGAAGAAAGAATATATACCTATTTATACTCCCTATATAACTAAAAAATTATTTATACTTCCTATAATTAAAATGCTTGTGAGTCCTAATTTACGTATCATCATATGTATTTACGTCATTTACATTGTGACATTTACGTCATTTACAAAAATTACCCCGAATTAGCGGGAGAAAGCATGTTCCATGTTGGTTTATTATCTTCGATAATGAACCATTGGAATCGCCCAAAGAAAAAAAATTTTAACCCCCCCTCAAAATTTGTTGGTTTACGTTTCAAGATACGTAGATTCAGAAAATCGAATAAAAAAAAATCCGTCCGTCCGCCGTACGCCGTACGCCGTCCGCGCCACTTTGCCCAGTTAGCGTTGAGTTAAAATTACGAAATTTTTTTATGGGTTTCGACCAACCCCACAATGGTCCTCGAAACTTTTCATAACCCTAGGTCAAGGGGAAGGGGTTCAAAACGAATTTTGAAATTTTGAAAATCTCATATCTCGAAAAATCCATATAGAACGGTATGTTTTTTATTTCATATTTAGATAGAGTTTGTTCCGTAGAATTTTTTAAGACCATCCGCAGCTGTGTACGACCAGCCGTTCGTTCACAATGACGGCTCAAATATTGTACCTCACAGCACGATCGTGTATCAAACTGTTGAAATACAGGTCCATTTTCATACTAACAAGCTCTTTGGAACATCATAATATATTGGCTTAAGTGGCCAATATATAATATATATATTGTTCCAAAGAGCTTGTTATTATATTATTATATTATATTGGCCATATTATGGCTTAAGTGATGTCGAGTTTGTTGTTCTGAGGTGCGTTTCGTGCCACAGAAATGAAGGTAATTTCGAATGTTTGTTGGTAGGTACTTCTTTTATAGAAAAATTATTACCGACGTAGTACGAGTATTAAAAACCCCAGAATTATATCGTATTAATTAATCATAATTAATAATACTAATTATTAATAGTAAATACAAATTATTAATAGGTACCTAACAATAAATTATAATAATTTTCACTAGGTGCTTGATAAAATTGTTAATAATTAGTGATAATTGATAATAATAATTAATCTAACATTTAGGATCTAGACATTTAGACCTAGTGATCTAGACAGAAGGGTGATCTGTACAAAGAAGATAATGAACCGTTGTGTCAAGAATTTGCAGAGTTTTTCTCAATGTGTTATAATATAACTCATATTATGAATATCGGCGAAATTACATCGCTATAATATAGCGATACATATGGCCAGGGTACGAATTCTCGGGCCACTTTGGTTAGTCTTCTGTGGAAACGATAGGGATGCCTAATCATTCCGTCGTGTTCTTCTGCGACAGAACAATCGAATTGAATGTGTTGTGGTTTAAATGGAAGTGATACCGATTTGAATTTCTTCTGGTTCGAATAACACAAGTGAAACAAAGTACTTTTTGTCTTCTCGGGAAGAAAAAGAGAAGAAGTGAGCAATATATTTTTTGTGTTGAATATTGTTAATTGATCAGTACCTACGTCTAAATTTTTCCAATTTTTGATTTTTCGAAGACATTTGGTTTTGATAAGTTTTTATAACTATCCACTGGGAAACAAAATGCACGACACGAACACTGTCCATTACTTCCTAGTGTTGTTAAGTTCATAAGTTCAATAGTGGTTTGGTTCTCGAAAATCCCTGTTGAGCGGATGGTGCTTGTTCTAACTTACTACTCTACAGAGTTATAACTACAGAGGCGCGAATTTCTCAAAAATGCAAATACATGCAGAATGATATGTTTAGTGCAAAATTGCTTAAGAATAAGCTCGCTAGAGTCAATTAGATATAGTGAAGTTTGTCCCATCGCAGTGAAAGACAAAAGTGGAGAAAGAGCTCTGAAAGTTTTAATCAGAAATGATTTGTTCAAGGCACCCCTTTTCTGTAACATACGTTTGTTAACAGCAAATATACGTACTGATTGATTGATATTTCAACTAGAGAAACTTGAAACAAGCAGGATCCACATCAACTCCAGTCCAAATGTTGAGTATTATGGAATAGATATTTTTCTAATTGGTGGACCCAGCCATATAATATATGGAGAAAGATAACGCTATATCTCTACTTACAAGAAATGTCTTCATGATGTGTGAGTTGATGCTGACAGAGTCACAGTGTTCCTGTTAGAGTTCCTCGAACCCTTTTATACAGAAGATGATCCCTGGGGATAACACTATAATAGTGGGAGAAGAGGGGGAGGAATCCCTCAAGTTCAAGGGACTTTGTTGTTGTGCAGAGAAGTGTGTACCTGGCGTGGCCAATGACTCCTAGGAGCCAGCTATTGTCCCCTTGGAGAAGAATCTCTATTATACGCAGAATCGATTATCGACTCATTGTCGTCGCAGCTTGACATCGGAGACTGTCTAGTTGAGTTGAAGAGCAGTAGAATTCGTACGTAGGTACAATTTGTATTTTGGGATCACGCTAAACGTGTTGGCCTTAGCGCATCTTCGGTGAAGTACACGTCCCGTATGCATTACAACCATTCTCTTGATGTCATTATATGACATTATTATTCTAAACCGAACTACGTCTGATGAGATGAGATGACAACCACTAGTGGGAGAAAGCACTTCGTAGAAATTATTAGAACATAAGTCACTGGAGGCGTTTTTTCCCCACAAAGGTTCGAAATGTTGATGCTCTGAAATCTTAATCGGTTCAGTAATGCAAACTAAGATAACTGGAATTTTTTCGAATTTTTCGGACCACCGGAAGGGGTGCCGCAACGCGCTTGTAGTTACGCTTTTTGGACCTGAAGGTACTCAATTACTTACACGATAAGTATCCACTTAAGACACTTTTTGCATTAAACTAAAGTTGTCGGAAATGGTCCATTAAGTCTAAAAATCATTTTGGAGCAGGCAACATCTGAAATTTTGAAAAATGTCGCCTACCTCTCAAGGACGAAAACATGAGTATGGTAAGTAAAGTACTTTTAGTCAGTGTATGATTACATCTATTGACTGAGATCCAATGGACCTTCCAGAAGAGCAATTGTCCACTCTAATACTTGTACATCGAGAAAGACGAAAAAATTCGACTTCATATCGAATCGTGGTGTTTGATTGAGATCGAATGGACCTTCAAGAAGAGCAATTGTCCACTCTAATACATCGAGAAAAACGAAAAAAGTCGACTTCATATCGAATCGAGGTGTTTGATTGAGATCGAATGGACCTTCAAGAAGAGCAATTATCATCTCTAAAACATCAAGAAAAACGAAAAAAGTCGACTTCATATCGAATCGTGGTGTTTGATTGAGATCGAATGGACCTTCAAGAAGAGCAATTGTCCACTCTAATACATCGAGAAAAACGAAAAAGTCGACTTCATATCGAATCGAGGTGTTTGATTGAGATCGAATGGACCTTCAAGAAGAGCAATTATCATCTCTAAAACATCAAGAAAAACGAAAAAAGTCGACTTCATATCGAATCGAGGTGTGTGATTGAGATCGAATGGATCTTCAAGAAGAGCAATTGTCCACTCTAATACATCGAGAAGAACGAAAAAAGTCGACTTCATATCGAATAGAGGTGTTTGATTGAGATCGAATGGACCTTCAAGAAGAGCAATTGTCCACTCTAATACATCGAGAAGAACGAAAAAAGTCGACTTCATATCGAATCGAGGTGTTTGATTGAGATCGAATGGACCTTCAAGAAGAGCAATAATCATCTCTAATACATCGAGAAAAACGAAAAAAGTCGACTTCATATGGAATCGAGGTGTTTGATTGAGATCGAATGGACCTTCGAAAAGAGCAATTATCATCTCTAAAACATCAAGAAAAACGAAAAAAGTCGACTTCATATCGAATCGAGGTGTTTGATTGAGATCGAATGGACCTTCAAGAAGAGCAATTATCACCTCTAAAACATCAAGAAAAACGAAAAAAGTCGACTTCATATCGAATCGAGGTGTTTGATTGAGATCGAATGGACCTTCAAGAAGAGCAATAATCATCTCTAATACATCGAGAAAAACGAAAAAAGTCGACTTCATATGGAATCGAGGTGTTTGATTGAGATCGAATGGACCTTCAAGAAGAGCAATTGTCCATTCTAATACACCGAGAAAAACGAAAAAAGTCGACTTCATATCGAATCGAGGTGTTTGATTGAGATCGAATGGACCTTCAAGAAGAGCAATTATCACCTCTAAAACATCAAGAAAAACGAAAAAAGTCGACTTCATATCGAATCGAGGTGTTTGATTGAGATCGAATGGACCTTCAAGAAGAGCAATTGTCCACTCTAATACATCGAGAAAAACGAAAAAAGTCGACTTCATATCGAATCGAGGTGTTTGATTGAGATCGAGTGGATCTTCAAGAATCCAATTGAATTGCTCAATTGTCCACTCTAATACATCGAGAAGAACGAAAAAAGTCGACTTCATATCGAATCGAGGTGTTTGATTGAGATCGAATGGACCTTCAAGAAGAGCAATTGTCCACTCTAATACATCGAGAAAAACGAAAAAAGTCGACTTGGTATCGAATCGAGGTGTTTGATTGAGATCGAATGGACCTTCAAGAAGAGCAATTGTCCACTCTAATACATCGAGAAAAACGAAAAAAGTCGACTTCATATCGAATCGAGTTGTTTGATTTAGATCGCATGGACCTGCAAGAAGAGCAATTATCATCTCTATTACATTGATAAAAACGAAAAACGTCGACTTCATATCGAGGTGTTTGATTGAGATCGAATGGACCTTCAAGAAGAGCAATTGTCCACTCTAATACATCGAGAAAAACGAAAAAAGTCGACTTCATATCGAATCGAGGTGTTTGATTGAGATCGAATGGACCTTCAAGAAGAGCAATAATCTCTAAAACATCAAGAAAAACGAAAAAAGTCGACTTCATATCGAATCGTGGTGTTTGATTGAGATCGAATGGACCTTCAAGAAGAGCAATTGTCCACTCTAATACATCGAGAAAAACGAAAAAAGTCGACTTCATATCGAATCGAGGTGTTTGATTGAGATCGAATGGACCTTCAAGAAGAGCAATTATCATCTCTAAAACATCAAGAAAAACGAAAAAAGTCGACTTCATATCGAATCGAGGTGTGTGATTGAGATCGAATGGATCTTCAAGAAGAGCAATTGTCCACTCTAATACATCGAGAAGAACGAAAAAAGTCGACTTCATATCGAATAGAGGTGTTTGATTGAGATCGAATGGACCTTCAAGAAGAGCAATTGTCCACTCTAATACATCGAGAAGAACGAAAAAAGTCGACTTCATATCGAATCGAGGTGTTTGATTGAGATCGAATGGACCTTCAAGAAGAGCAATAATCATCTCTAATACATCGAGAAAAACGAAAAAAGTCGACTTCATATGGAATCGAGGTGTTTGATTGAGATCGAATGGACCTTCAAGAAGAGCAATTATCATCTCTAAAACATCAAGAAAAACGAAAAAAGTCGACTTCATATCGAATCGAGGTGTTTGATTGAGATCGAATGGACCTTCAAGAAGAGCAATTATCACCTCTAAAACATCAAGAAAAACGAAAAAAGTCGACTTCATATCGAATCGAGGTGTTTGATTGAGATCGAATGGACCTTCAAGAAGAGCAATTGTCCACTCTAATACATCGAGAAGAACGAAAAAAGTCGACTTCATATCGAATCGAGGTGTTTGATTGAGATCGAATGGACCTTCAAGAAGAGCAATAATCATCTCTAATACATCGAGAAAAACGAAAAAAGTCGACTTCATATGGAATCGAGGTGTTTGATTGAGATCGAATGGACCTTCAAGAAGAGCAATTGTCCATTCTAATACATCGAGAAAAACGAAAAAAGTCGACTTCATATCGAATCGAGGTATTTGATTGAGATCGAATGGACCTTCAAGAAGAGCAATTATCACCTCTAAAACATCAAGAAAAACGAAAAAAGTCGACTTCATATCGAATCGAGGTGTTTGATTGAGATCGAATGGACCTTCAAGAAGAGCAATTGTCCACTCTAATACATCGAGAAAAACGAAAAAAGTCGACTTCATATCGAATCGAGGTGTTTGATTGAGATCGAGTGGATCTTCAAGAAGAGCAATTGTCCACTCTAATACATCGAGAAGAACGAAAAAAGTCGACTTCATATCGAATCGAGGTGTTTGATTGAGATCGAATGGACCTTCAAGAAGAGCAATTGTCCACTCTAATACATCGAGAAAAACGAAAAAAGTCGACTTGGTATCGAATCGAGGTGTTTGATTGAGATCGAATGGACCTTCAAGAAGAGCAATTGTCCACTCTAATACATCGAGAAAAACGAAAAAAGTCGACTTCATATCGAATCGAGGTGTTTGATTGAGATCGAATGGACCTTCAAGAAGAGCAATTATCACCTCTAAAACATCAAGAAAAACGAAAAAAGTCGACTTCATATCGAATCGAGGTGTTTGATTGAGATCGAATGGACCTTCAAGAAGAGCAATTGTCCACTCTAATACATCGAGAAGAACGAAAAAAGTCGACTTCATATCGAATCGAGGTGTTTGATTGAGATCGAATGGACCTTCAAGAAGAGCAATAATCATCTCTAATACATCGAGAAAAACGAAAAAAGTCGACTTCATATGGAATCGAGGTGTTTGATTGAGATCGAATGGACCTTCAAGAAGAGCAATTGTCCATTCTAATACATCGAGAAAAACGAAAAAAGTCGACTTCATATCGAATCGAGGTGTTTGATTGAGATCGAATGGACCTTCAAGAAGAGCAATTATCACCTCTAAAACATCAAGAAAAACGAAAAAAGTCGACTTCATATCGAATCGAGGTGTTTGATTGAGATCGAATGGACCTTCAAGAAGAGCAATTGTCCACTCTAATACATCGAGAAAAACGAAAAAAGTCGACTTCATATCGAATCGAGGTGTTTGATTGAGATCGAGTGGATCTTCAAGAAGAGCAATTGTCCACTCTAATACATCGAGAAGAACGAAAAAAGTCGACTTCATATCGAATCGAGGTGTTTGATTGAGATCGAATGGACCTTCAAGAAGAGCAATTGTCCACTCTAATACATCGAGAAAAACGAAAAAAGTCGACTTGGTATCGAATCGAGGTGTTTGATTGAGATCGAATGGACCTTCAAGAAGAGCAATTGTCCACTCTAATACATCGAGAAAAACGAAAAAAGTCGACTTCATATCGAATCGAGGTGTTTGATTGAGATCGAATGGACCTTCAAGAAGAGCAATTGTCCACTCTAATACATCGAGAAAAACGAAAAAAGTCGACTTCATATCGAATCGAGGTGTTTGATTGAGATCGAATGGACCTTCAAGAAGAGCAATAATCTCTAAAACATCAAGAAAAACGAAAAAAGTCGACTTCATATCGAATCGTGGTGTTTGATTGAGATCGAATGGACCTTCAAGAAGAGCAATTGTCCACTCTAATACATCGAGAAAAACGAAAAAAGTCGACTTCATATCGAATCGAGGTGTTTGATTGAGATCGAATGGACCTTCAAGAAGAGCAATTATCATCTCTAAAACATCAAGAAAAACGAAAAAAGTCGACTTCATATCGAATCGAGGTGTGTGATTGAGATCGAATGGATCTTCAAGAAGAGCAATTGTCCACTCTAATACATCGAGAAGAACGAAAAAAGTCGACTTCATATCGAATAGAGGTGTTTGATTGAGATCGAATGGACCTTCAAGAAGAGCAATTGTCCACTCTAATACATCGAGAAGAACGAAAAAAGTCGACTTCATATCGAATCGAGGTGTTTGATTGAGATCGAATGGACCTTCAAGAAGAGCAATAATCATCTCTAATACATCGAGAAAAACGAAAAAAGTCGACTTCATATGGAATCGAGGTGTTTGATTGAGATCGAATGGACCTTCAAGAAGAGCAATTATCATCTCTAAAACATCAAGAAAAACGAAAAAAGTCGACTTCATATCGAATCGAGGTGTTTGATTGAGATCGAATGGACCTTCAAGAAGAGCAATTATCACCTCTAAAACATCAAGAAAAACGAAAAAAGTCGACTTCATATCGAATCGAGGTGTTTGATTGAGATCGAATGGACCTTCAAGAAGAGCAATTGTCCACTCTAATACATCGAGAAGAACGAAAAAAGTCGACTTCATATCGAATCGAGGTGTTTGATTGAGATCGAATGGACCTTCAAGAAGAGCAATAATCATCTCTAATACATCGAGAAAAACGAAAAAAGTCGACTTCATATGGAATCGAGGTGTTTGATTGAGATCGAATGGACCTTCAAGAAGAGCAATTGTCCATTCTAATACATCGAGAAAAACGAAAAAAGTCGACTTCATATCGAATCGAGGTATTTGATTGAGATCGAATGGACCTTCAAGAAGAGCAATTATCACCTCTAAAACATCAAGAAAAACGAAAAAAGTCGACTTCATATCGAATCGAGGTGTTTGATTGAGATCGAATGGACCTTCAAGAAGAGCAATTGTCCACTCTAATACATCGAGAAAAACGAAAAAAGTCGACTTCATATCGAATCGAGGTGTTTGATTGAGATCGAGTGGATCTTCAAGAAGAGCAATTGTCCACTCTAATACATCGAGAAGAACGAAAAAAGTCGACTTCATATCGAATCGAGGTGTTTGATTGAGATCGAATGGACCTTCAAGAAGAGCAATTGTCCACTCTAATACATCGAGAAAAACGAAAAAAGTCGACTTGGTATCGAATCGAGGTGTTTGATTGAGATCGAATGGACCTTCAAGAAGAGCAATTGTCCACTCTAATACATCGAGAAAAACGAAAAAAGTCGACTTCATATCGAATCGAGGTGTTTGATTGAGATCGAATGGACCTTCAAGAAGAGCAATTATCACCTCTAAAACATCAAGAAAAACGAAAAAAGTCGACTTCATATCGAATCGAGGTGTTTGATTGAGATCGAATGGACCTTCAAGAAGAGCAATTGTCCACTCTAATACATCGAGAAGAACGAAAAAAGTCGACTTCATATCGAATCGAGGTATTTGATTGAGATCGAATGGACCTTCAAGAAGAGCAATAATCATCTCTAATACATCGAGAAAAACGAAAAAAGTCGACTTCATATGGAATCGAGGTGTTTGATTGAGATCGAATGGACCTTCAAGAAGAGCAATTGTCCATTCTAATACATCGAGAAAAACGAAAAAAGTCGACTTCATATCGAATCGAGGTGTTTGATTGAGATCGAATGGACCTTCAAGAAGAGCAATTATCACCTCTAAAACATCAAGAAAAACGAAAAAAGTCGACTTCATATCGAATCGAGGTGTTTGATTGAGATCGAATGGACCTTCAAGAAGAGCAATTGTCCACTCTAATACATCGAGAAAAACGAAAAAAGTCGACTTCATATCGAATCGAGGTGTTTGATTGAGATCGAGTGGATCTTCAAGAAGAGCAATTGTCCACTCTAATACATCGAGAAGAACGAAAAAAGTCGACTTCATATCGAATCGAGGTGTTTGATTGAGATCGAATGGACCTTCAAGAAGAGCAATTGTCCACTCTAATACATCGAGAAAAACGAAAAAAGTCGACTTGGTATCGAATCGAGGTGTTTGATTGAGATCGAATGGACCTTCAAGAAGAGCAATTGTCCACTCTAATACATCGAGAAAAACGAAAAAAGTCGACTTCATATCGAATCGAGGTGTTTGATTGAGATCGAATGGACCTTCAAGAAGAGCAATTATCACCTCTAAAACATCAAGAAAAACGAAAAAAGTCGACTTCATATCGAATCGAGGTGTTTGATTGAGATCGAATGGACCTTCAAGAAGAGCAATTGTCCACTCTAATACATCGAGAAGAACGAAAAAAGTCGACTTCATATCGAATCGAGGTGTTTGATTGAGATCGAATGGACCTTCAAGAAGAGCAATAATCATCTCTAATACATCGAGAAAAACGAAAAAAGTCGACTTCATATGGAATCGAGGTGTTTGATTGAGATCGAATGGACCTTCAAGAAGAGCAATTGACCATTCTAATACATCGAGAAAAACGAAAAAAGTCGACTTCATATCGAATCGAGGTGTTTGATTGAGATCGAATGGACCTTCAAGAAGAGCAATTATCACCTCTAAAACATCAAGAAAAACGAAAAAAGTCGACTTCATATCGAATCGAGGTGTTTGATTGAGATCGAATGGACCTTCAAGAAGAGCAATTGTCCACTCTAATACATCGAGAAAAACGAAAAAAGTCGACTTCATATCGAATCGAGGTGTTTGATTGAGATCGAGTGGATCTTCAAGAAGAGCAATTGTCCACTCTAATACATCGAGAAGAACGAAAAAAGTCGACTTCATATCGAATCGAGGTGTTTGATTGAGATCGAATGGACCTTCAAGAAGAGCAATTGTCCACTCTAATACATCGAGAAAAACGAAAAAAGTCGACTTGGTAGCGAATCGAGGTGTTTGATTGAGATCGAATGGACCTTCAAGAAGAGCAATTGTCCACTCTAATACATCGAGAAAAACGAAAAAAGTCGACTTCATATCGAATCGAGTTGTTTGATTTAGATCGCATGGACCTGCAAGAAGAGCAATTATCATCTCTATTACATTGATAAAAACGAAAAACGTCGACTTCATATCGAGGTGTTTGATTGAGATCGAATGGACCTTCAAGAATAATATGTTAACATACGCCATTTGAAATTGTATAAGTACGGTATTTCCGTGTAGAGGGTTAATCGAGTAAGGTGTTGCCAATGGATTAAGGATTATCGTGGGTAGCGGAAAAAATGAAATAAACATTAAAAACCGCAGCGACTTAATCAGAATCCTTTTTAAGGACGGCTGCGGTCTGGAAAAACATCGTCGAGTAAAACAAAGGTAGCCTTGGCCGTGGAAGGGTTAGGCCATGTCGAAGTCGCTAACACTGTCAGAAAAGCCCGTTGTGACGCAAGTCTGATGACCTTAAACCGCCTTCAACTAGACCGACCGTAAGGTCAAGCCGTCGGGGCTTAAATCTGACTTGACGCCTCCGCGGGGCATCGGCAGGAGCAACAAACTGGTTTATTTCCTACCGCCTTTCACAGGCTCAGTGACGTCAGGTGTGACGTTGATCGTGCGGCTATCGGTAATCGATTCGGAACCGATAGTTGGAAATGCCGGTAGGTACAAGGATGATCCTAATCGTGCCTATTAACTCGACATAATGTCGCAGCAATTACTAAAAGTAAATAAATATTTGAAGCATAAAAACATGGACTTTATAATTGAAAAAAATCAGAACAAACTTGAAGGGTTTGAGTTGACTTCAAGTATTTTTTTGACGGTGGGAGGCACTGCCCGAATCGAATCAATATGGTTCAAACCCGAAAATTGTATATTGTCCTTTGGCTTTCACACGGAACACATCATCGGTAGGGCAATGAGAGCGCTCGGGTTAGTGAAGAGCTCACAATTCTTCACTTCTTCTATACAACGCACTGGTGCGGCCTGTCCTCGAATATCATTCTTCTGTTTGGTCTCCTTACAATGCAAATGGCAGGGATGCGGTTGTGCGAGTTCAACGCATACTTTTGCGTTTCCACTCATATAAATCTGGGGTGCCCTGAGCTGATTTTGACGCTGGTTATGAGGGCGAGCGGATTGATGTCGTTGGATTGTCGGAGAAAGCTTATGGATATATAGATAGATAGATAGATAGATATTTTATTTCACAAAAAAGTAATATAAAGGACATTAAATCCATCACAAAACCTCTTAGAAAATAAAATAAAAGAAATTAAAATAAGAAATGAAATGTCACCGAAAAGCTATGAAGCTAGTGTTCGATTATAGCGGCGTTCATCCGTTCCTATATAATAATATTATATAGGTTAAGACTGAGTTCTACTCGGAATTCCCACATATAGGCTGAAGTCTATATTTAATTTATTTTTCAGCACCTTCTATCCTTTGTACAATAGCAGCCTAAATTTAAATTAATTATAAAAAAAAAATAATAAAACACATCACAAAATGTGATCCACCAATTTTCCGATGTAGGATCTGTACCACGCAGTACGTTCAATGAAAAATAATAATGAAATAAAATAATAATGATCAAAAATAAATAAATAAGTATGTATTATAATATAATATAACGTATACAAAATAATGTATTTTACTTTTGATTTTTGGTGTCATTTGGCAGTGAATTCAGGATGGTCTGGAACGAATCGAGTTTCCTTTTACCTTCCATTAGGAGTTTCCATTAGCTTCCTTTTCTTTGTAAATTCGCGAAAACGCAGGAAATAAATGAAAACTAGAGTGATGTTTCGGGAATTAGGGCTTTTGTTTATTTGACCCCTTTGATCTCTACTGATCAGTTCAAGCAGTTCGATCCTTCCGAGTTGGCAGAGCAGCCAACATAACATGAGCGACCTCCCAATTTTGCAGCTCTCGGCAAGTGCAACCGAAACTGCGTGACAGAGGAGAAATACTAAAGAATTTGAATTCAGCACGAAAAACCCTGTTTTGAAAAACGAATGTTTGACACTAAACGTAGGAATTCGTGCAGCCTTGTGTTTTCCACCAAATCGGTGTCGAATGTTTATCACTTCTTATTGTGGCTGCTAATTTCAATAGAAATCTAAGTTGAGAAATATAAAATCTACGTTGAGACCATTCAAGGGGTCCTTTGGGTCATATTCGCACTACTATCAAAAACACTTGTCTAAAGGATAAAATATGTAACTCATAAGAGTAACTCATAAGAGTTCAGCGTCCAAAAACAAACAACTGCGACCTTGAAAGAGGGCGAGGTTGTTATTTTCACTGGCAACAGCTGCGAGCCGTTGCGTCAGGTCGTTTGAACGGTGTTGTGTATGAAGTAGGAAGAACTTCGAGAAATCCATTCGATAATAATTAGATTCTTCGTCAAGGCTACAGACAGCCATACGGTTGTTGGATTCCAGTTTGCTTAATAGTAAAGAAATCATTCATTTCACATTTCGGTTGGATGATGAACTGTTAGTGCCGTAAGAATCCTCTTCCTCCGGCGTTAATTTCAACGGCTAATACAAATACGTCGGGATCCGTTATCCCTTTGAACGCATCTATTGAAATAGTGATAGTTACTTGACTTGGTCAATATTAGGTGACCCACCGCAAATTAGTGCCTCCCATACTCATCAATAGCTAGTACTCGTAATTGAAGTCATGATGATAGAAAGACAAAATTAAGACAAAATTGAGTGAAATAAGTTGAAAATAAGTTGAAAAAAGCCCCAGGTCGAATTTTGGCACAATCATTTGATCAATACCAAATATCACCACTTTCCACGATTACAATTTTTTTTTTCTTCAATTACATTTCGGAGAACATACACTAGGTACCCATTATGGTTCCAACTTGTTCGATATGGTATCAATATGGTTGATTTCGGATGTTTGATTTATAAAAAGGTTCCTCCATACACATACTTTACAGGGCACTGAATCAAACCCTACATTTAACAGACGATGCCTTACACAACAATAATAATATTATTATTAAACATTGTATAAATATTTTATAAATAATATGTTTATACAGGTAGACATTTGTTTCCCACCAACTCCAAACATTGTAATGATTCTGTAAAATCAGCCAATATAAAAGGAGGCAGGGGGGGTTATACAATACATATCCGTGATAATAATAAGAAAGTTGATTATGGCATAGACATTGGACTTATATTCAACCATTCGCAATGGCATTTTCAGTGAATACGCAGTTTGTCCGTGAATGGCCACTTGCATGATCACTCTATATTCCTGATCTCAGTTTGATCCTCGAAATTCCCAGTAAAGTTAAAGGAAAGCAGGGGCTACATTTGATTGTCTTTTGTTAATTCTCCAAAAGTGCGAAAACGAGACATTTTTGGAGAATAAATACAGCCCCTGCTTTCAGCTTAACGGTTCGCTCAAATGTACGGCTGGCTAAGTGTTTTAACCCAATGCAGGGGTCTGTAACCGCTGCGCTGACTCGATAGCTTATATAATATATATGCATATATGCAGTTCGACTACTGTATTTGGATGCAGTTCGACTACTTAAGGTGTAATTACCCCTTAGTTGGCACCTCAATTATCACTAGTCCACCGTGCTAAGCCACAAAGCAGTCTGTTGAATTTTTACGATATTTGATTTTTTCGAATCCTCAAATCCTTAAATCCTTGCCGTCGAGTTCCATGTGAAAATACTAAAAACATTGTATTATTCAAAGAGGCGGGGAAAATGTATGACTGCATTTCACGTTTTCAAGTATGTACTTCACAACGTTAAAACAAATTTTCTCGAAACTTCAAGTCAGCCGTTTTGCCTTGTGGCACTTCAAGTCAACCTTTGCCACTGAGTGGTCTCATTTGGTTGGCAAGAGGTTATCTAGAACAGAATGTCGTCAATACTGTAAGACTTCCAATGATCGTTATTACTATTTCAGTAACACTTACTTGGTAGGTATAAGTTGAACCTGTAAAGTAACGATCGATGCCTACATCTATTTTTTGTGCCTGCTTGTCATTTAAACTGAATTCCAGCTGAAGATGACCCTTACTTCACTCACCCATCTGGTATATCTCTGACCTCACAGATGAAATACAGGTGACATCTAACTATCCCAATATGCCATTTAGTTACTGAATATTTGAAGCGGTCGAACACCGTACGTTCTAATCTGAATTATCAAACCACGTGGATATTTACAAATACTCTTCTGTCTCGGATTCCACTTGGAATTATTCCCAAAAAATTGAATATAAACTATAGATTTCCTCCAAAATGGATCACAATGCACTGCGACCTTGATGTGCATGGAAGCAGACCCTACAACATCAATACAGGGATCAGCAGACCCTACTACAGCGATCAGCCTGATCATTTAGATTTGGGATTTCTTCTGTAATAACTCCATTTTGTGCTCTGGTTCCCGTGATTTTTCCCCTAAAAACATGCGATACTTACTGTGTTTTGAAGGCATGGCTAAGATTCAGTGTAACATAATCTTTTCAGACATACTTTTTCCGCACTGAAAATATAGTAGAGAGGTTTTTAAACGAAGCCTGTATTTGTCAAAGTCGTTTTGAAATTGAAATGCGCATTCCCACGATAAACGCACTGGTTACGTCAAAAATATCTCTTCAGATCTCACGTTTCGCGATTGTTGCCTTCCGATAATTGATTATCAACAGTGAAAACTTGAAACGATTACCCGAAGAATAAATTACAAGGTTGAGATTTGCGTCTAGAAAACTCACGACAACTCATTCTCAACGAACGGCCGTTCAAAAGAACTGTGTACGAACAAAAAAAGAGATTGAGACCGTTATGGGGATACGAAATGATTTGTGTTGTGAGCGGCGGAAGGGTTTAAACACGCCTTGTTTGAAGCCTTCAACTCGGAAAAAAATGATCGAGTTTGAACTTTTGAAACCGCTAACCTTCTTCCTCATTCATGAAATAACCCATTCGTATCCTCATTAAATTATCATGATGACATTCCATGTTATTGACTCTCCATAATGATTCTCTTTTTGGATCACGTCCAGGAGCTGTTTGAGTATAATCAATGAATAAATACTTATACAACCTATTTCAATGTCAAGTGTGACTAGGTTGTAAGCGATTAATCATGAAACTGGAACATCCACTGGCTCGCCAAGAGACTGGTCATTATCTTGAACTCCACCTTCAGTTGGTGGTTCTTATGATATAATCCAATTACATTTGATCGCTATTACAAATCAGCCACAGTCCATACAAATGCACTATCAACAATTACTGACATCGATAAAACTGTAGTTCTAACAGGGTAGTTCTCAGAAACTTGTCATACTCAGACCTTCATTCGAAACCATTTTCATATTTTCGATGTGCAATTTTATTGGTTTGAGGTACATTAAGAAGCAGTGTAAAGGCAAGGACCATTCACAAATTCATATTTCTACGGAGGAGAGGATTGAGGGACTGATGGGTGAGAAAGAGGAGGGTCTGATAATTAGGAGTAAATATGAGTTCAAACATATCAATTCAAAATTGAGTTGTGATTAAATAAATTTTATTCTCTGTTACTGGTCATACAGACGATTTTAAGTTCTCAAATACAAAAATACTGCCAAAACTTGAACATTCAGAAAAGTACAACAGGATACCTGTCATTTGGAGTCACAAGTTTAACTCATTAGAAGTAAAGAGTTGAGTTCAACAGAATATTCAAATTTTCTAAAATTGATGGATGAGAAGAGGACCGATAATTACAACAAGTGCTCGGATATAATGTATCGCAAGTTTTTAATTCAAATTATGAATTAAAACTTGAAATAGGTACATATATGTGAAACACTGCAAATTATTATCACAATGGTTTATTATATTCTTTCTACAGATCACCCATCCGTAGATATAGATCACTAAATGATTGAATAATTATTATTAATAATAATTATCATTAATATCATCACCATCATTATCATTAATAATTAATAGTTATCATCAAGTAGGTACTTGGTATAAATTATTATCAATGATTAATAATTATCGTTATTTACTAATAACTACGAGTACTAATAAAGATTATTAATTATTAATAATTAAATCGATATCTGAAAACCCTGTGCTGTTGGAATCAGCTGGGCCAGTATGAACATTGACCGGAAGGGCTGCCTCACAATTCACCCTCAAGTTGACGACTTTTGATCTGCTCCAACTTTGAGCCCTCATTGTGAACGAACGGCTGGTCTTGAAAAATTCTAAATATTAAATTCCGTTTTAATGTGAACTGAAAACTCTACCGTTCTATTTGAATTTTTTTAGATATAAATTCTTCCAAATTCGTTTTGTACCCCTTCCCATTGGCCTAGGGTTATGAGAAATATAGGATCAATGTGAAACCAAATTTTATAATAATTATTGTAGCACAACGCTAACTGGTCAAAGTGCCGTGGAAGGCGGAAGTGCGGATTTTTTTAATTAGATTTTCTAAATCTACGTATCTTGAAACGTAAACCCTCATATTGTGAAAGAGGGGAGGGGAATTTTTTCTTGGCCGATTACATTGGTTCATTATTGAAAATAAATAACCAAAATACAGAAAAGTACTACAGGTTAACAGTCATTTTGAGACACGAGCTTAACTCAATTGGAGTTACCACTTGAGTTCAACAGAAAACTCAAATTTTCTGAAATGTATGGGTTGAGGGACTGATGGGACAGAAGGGTACAGGAGAGGGACTGATGATTATGACTGAATATATTCAGTCATAATCATCAGTCCCTCTCCCTAGTACTTTTCTAAATGTTCAAGTTTATTTTCGAATATATTTAAATAATAAATTTTATTGATTCGAAAATAAACTTGAACATTTAGAAAAGTACTAGGGACAGATTTTGGAGTTACGAGTTGAACTCGTTTATTTTTTAAAGCATTGTTAAAATCACTTTTGGCATCCATTCAAAACACTAATTTTTGTTGATCACATGTATGACCCCATATCAAATGATGTCTCACTGCTATTACAGTAGGAGAACGAATCCGTAATCTCACAAAAGGCAGCCGCACCCCTGAGGGTGATGCAAAGGGTAGAAGTTCTTACTAAGATACGGGATTTTTCCACTCGCCAAATCGAGATCCCAATAATTGATCCATACAAATTTATTTTATTTATTGAGACGATTACCTCGCCGAGTTGAATATGTATAGCAACGCCGGTATAATTATAAGCGCTCGTGGAATAGGTGGAACTATACCGTGTTGTGCATCGTTCGTTCTAAGGATTTCTGCAATTAGTGATAAATGTTGTGGCATTTCGTATGCGTGTTTCTGACAATGTGTTCTTTGATTTGATGACACTAACGATCCTATTGGACGAATCATTGTATTCAAATGAAATTGGGGGCTTCTACTAACTAAGGCTTCTGCCTTAGCAAGTGTGGTTCGTCGAAAATTTGCTGTACTCCCAGATCGCAGTAAGTCACTTAGTTAATTTCTCCAGTATAAATTCGACCAAAAATAATCTCATAACGTGTTTACCATGGAAACGGATACCCAGAGACGAAAACCGACGACGCCATTCAAAAGAGCAAGAAAAAAAAATCTACGTGTCTTGAAACGTAAACCAACAAATTTTGAGGGGGGGGGGGGGGGATGTTACAAAATGTTTCTCTTTGGTCGATTCCAGTGGTTCAATTATCAAGATGATAAACCAAAATTAATTGTAGGTAGCATATTAATCCCAATTTCGCCCAAAATTGACTTAATGAGTTTCTCCGTATGCCGACGATATACATGACGGATGTTTGTGTGCAGTGTTTTTGTGGAACAAATTTCCAATAAAATTAACATTATCATAGTACTAGTACCTACGTACTTGTACTAAGTTGTGGGTTTACTATACTCCTGGCCATTGGGTTCACAGAGGGTCTTAGTATAATTATGAGAATTTATATTAATTTACTTATTTTACTTAACTCATGGCCAGTGAGTTTACAAGACCACCTAGTTAATTCACTTATAGGTAGTTACCTAATTAAGTAAAAAACGAGAGTATCGGTTGCAGAAGGCACCAATCGTCACCGGTACCTTCCTTCCGACCTATCGACATATTGGCTACGGAGAACCCTCCTAAGCCTATAGGAAAACCTTCCGAGGTCCCTAAGGGAGAGGTCTGGCTAATGTGCAATGCCAGTTTGTGCAATGCTACGGTCATCAGTGTGACCGTCGCCGACAGTGGTGGAGCGAGCTCCAAACCACCGTCTTTTGAAAAAAAAATTCTTGACACAACGGTTTATTATCTTCCTTGTGCAGATCACCCTTCTGTCTATACCAGACTGTGTTGCAAATCGGCACCATACCATATTCTCACCGTACTCATACCATACCATACGAATTTCTTTCCTATCATACGATACTGTACTATACCAAATAATACATACAATAATATACCATACCATACTCATACCATGTCATACAAACCGAGTGAATATTGAAATGTCATCCATTTCTGACCTATATTTAAAATTTCAAGTATCTAGCTCATCATCAAAATTTAATTTGTTTAAACAAATAGGTATTATTTAAACAAGTTTACAGACAAGAAACCGAGTGAATATTGCATTGTGATCCGGTTCTGAACTATTTTTAAAATTCAAGTCAATAGATCATCATCAAAATTTAATTTGTATTATTACAAAAAGGTATTATTTAAACAATTTTACACATGAGAAACCGAGTGAATATTGTAATGTGGTCTATCCCCGACTCACGGTTAAAATTTGTAGACTGTAGTTTACCGGGAAGATGAAAAAAGGTAGTTTTATTCTGGGCGTCTGGGGGTTGGGTCACATAACGGCCGTTTTCGACGCGAAAGTTTAGTGTTTTTCCTAAACCTTTGCGCGGTTACTGTGAACGAACGGCTGGTCGCACAAAAATCCAATTGGTCTTAAAAGATTCGTAATTTTTCAGGTCATTCAAAAGTTAACTAAAAATTAAACCGTTGCATGAGAATTCTTAGAGATATGACATTGTCGAAATTTCAAAGTTCGTTTTGAACCCCTTCCCCTTGACCTAGGGTTATGAAAAGTTTCGAGGATCATTGTGGGGCTGGTCCAAACCCAGAAACCAAATTTCGTAATTTTAGCTCAACGCTAACTGGGCAAAGTGCCACGGACGGCGGACGGGGGACGGCATCGTTGAACGCATCGTTGAAATGATACTGTCAGCTGTTCCAACCATCAGGTTTAATGAAACGGGTCCCAGAAGAGGAAGGGGATACATCTGTGATACACTGGGACTGCCGTGAAGTAAATAACACAACAAAGGACTACCGACAAAAAGGAACTGCAGGAAGGAAAGGAGAGATAGAACAGGAAAAGAATTGAAAAATAATGAGCGAATTCAACCACAGGGAAAACCCCAAGCTATAAGAAGAGGGGGCAGAGTACCTGGATGGTGTCGACCCCTGTCCCAAATCCATAACCCCTCGTAAAAATGGCACCTCCACGTGGTCCATCCCGGGCACACCCAGATTGGGTGTGGCTAACGCCAGAAAGGGACAGGGGGGCCTGCTGTATCCTCAAGAGAGAGTGAAGCGCTCAAAGGTCAAGCAGATAAAGACATGAAAGATTGTTATGGGCCTGAATGGCCTCAGATACAATCCATACCACTCTGATACAGCAGGACGGGGGACGGCGTACGGGGGACGGGGGACGGCGTACGGCGGACGGACGGATTTTTGGTTTATTATCTTCGATAATGAACCATTGGAATCGCCCAAAGAAAAAATTTTTTTAACCCCCCCTCAAAATTTGTTGGTTTACGTTTCAAGATACGTAGATTCAGAAAATCGAATAAAAAAAAATCCGTCCGTCCGCCGTACGCCGTACGCCGTACGCCGTACGCCGTCCGCGCCACTTTGCCCAGTTAGCGTTGAGTTAAAATTACGAAATTTTTTTTATGGGTTTCGACCAACCCCACAATGGTCCTCGAAACTTTTCATAACCCTAGGTCAAGGGGAAGGGGTTCAAAACGAATTTTGAAATTTTGAAAATATCATATCTCGAAAAATTCATATAGAACGGTATGTTTTGGTTTATTATCTTCGATAATGAACCATTGGAATCGCCCAAAGAAAAAATTTTTTTAACCCCCCCTCAAAATTTGTTGGTTTACGTTTCAAGATACGTAGATTCAGAAAATCGAATAAAAAAAAATCCGTCCGTCCGCCGTACGCCGTACGCCGTACGCCGTACGCCGTACGCCGTACGCCGTACGCCGTCCGCGCCACTTTGCCCAGTTAGCGTTGAGTTAAAATTACGAAATTTTTTTTATGGGTTTCGACCAACCCCACAATGGTCCTCGAAACTTTTCATAACCCTAGGTCAAGGGGAAGGGGTTCAAAACGAATTTTGAAATTTTGAAAATATCATATCTCGAAAAATTCATATAGAACGGTATGTTTTTTATTTCATATTTAGATAGAGTTTGTTCCGTAGAATTTTTTAAGACCATCCGCAGCTTCGTACGACCAGCCGTTCGTTCACAATGAGGGCTCAAAGATTGTGCCTCACAACACGATCGTGACTCAAATTGTTGAAATACAGGTCCATTTTCATACTAACAAGCTCTTTGGAACATCATATGGCTTAAGTGATGTCGAGTTTGTTGTTCTGAGGTGCGTTTCGTGCTACGGAAATGAAGGTAATTTCGAATGTTTGTTGGTAGGTACTTCTTTTATAGAAAAATTATTACCGACGTAGTATTAAAAACCCCACAATTATATCGTAATAATTAATAATTATTATTATTAATAATAAATACGAATTATTAATACCTAACAATAAATTATAATAATTTTCACTAGGTACTTGATAAAATTGTTAATAATTAGTGATAATTTATAATAATAATTAATCTAACATTTAGGATCTAGACATTTAGACCTAGTGATCTAGACAGAAGGGTGATCTGTACAAAGAAGATAATGAACCGTTGTGTCAAGAATTTGCAGAGTTTTTATTTCATATTTAGATAGAGTTTGTTCCGTAGAATTTTTTAAGACCATCCGCAGCTTCGTACGACCAGCCGTTCGTTCACAATGAGGGCTCAAAGATTGTGCCTCACAACACGATCGTGACTCAAATTGTTGAAATACAGGTCCATTTTCATACTAACAAGCTCTTTGGAACATCATATGGCTTAAGTGATGTCGAGTTTGTTGTTCTGAGGTGCGTTTCGTGCTACGGAAATGAAGGTAATTTCGAATGTTTGTTGGTAGGTACTTCTTTTATAGAAAAATTATTACCGACGTAGTATTAAAAACCCCACAATTATATCGTAATAATTAATAATTATTATTATTAATAATAAATACGAATTATTAATACCTAACAATAAATTATAATAATTTTCACTAGGTACTTGATAAAATTGTTAATAATTAGTGATAATTTATAATAATAATTAATCTAACATTTAGGATCTAGACATTTAGACCTAGTGATCTAGACAGAAGGGTGATCTGTACAAAGAAGATAATGAACCGTTGTGTCAAGAATTTGCAGAGTTTTTTTTATTCGATTTTCTGAATCTACGTATCTTGAAACGTAAACCAACAAATTTTGAGGGGGGGTTAAAATTTTTTTTTCTTTGGGCGATTCCAATGGTTCATTATCGAAGATAATAAACCAATACCATCAAGGCCTTCAGATATCACCTTAGGGCGAGGAATTCAGAGACCAAGTTGGGAACTCATCACAGTTTCCTGATCGGAGTTAATTAGATGGAAATATCGGGCGGGACCATACGATAATGAGTAGAATAGAACATTCGGGAAGGGAGGCGAGGGTGGCGAAGGGTGGCACAGGTAGTTCCCAGAAATGCTAACAGGTGGCGACGCTGCAGATTCCGAGTACTACCACTAATGAGTAATCACACAACTCTTGTGACTATGGAAAAGATCCTTGCAGTCGTTCTGTAGGAACTATAAAATTTAAAAATACCGCATCAAGTAGAAACAAGAGCGAATTTTCAAAGGAATAATTGGTTTTATGTGAAACGTCTTCATTAAAGAACATGATTCCATGAAGAACATCTCAAGTAACAATCACGTTTCTTCATCTTCAAAGTGCTACAGTTTGAGAGCGGAATGAGATATAGCAATTCTACCTTCCCCATCTTATTCAGCGCGTAAAAACCTTAGAAATGAGGTGTCACTTGACAGACCGTGTCATTTTTGGAATTAAATTTTATGGGTGAACCTACCCCCCCCCCCAAACAACCCCAAAACCCCCTTCAGCTTTTGGACATAACAACGCTGAACACGACGGAGAAGTGAGAATTGTAATATCGCATTCCGTCATCGGATTAGAGCAGATTAACCATGAAGAACGTATTCTTCATCTTCAAAGTACTCCACAGCTTTGTACGACCAGCCGTTCGTTCACAATGACGGCACAATGTTGGAGCAGATCGAGAATCATCAACATGAGAGTGAATCGTCGGGTCCATTTTCAAACTGGCCCAGCTGATTCAAACAGCACATGGTTTTCAAATATCGAGTTAACGAATAATATTTAATAATGAAGCATAAAAATTATTAATAACCAACAATAAATATTAATAATTTACACGACTTGATAATAATTATTAATATCTAATTAATGATAATTCATAATAATGATTAATCTATCATTCAGTAATCTAGACAGAAGGGTGATCTGTACAATGAAGATAATAAACCGTTGTGTCAAGAATTTGCAGAGTTTTTATTTCATACTTAGATAGAGTTTATTCCTTAGAATTTTGTAAAACCATCCACAGCTTTGTACGACCAGCCGTTCGTTCACAATGACGGCTCAAAGGTTGAGCCTGTCAACACGATCGTGAATCATACGGTTGAAATACAGGTCAATGTTCATACTAACTAATGTTTGGAACATCATAATAAGATAATGAACCGTTGTGTCAAGAATTTGCAGAGTTTTGGTTTATTTTTATTCGATTTTCTGAATCTACGTATCTTGAAACGTAAGTAAACCAACAAATTTTGACATGGGGTTAAAAAAAATTTTTCTTTGGGCGATTCCAATGGTTCATTATTGGACATAATAAACCAAAACTCGATTCGAACAGCACATGATTTTCAGATATCGAGTTAATCATTAATAATTGATGATTTTTATTAATAATAAAATAATAATTCACACTACTTGCTAATAATTAATAATAATTAATGATAATTCATAATCATGATTAATCTATTATTTAGTGATCTAGGCAGAAGGGTGATCTGTACAAAGAAGATAATGAACCGTTGTGTCAAGAATTTGCAGAGTTTTTTCCTTAGCGATCCTGTATATGCGTCTTCTTTCAATTTGATACCTTATCTATACGATTCAGACTGGCGTATGAATCATCCACCATAACAGCTGAAGACGAGTCAGAAAAACTCCTCACACCCAATTTTTTGTTCAAGTGTTCCACTAAGACTTTTGATCACCTGTCTTATGACCTCCCCCTCGAAATGCGTGGGACAGCGTCCACATGCAAGATTCGTCGCTTTTTACGTTTTATGGTGAGGCGGTCGTAGTTGTTGGTCCTTGAAGCGGATCCTGCATCTCAGTAATAGAATCCACCCCTTGCGTCATCCGCTTGGGCGCGGTCCCCCTTTTGTGAGGATTGTTTCCGTCTCTTGCAGTTGTTTATTATCACCTGTAAGCAAGTAAACTGAACGTTGGTCGTTGAAGTATAAAATAGTAGCATAAATTGGTCTATTACTCATTGAGGACAATGAAACACCACCTAACAATGATTCTACATCAATACTTGAAATGTAAAAAAAGAATACTTGTCTCTCATTTATTCACCCAACACAACAACAAAACATCGTTGTATATTAGGCGTAGGCGTTCGTCTAAAGAGTGATGTGCACAAAAAAGATAATAAACCGTTATCTAGAATTTGCAGAGTTTTTCGAATTTCTTAGTGTCTTGAAACGTAAAACCCACAAATTTTGAGGGGGTTAATTTTTCTTGAGCGATTCCAGTTCGTTATCAAAGATAATAAAACCAAATGGCGAAGCATTAAAATTTCACATTTCAAATTGCATAATTGTAAGGAATAAGATATTTTATTGAAAAACGTTTGAAACACCAATCAAGTATGATGAAAAACAAAAATAAAGCTCTGAAGCTCCAGGAAACTCAGCAGGAAACTTTCGAGTCTGGAGAGAAAACGAGCAGGCGGTGGTAGGGATGGCCGATGGGGACAAAATAATCGATTATGGAATTATCGATAGTTTTACAGACTCGATTAATCGGTTATCCGATTAATCGGTTGTAAAAAATCGATTCATAGATTAATCGAATCGATTTTTACATGTCACACTATGGGGGAAGTCGGGGAAGTTCGACACTATTATATTGAGGAAAGATCATTTTCATTGCAACAATTTAAAAAAATAGCACTGGACCTCTAGTGCATAGAGATGTGTGAGGGGAACTGTTACCATATAATACCACAAAATTTTCAGAAGTAAATATTTTAATGTTAGCACTTAAATGTTCATAAAAATAAATGTCACAGTAGAGCCGCAGCCATCGCCGGCCCGGCAAGTGAGGCAAACATTAGCGCTCTTAGCACAAGTTTTTTGCATTTTTTAGTTTAACCTCCGATACCGATTTAAATCGGTTTCAAACAATCGATTCTGTAATAATCGTTTTTAAAATTAATCGATTTGATTAAGACGGTGTATCGGTAGCAAATAATCGATCTTTCGATTAATCGCGATCGGTATCGGCCATCCCTAGCCGGTGGTACTGCAGCATTTTTCAAAACTTCTTGAGGTACGAGTTGGTGTTATTGCGTCTTTATTATTTTGTGTTAATGCGTTTTTATTTCGGTAATATCGGCGTTATTGTTTTAAGTAGTTTTAAATGGAGTGGGACAACGAGAAATGCCTTGTGTTGATTGGGTTGTTCAAAGAGATAGCAGAGCTGTGGCAACCAGACCATAAGTACCATCACAACAAATTGAAGAAGAATGATGCGTGGCAAGTCCCCTGAAGCCAAAAATCGAAGGGTTGATGCCAATCGAACTGTCGCGGGAACACTCTCGCGGTAGTTGGTATCATCCCTTGACACTTTTCCCTCAATTTATCCAAGTGAAAACTCAAAGCTCGACGGTGACATACGGCTGTAATTTTAAAAAAGTCCCGTTTCATCCGCTCTCAAGTCAGCTAGCAGCTGCGAATATTTCCTTCCTTTCAGAAATGAAGACTCCCACATTCTTCTTTTTTCCCTTTTTTTGGCGGCACTTCTCGCTTTCCGACAACACCACAACTAATGAAGCAGCACATATTGAAACCTTCGACAACGCGGGTGCCATATCAATGGTCTCACGGCAACTCCCCACATCGTCACTTTTGACCGTAATGAGTTATGCGTACCATTCGAAGCGTCTTCTCCTAGTTAGTTAACTAAGTATAAGTTAGTTAATCGATCAACCTAAGTTAGTTAACACTAAATCTCACGATTTATTTTACTGAATTAGCCTTCCAGATCCTACAGAACTTCATCGACCAACACCGCCTATCAATCCCGCTCTAATGATCAACACCCCACATCGTCCTGTTTTTTTTTTTTTTTTTTTTTTTTTTAAATAGGTACCTTAAATGGTTTAAGAAACTATTCTAATTGGTTTGTGAAATAAGGTATTTTAAATGGAGAGGAGAAAATCATTGGCAGATGGTTTTTCGGCTCTGCTAAAAAGTCGCCAAAATGGCATTGTGGGGAGTTGCCGTGGGACCCTCGATATTCAGATTTATCGGGAACGTTCTCGAATGCTCGCGAATGCTCGCAAACAATCACTCCCGAACCTGAGCCTGAAGTCCAGAAGAATAAGGGAAAATCAAAGAACTCGGGGAAACATGGAAACTCGGGGACGGTTATCTCGGGGTGTTTGTTTATTCTCCTTTGAAAAAAAGAAAAAAACCTACAGGCACATCTCCAGGAGTAGCACAATAGATTTGTCAAAATACGTAAAATGTATCCTATACAATAAAAAATCGTCACGAAAACTTGCTCACGCGATACCAATAACTCGATGTATTTGAGTCGACCATTGCTCTTCTTGAAGGTCCATTCGAACTCAAAAAACATAAGAAATGCTTGCATACGAGTCTGCAACACATTGGGCCCATTTTATGTCTTTAAAGAAGGGATTCAGGGGCCTTTGAACAATGCTACATCATCTACCCCAGTAGCGTAGTTGTTATACTTAATTGTAGTGTTCATCATAAAAGAATTGGTAATTAGACTCAGTTCTTTAATTAATGTAATAAACGTTGAATTATAGTTTAAATTATGAAGCTTGCATTCGTGTTGACAATATAAATGATTGAGAATGATCACCTGTGTGTAAACAATTATTTAAAACACACAGGTACGATTTCTACAACAATGAAGTACGAGGTACGTGGTGTGGGTGTGGGAGGGGGCGCAAAGACATAAAGACGAAAGCTGTACCCACTTTATGGTTGGTTTGAATCACGAATCCAATGGCTATGACTGGCATTGGAAAATTCACGATGATCACGAACGTAGTGAGGAAGAAATGGGGGTTTCAGATATCTGCCTCCGTCTGGCCCCTCTGACGTTATCACCACCTCCCTTCGCTACCGGCCAATCACCTAGCCAGCCAGCCCTCTGACGTACTATTTGTCCTTCTGCTAGCCGTCTGACGTCATACGCTCGTGCGTCATAGGCTCTGACGTACTTGTTGGCCTCCTGCCAGCCGTCTGACGTCATACGCTCGTGCGTCATAGGCTCTGACGTACTAGTTGCCTTATGCCAGCCGTCTGACGTCATACGCTTGTGCGTCATAGGCTCTGACGTACTAGTCGGCCTTCTGCCAGCCGTCTGACGTCATACGCTCGTGCGTCATAGGCTCTGACGTAGTGGCCCGCCGGTCGCTTGTGTTCTGACGTGATCTGTGGGAAAGGGTGAATCAATTAAATACGTCTAGCCATTTTCATGGATAGCCGGTTTTATTTATTTCTCTATTATACGGGCAAGCCCAATTACATTCTCACATGGTGGTACATATTCGAGATTCCTAAAAAGATAAGAAAAATGAAATGAAATGAAAAGAAAACTTCTAAAGGAATCAAACATAGGAACAAAAAAAAACCCGTACACGTTCATCAATAATGACATTATCAGTAACGTCATTTCTATTCACACTCCTCGTCATTCCACCGTCATTCTCAAACTCACCTTACACCGTCATTCCACAGATCATTTTCAATGTCATTACTTTTCTTCAGTATGCAGTGTGATTTCCGTGACGGAAGACTTTTTGGATCCTCGCGAAGTCGCCTGTGTTGCTATAATTATGGCACTAGCCCCCCCCCCCCCCCCCGCCCTCAGTATTCTCACGTTTTATCATTGACTGAAATTCTAGACTCTGATACAGATGATTACAAAGATTGCCAATGAGATATGTTTGTTGTAAACGGACTCAATGCAAATAAAACCAAAACAATGAAATCCATCCTGTCGTTGATACAGTCGAGAATTAAATGCTTGCATACGAGTCTCAACACATTGGGACATTTTATGTCTTTAAAGAAGGGATTCAGGGGCCTTCGAACAATGCTACATCACCTACCCCAGTAGCGTAGTTGTTATACTTAATTGTAGGGTTCATCGAAATGCTTGCATTCGTGTTGACAATATAAATTATCGAGAATGATCACCTGTGTGTAAACAATTGTTTAAACAATCACGCTCATACCGCAGCTTGTCGGCCACGCACTCCGCAGTGGTTAACGTAATATGGTTAGGTAAATCGAGAGCTATCCAACAAGTGGTGAACGATTTTTGTACGATGATAACTGGCGAAGATAAAGTTCCGTAGCAACGAATCGGTTGTAAGCGAAAATCATCAGAAATTTTCGTGACGATTTCGTGTGACGCTTTTGGTTTATTATCTTCGATAATGAACCATTGGAATCGCCCAAAGAAAAAATTTTTTTAACCCCCCCTCAAAATTTGTTGGTTTACGTTTCAAGATACGTAGATTCAGAAAATCGAATAAAAAAAATCCGTCCGCCCGCCGTACGCCGTACGCCGTACGCCGTCCGCCGTCCGCCGTCCGCCGTCCGCCGTCCGCCGTCCGCCGTCCGCCGTCCGAGGCACTTTGCCCAGTTAGCGTTGAGTTAAAATTACGAAATTTGGTTTCTGGGTTTGGACCAGCCCCACAATGATCCACGAAACTTTTCATAACCCTAGGTCAAGGGGAAGGGGTTCAAAACGAATTTTGAAATTTTGAAAATTCCATATCTCGAAAAATTTATATAGAACGGTATGTTTTTTATTTCATATTTAGATAGAGTTTGTTCCGTAGAATTTTTTAAGACCATCCGCAGCTTTGTACGACCAGCCGTTCGTTCACAATGACGGCTCATACATTGTGCCTCACAACACGATCGTGACTCAAACTGTTGAAATACGGGTCCATTTTCATACTAACAAGCTCTTTGGAACATCATATGGCATACGTGATGTCGAGTTTGTTGTTCTGAGGTGCGTTTCGTGCTACTGAAATGAAGGTAATTTCGAATGTTTGTTGGTAGGTACTTCTTTTATAGAAAAATTATTACCGACGTAGTATTAAAAACCCCAGAATTATGTCGTATTAAATTATCATAATTAATAATAATTATTATTAATAATAAATACAAATTATCAATACCTAACAATAAATTATAATAATTTTCACTAGGTACTTGATAAAATTGTTAATAATTAGTGATAATTGATAATAATAATTAATCTAACATTTAGGATCTAGACATTTAGACCTAGTGATCTACACAGAAGGGTGATCTGTACAAAGATTTGTGTAACGTTTTTCGAGTTATGTGCCACAGTAAAGACATAAAATGTCAATAAAAAAGAGTACAACCAACAACTCCTAAAGCTCCCCGTATTTAACAGTGGATTTTGCACTCTCGACTACCGTTGCGCTCAAGTAGTAGATACAAGGAAGCAATCCGCCACACCTCAGCTCTTGAACTTAAAAGATCAAGGCGGGAAACGGACATCCGAAGACTTGAAGGGCGAACTTGAAAGAAAAATCGGCTTGCGGGCGGTTGGAAGGCGATTTGGGGGGGCACCCTGACGCAAGTACCAGCTCTTCTTGCTATGAGTGGCTTTAGAGGCCCTGATCTCGAAATTTCAAAAGACCTATATAAACCGAGGTATCGGCCTCAACGAATTAGTTCTGTTCCTTCAGCACATCCAATCATGTACAAGTTCCTCGCCGTAAGTCCTCTTTTCATTCACAACACTAAAATAAATTAAACACTAAAACCTTAAACAACACAGCAAAAACTTAAAAACAAAACAACTTAAACAACAAAAATTAAATAATTGAAAACACTAAAATAAATTCATCGACCCATTTTGTAATACACGCTATTCAACAAAACGCATATGGTCAAGTAAATGTTTACTAATTTCGTCCTCCACATGATGTTTACCAAACTTTTAAAACAATAAATAATCATAAAATTTCAATGGTTCATTATTAATAGAATATAATCTATTATCATAAATCTATCATAAAATATAATCAATAATTATCTACTATTCTTTCCTCCGATCCATAGAAAGACTCATCTCAATTAATGAGAAGTTGGTCTCCAAGCATTAACGTTCATTGATAAATTTACATTTCAACAAACCGGGAGTTCAACTTTTCAAGTTCATTTCTCCTTAACTAAATAATTTGTTGACATCCGCTGTCTTCACCTTTTGCCATCTGTTGGTCAGTAGGTAATGATTAAAACCAGGATACTAGTGTCGTCGAAAAACCCACAGATCTTACATTGATTGTAAGATCTGTGGGTTTTTCAATTATTGCTAGCGATATTATCATAACTTATTGAGTCGAAAGCTCGAGCAAAGTCAATCATACACTGTAATGTTACCTTACGTTTATCCATGGCCTTACGGGCTTCATCCAACACATGCATTGAGGCCTTTTCCGTATTATTTCCAACTTTAAAACCAGCTTGATGTTTATTCAGTAACGAGTTGCCCACTACAAAACTACTCACAGCCTCATAGACACATCGGTCTAACATTTTGCAAAGAACTCAGAAAATTATTTATTCCTCTGGAATCATTGTAAAGGCTCGGATTATTGATTTTATTCAGTGGTAAAATCAGAAGGTTTTTCCACGGTTTAGGGTAAACAACAGAGCGGACCGAACATGTGAAAATGTGGTTCAACACTGGACAAATAAATCGCCTCCTCCTATACGATGTACTCATGATGGACTAATTCAATCCAACTCCCCTCTTTTCATGTACCCATCACTTATCTATCAGTCTAAATTCTTGACTTTCTTGTTCTTCCGTATTATTTCATGTATAATTTAGCGATTCAATCAATTTTTATCTGATGTATTCGTATCTACAGTGTAATTCGGCTTAGCCCGTACTTCTAAAAATAATTAAATAAATAACTAGTGGAGGTAGTTTTGACTAGGAAACAGTAGATTGCGGGTAAGGATGACCAACACTAGTCGTTGTAATAAAACCGAATGATAACAACGACTAGTGTTGGTCATCCTTACCCGCAATCTAAATAAATAACTTCTGAAATTATCTTTAGGAAAACAACCGGAATACCACCAGAAACTATTTTATAAACTTTTTTTTTTCAGTATGTAAATAACTTTATTGTTCTGTTGGGAACATTTCAGTTGTGATATAAACTTTTGCGAACCATTTCCTCGTCAATCACGTCTAAATTACATAAATTCATGCTGCGATCATCTTTTGTCAGCATTTCATTCCACCCATTCAATAGGACTCTTGTCTATGAGCATTGGTTGAAAGAATACCACAAAAATGTTCATTCAACCGATTTAGATCCAACGAATTCGGTATATGCACATTCCTATTCTTCTCAAAACTATGTTTCTTTATGACTCTGGTCAGCTGAATGTTATGCGTTTTTGGTTCGCAGGTCGTCGCCGTTTTGGTTGGAGTCGCTAATGCCGGAGGCATCGGCTATGCTCAGGTTGGAGTCGCCACCTCTCAGGTCTCCAGGATTGACACCGGCTCAGGAATCCGTGTCTCCAGGATCGGCTCTCCCCTGATCGGACAGCAGCTCGTCGGATCTCCTTTGATCGGACAACAGCTCGTCAGCTCTCCCCTCGTCAGGTCCCAAATCGTCGGCTCACCCCTCGTCAGCCAACAGATCGTTGGATCACCCCTCGTCAGCCAGCAGGTCGTCGGATCTCCTCTGATCGCTCGCTCTCAGCTCGTTGGCTCTCCTCTGATCGGACAACAGCTCGTCGGCTCTTCTCTGGTCGGACAACAGGTCGTCGGATCTCCTCTGATCGCTCGCTCTCAGCTCGTCGGATCTCCCTTGATTGGCCAACAGGTCGTCGGATCTCCTCTGCTCGCTCGCTCTCAGCTCGTTGGATCTCCTTTGATCGGACAACAGCTCGTTGGATCTCCTTTGATCGGACAACAGATCGTCGGATCTCCCCTCCTCGCCCGTAGCGCTCTCGTTGCCTCTCCCCTCTCTGCTCACGGAATCATCGGTTAAGACTGAATCAAACTAAATTACCGAACACAAAAATTACCGAATGTAAATAATAAAATAATTATTTATTCTTCACTCAGTCCAATTTATATCTCCCCATTACAATTGGTACAACCTCCTGAACAAGTTTGGCCCAGTCGCCACATGCAGGATAAACGCGTTATATTGACGTCCAGCTCAAACACTCAGTATCAAACTGGCAACAGAATGAGCCTCATGAACCTCCTGTACTCTCTGAAGGTTGTGAATTGACGAGCGGGTTTCCTCAGTAGCGTGTCTCAGGACTAGTGATATAGAGAAAATGCTGTAATTAACTCCAGAACCGTTATTTTCTGTTTAGATTACACTGTTTAATAGAGTACCTACTGATCTCTATGCAATCTCCTTTGCAGAGAGCTTTATATATCACGTGACGGCATGAAGTTGTTAGTCACCTACAATTGATCAAACTGTGGTTCCAGTCGGTTCAAGCTGCTCACTGATAACACCACGCGCGTGTCTTCTCTGCGCAGGTCTTCTCAATCCCCAAAATGCACACATTTGAGGCTCATACTGCTCTGATCTTATTTTCAATGCAAGGGGTTCATCACTTGATGTAACGGTCAACACACTGCAACTGCGACATGACGTAGAGAAATACTGCCGATTCAAGGAAAAACCACTCGTCTGCTAAAATTTCGACGTCCAAAAAATGCCTCTAGGTTTTTTCAGCAGGCTTTTTCATTGCTCGACTCCAGTTTAGAGTTACGAATCCGTATTGCCACTCGATGTTAACGTTAGGTCCTATTGATCATGCTGATATCGATTAAATGTAGAAAACATCGATTCGCTTCGATTAATCGTAGGTAAGTTGTTCTTCCCCTTCGATATTGTAAACTCAAGCACTAAGTTTGGAGGCAGAACCACTCGAGCTGTTTTGCCTGCAAACACTCGCCATTTCAGACGCATCGTTTTTGGAAAAACCTCTTGAGCCAAACTTACTTTTGAGGGGAAAAGGCTCAAGTGGATTTGCTTCCAAACCAGGTTCAAGAAGTTGCATCCAAGAACTTAGGTAAAATGGCCTGATATTCAAGTTTTTTCACGAACTCAGCTTAATTATCTTAATTTGATATAAATAATCTTATATCTTCATTCATTCCTCTTCCTGTTTCTCTCGTTTCTTTCTCATCTTTCCTTTTCCGATGCTCATTCATTGAATCATTGGTTCTATTCAAAATGTAGGTATTCTAGTCAAAAATTGTATTAATTGACATTATACAACTTGAATCGAAGAACACAATCTCGAACACGAACACAAAGTGTCACGCATTGGTAGCATAAAGTAGTAATGCATAGAAGAAGAATAATAATATGTATGAGAATAATGCACATGCGAATAAGGGTTTAGGGGAATTTTAAGGATGGGGAGGGAAGAGGGGATCACCTATAAACTCCAAAAATGAAACAGTCTGACGAGAGACACCTCATTTTAACGTTTTTTTTCCGCTGAACATGATTGTAAAGTCAGAAATTAGGTGTCTTATTCTGTTCTCTAACTGGAGCCCTTTGAAGATGAAGAAACCGGGTTGGTACTTAAGATGTTCTTCACGGTTCATCTGCTCTAATTGGATAACGGGATAAGATATCGCAGTTCTGACTTCACCATCGTGTTCAGCGTAGAAAAGTCTGTGGTGTTAGGTACTCGGCTAAAAATGGATACGAAATTTGTTATAAAACCAGTGAAACCATTTAACATAAAACCAGTTATTTCTTCAAAAATTCGCTCTAATAGCCATGCTGCATGACCGTGTATTTTATCTTCGATATTTGGTTTATTTTTCGTTCGTTTTTGCGAAGTTACACCACCTTAAACGCTGAACACGATGATGAATTTAGAATTGCGATATCTGAATAGCGGCGGCGGCACTGCGGCTTCAGACCGCTTGAAGGGTGCTGCTGTTTCAGATGCAGCTTTCTGTTTGTGAATAGCGACGGCGGCAGCTTGAACAACAGCTGATGTGGCTGCTGCCGCGGCTTCCTCGGGGGCAGCGACCTTCTATGAGCACTTGCTCTTTGGCAGGTTGATCGCGTTGTTGAACGGCGGCAGCTGCTCTCTAGGCTGCCTGCTACTTCAGGCAGCTGCTACTTCATCTCCGCTTATTGAAACGGGATGGTGTGAGCTTCATTCTGCGGCAAACTCGAAACGGTGAATATTCGGTCTTTAGAGCCCGAACTTTTATTGCAATATGAATTGAAATTCTAGTCAACAAATACTAGTTATGAGCACTAGTTTCTCGCATTGCTCATTACTAGTATTATATTACATAATGTAATATATATTAGTAATATATTATATTATATATGAATTATACATCTATAGGTAGGGGAGATTATTGTACGATGATAACATTGTACCTTGAAACATTTGAACTAGCCCTGGCTGATACTGCTATCTATTGGATCTTTCCACGTCTAAAATCCTCTCTGGAGAGGCATAACTTGTCAGTGTGGTTTCATCAGTGCAAGACACCGGATAAAAGTGATGAGAAACTAACTTTTTGAGATTGTCGAGTTTGACTCATATCTCCCACATATTCGAAGTAAACGTGAAAAGTTAACGTCAGTATCAAAGCCAGGTAAAAACTCCCAAAACTCCTACCTTTTTTGTTCATGTTCATTGATTATTTTTTAATGAAAGATTTGCGTTTATTGTATGACATGGTTATTGACACTGAATTAATATTTCTGTTTATTTCTTATGTTTTGTATTTTTCTATGTTTTTCACTGCTGTTACTAAGAATAAAAGTGTTTTCATTTACTGTATTCTTAATTTTTCATCAAAAATACCAAGCGTTCCACGGCACAACACTCCCCGTTCCAGTGTTCATAAGCGTTCTTGTAACTTGGCCTTTCTTTAATAGCTTTACCCATGCATGATGGAATAACAATTTTGGCACGCATAACTGTTCGTCAAGACTGTTGTAAGGTGTTTGAACCGAAAGCCGGGCAATATTGACCAATTTCAAAGCGCTATCTCCCAACAACTGAAAAGTGTTCCATGGAACAACGGTCTTTTTTACCCAATATTATTACACCTATTCAGTTCCTTTTCTTTGGCCTTCAAAGCATTTCTCGGATTGGCTCAAAGAGGACTTGATTTCATTAAATCAAACTCACCCTCATTGAGCAATCCCTCTCTTACATTCACCCTCTTTAGCAAATTTGGTACAAGGGTGAATATGTCTTGAAAAACGCTGTAATATAGCATTATGTTGCGCACATCAAGGGACTGTGAGTGGCGATTACAAACTATGACGGTCCGCTTTTACAGTGATCGTTTTTATTATATTTCTGAAGCTCTTGCTCGCTTAGTAGTGACTTAGTGACCACACCAGAAGTGGAACTTGAATCATCAAGGAGGAAAACGGACATCCGAAGATTAAATCAATTTTGAAGGGCAAACTTGAAGGAAAAATCGGCAGGCAGGCGATTTGGGGGGCACTGACGCAAGTACCAGCTCTTCTTGCTATGAGTGGCTTTAGAGGCCCTGATCTCGAAATTTCAAAAGACCTATATAAACCGAGGTATCGGCCTCAACGAATCAGTTCTGTTCCTCCAGCACATCCAATCATGTACAAGTTCCTCGCCGTAAGTCCTCTTTTCATTCACAACACTAAAATAAATTCATCAATCCATTTTATAATACACGCTATCCAACAAAACTCATATATTCAAGTATAATAAGTGAAGATATTATCTTCACTAATGATGTTTACCCCACATGATGTTTACCAAACTTTTAAAACAGTAGGTAGTCATTATAAAATCGATTTTTAATTATCAACTATACTGCCCTCCCATTCATCTGAATTAATCAGAAGTTGGTCTCCAAGCAGATAGTAATCATGCGCTTCATTAATACATTTATTATACATTGAACTATTAAAATTTAATAATTCAACTGAACTATTTGATAGTTCAATAAACTTACATTTTAAGTTTATTTACACCTCAACTGAATCATGTTCGTTACCTGCTAAAATTCAAGATTGTGGCTACAAAATAGTATATTATTCATATTTCTTCAAACTAAGAAATTTAATATCTTAACATCCTACTAGGCCAAATCGTTAATTACTGGGAATCTAGATGTAAGAAAATTTGTAAACTGCTTGAAAATATGTATAATAACAGTTATTTTTTTTATCAATTCACAAAAACAGTTACTGTTTTTGTGAATTGATAAAAAATAATAATAATAAAACTAAGGCCAAGTACTTACTCAGGAAGTGCTCAGTTGCTAGTTGATTACTACTGAAGACATTGCTGGACTCGAATTTGAATGCAACTTTATTAATAAATTACATCTGTTCTAACTCGCAGTTACTAGGAAAGTAGTATGCAAAAGTTTAATAGGCAAAATGTTGCCATACTAATTTTTGCATTGGGGCAAATAAATGAATAAATCTATATATAATTAAAAATATATGAATATATATGATTTATTTTTAATTATATAACTGCCCAGTCTCCCCCCAAAACCAAACCAAACAGAGCTCATTAAAAAGAAAGGAAATGAATTCCTATGGAATCCTGATTATTCAACATCAGATGATAACAAACTAACAGATTCTGTTAGTTTGTTAAAAACTGATTTGCAGAGTAAACAGAACTGTCAAAACATCAAAATCAGTAGGTATGTATTTCGTATTGTCGTTTTATTGGTTACATCACAGAATGGGTCAGATGATATTTCCCATGATCTAAAGCCGTCAACAAAAAGATACGAAGCGATGTAACCACTGTACCCCATATTGGATCAGTCGTTTAAAAAATCATGGTGGCCAAATTGCAGCATTTAATTTTCTAAGAAACTACTACTAGGGTGCTGTATCACTATTGTCAGTTAGATGAATGTTATGAATTTTTGGTTCGCAGGTCGTCGCCGTTTTGGTTGGAGTCGCTAATGCCGGAGGCATCGGCTATGCTCAGGTTGGAGTCGCCACCTCTCAGGTCTCCAGGATTGACACCGGCTCAGGAATCCGTGTCTCCAGGATCGGCTCTCCCTTGATCGGACAGCAGCTCGTCGGATCTCCTTTGATCGGACAACAGCTCGTCAGCTCTCCCCTCGTCAGGTCCCAAATCGTCGGCTCACCCCTCGTCAGCCAACAGATCGTTGGATCACCCCTCGTCAGCCAGCAGGTCGTCGGATCTCCCTTGATCGCTCGCTCGCAGCTTGTCGGCTCTCCCCTGATCGGCCAACAGCTCGTCGGATCTCCTTTGATCGGCCAACAGCTCGTAAGCTCTCCCCTCGTCAGGTCCCAAATCGTCGGCTCACCCCTCGTCAGCCAGCAGGTCGTCGGATCTCCTCTGATCGCTCGCTCTCAGCTCGTAGGATCTCCTTTGATCGGACAACAGCTCGTTGGATCTCCATTGATCGGACAGCAGATCGTCGGATCTCCCCTCCTCGCCCGTAGCGCTCTCGTTGCCTCTCCCATCTCTGCCCACGGAATCATCGGTTAAGACTGAATCAAACTAAATTACCGAACACAAAAATTACCGAATGTAAATAATAAAATAATTATTTATTCTTCACTCAGTCCAATTTATATCTCCCCATTACAATTGGTACAAGTTCCTGAACAAGTTTGGCCCACTCGCCACGTGCAGGATAAACGCGTTCTACTGACGCCCAGCCCAAACACTCAGCATGAACTGGCTTCACTAAATGCGCCTCACGAACTTTTTGCACTCTGTGAAGGCCAGTGTTTTGAATTGAACTTTTAAAAAATCCACCGTCATGCAGCAGGGCTAAGAGCAAATTTGTCAAGCAATAAGTGGTTTTATGTAAAATTTGTTCCTTTTAGATTAGATTAGATTTACAGTGTACCACCTCCGTTCATAGATTTTTCCTTGCATAAATTCTATCAGCTCTTACGAGCTTCTTTCCTTCTGCAATGGGGCTATTCAGTATGGTTTCCAAGTGATAATAGAATTCAAAGCATGATTCGCTGTTCAGTTGGCGAATACGAATTCGAATTCTGTTGTTAGTGTGAATTTGTCTCAGTTAGTACCACACGCAGCTCTGCCTAGTCCTGCGGGTCTGCGTCGAAGAAAATTTTTTTCTCGAACGACTTCAAATAACAAGTCGTTTTGCCAGATGTTGGTGTTACTGTGACCGTAGAACGGGCCAAAAAGTTTGTCGCACACTAGTATGAATCTGGTTAAAATTGATTTTTTTTTAAATTTGATTTTCTAAATCTACGTATCTTGAAACGTAAACCAACAAATTTTGAGAGGGGTTGTCAATTTTTGACATTTTATGTCTTTACTTTGCTACATAAACTCGAAAATGTAACGCGGGAATGCAACGCGGGATATGCAACGGAGAAATGTAACGCGGGTTTCTGATGCTTTTCGCTTACAACCGATTCGTTGCTTCGGAACTTTATCTTCGCCAGTTATCATCGTACAAAACTCGTTCACCACTCGTTGGATAGCTCTCGATTTACCTAACCATATTACGTTAACCACTGCGGAGTGCGTGGCCGACAAGCTGCGGTATGAGCGTGATTGTTTAAATAATTGTTTAAATAATTGTTTACACACAGGTGATCATTCTCAATAATTTATATTGTCAACACGAATGCAAGCTTCATATAGGTTTCTGATGGGAGGGGGCGCAAAGACATAAAATGTCCCTCGTGGTTGCGTACTTTACGAAAGTTGTACCCACCGTTTGTGTTTTAGAAATAATAATCCAAATTTGTAAATTTTTCTAAAATTTACTGTATTTCATGTGAATGTTACTCAAATTTTCCTATTGTACAAAGAATTTTACAAAAATTCACATTTTCACACATTCTCAGTTTTGCCATTTATGGATAACTTACATTAACCTTTCTCCTTTTTTCCTTGGTCGATTCCAATGTTTCATTATCGAAGATAATAAATCAAAATTTTGAACCGAGTAGAATTTTCCCAAAATGAAACATGTTTTGGGAAAAAGTTTTATTGGGTGCACCACACAATAAAACACAGAAACCAAACACCAAAACAAACGTGTTGTTTCTACACCAAAGAAAATGTTCAAGTCATTTTTCACGATGTTCAACGATTTCATGAGCTTCAAATTTTCAATGTCCACGTTGGTTCAAATGGGCTTAAAGGGTAAGGATTGTTGGCAGGTCTTCACACCAGTCTTCACGCCAAATTTCAAGTTTATCAATCAAATAGGAGCCAAGATGTGATCATACAGGTAACCACTTTATTTAACCTTAATAGTAAAATATGTTTGTTTATAATACGGGTAGGTATTCCTCCTTTATTTGGCAACGCTGATCTCTGTGGGAATAAATAAATAAATAAAATCTCTGCTATATCTTTGCTAAAATCTTTGCTAGTCAGATTGTATAAGAAATGACTAAGTCTGTGAGATATTGAATACTGGAGTTGGGATAAGGAAAACCGAACCAGACAACATGAATTTATCGACTAAGAAGAAATATTTATTTGATATGATTAAAATTAAATCAACAAGTCACTCAACCACACTTAGCCAACAATCATTTCGGTAACAAAGACGAGTGGATCAGGATGAAGTGGAGGGTAGTTCAGCCCCAGGGGTGGTAGTCGGCGGGGCGTGCGGCAGCACTGGCGGATGCGTGAGCAGCGGCGTGGTTGAGTGCGGCCTGTGCGGCGGCGGCTTTGGCTGCCGTCTGCTGAATGGCGTGCGCAGCCGCTTTCGATCTCTGTAATCATTTCACCAGGAGCATTGTAAAAAATGAATATTTCGAGTGAAAACAACTTAAGTCAGTTCTGAATGTTTAATACGTGGTAATTCCTTCGTGATGGAAACACCTCATAGAAACTTCATAAAAACCTTAGAATCCGCTGTTCATGAGGCTTAGTATGGCGGTTTTGTGACATAACACTTTTCCAAAGTTAGGATTTTATCGTTCAGAAATTGTGTATAAGTACCTTCCACTTAAGGAATCTACATAATTGAAAATTGAGTATCAATGAATGCGGGAAAAGTACGGTAGTATGAGAAGTTATTGTGGTTACCTGGATAGCGGCGGCAGCAGCAGCGGCGGCTTCAGAACGCTGGAACGACGCTGCGGCAGCGGCGGCAGCTTCCTGTCTGTGAATAGCGGCGGCGGCAGCTTCAGACCGTTGAATGGCAGCTGATGTGGCTGCGGCGGCTTCTGACCTCTGGATGGCGGCAGCTGCAGCTGCTTCCTTGGCGGCGGCGACCTTCTGCTGTATGAGCACCTGCTCTTTGGCAGCTTGGACTCGTTGTTGAGCGGCGGCAGCGGCAGCAGACGCTTCTTTCGCTGCCTGAAGAGCGGCTGCTACTTCAGCAGCGTTGATGGCGTGGGCTGATTGAATCGCGATGGTGTGAGCTGCGTTCTGCAGAAAAATCGAAAGGGTGAATAAGCGGACGTTTACAGTCAGAAGTGATGTATTGTGCTCACTGGCTGTTTGTGGTACATTACGAACTATGTAGTTTGTAGTCATTTTTGCATAGTGTTTGGGAAGCCGTTGCTCACCGAGGAGAGAATCAATCACCGCATCAGAAGTGATTCCATAAGTCTGATCAGCAGGAATAAGACTCTCATGAACAGCCTTAAAATTCAGGATGATAATTTCCGACATGGAAGAATGTTTGGAGTGAGGGTGGCTAAAACTCGAAAGTTATGCTAGGAAGGAGTTTCCATTTTTAGTGGGAATGGATATTAAGGGCTCTTGTACTTTGAACACATCCATGCTCCATTACACTTGCACAATTTAATCGCTGCAGGCCTGTAAAGTATTATAATTTAAAACTGTTACAATTAATACTATATTTCAATTGCTTGGAAGTGTAGATTTGAAGCTAAACTTCACTAAATCTAAGTTTTTGCCTTTTCGTGTAGCAACATTTCGGTTCGCGTCTTGAACAGCATTAAATGGCATGATCTGTCTGGCTGCGTCACAACGAACTGCAATTCCCCTTGTATTGCGCAGGTATTTGCGGGTGATTGTGGATCAGTGTCTGTCCTAGGAATGTCACATTGACAAAATGTGTAACAGAACGCGCAAAATCATACCTATGTGCTTTGAAATCAGATATGTCATGTCCCCTGCTAGTAGCAGGCTGCTACTCTTAAAATGTTTATAACTTAAAAGAATGACGAATTTTGAAAGTTAAAAAAGATATTAAAAATTTTATTCAAAAAGGAATTCTTGGAGAGTTGTTTGTAAGGATAATTTATTCTAAGAGAATATTTACTGTTACGTTTCTGTTTTGTTGGGTTTGTTTATTTTTTGTAAATTTGATTTTGGAAGATCTTTGATATAATTTTTTTCTTAATAGAAGCGATTGTAACATTTTTTCATAGAGGAAACCAGTTTTGGAATTTGAATTTCACGGGCTTTAAGTCGCAGAAAAATTTCTATGTTCATGTTTATGTTTTATGTTTTACGTTTATGTTCATGTTTTACCTTAGCGAGAGCGACTTCAGGAGCGTTGGGATCGCCATAAGGAGTCGCTCCAGTGAGGGCCGACACCTCAGCAGCCAGCGGCCATTGATTGGCGCCGGGCAATTGCCAGGGAGCGGCGCCGGATGGCTGCCAGGGAGCGGCGCCGTAAGGCGACCAGGGCGCCGGCCATCCCAATGGCACCCCGAAAGCGATCCCGCGTTTCGTCGCGTTTCCCTTCAACTCGGTCTCGGATCTGCAGACAGCCAGAACGGCTCCCAAAACGACCTGTAACGACATTTTATTGAAACAATATTTATTATTATATTAGCACTAAACAACTAATTCTGTATCTGTATTCAAAAAGCTAAAACTTGATTAATCAATTAGATGCAAAATCCATCATAATTAAATTTAAATTTTTAAATAAATTTCTTCCCTTATCTGCCTTAAAAATTACTTAGATTTGCTTTTAGATCATTTGATGTGGCAATAAAGTCAGTATGCGACTTATATTTAGATCTGGATATCGAAGCCCTAATAAACCTTTGTTTTTAAAATTTGTAATTCTTACCCCTTGACTTACTTATGCGCCACATTTACTCCAATACTACGGTATTATGGTGCCGATCCCTTATCCCAAGTGTAATTTTTATCTAAGGCTGTCAAGTATGAACAAAACACTGACAAACCAAGTTCTTGGAAAACCTTGACTGTAAAATAGGAAACATTGAATTTGAAAAACTTTGATTTCATCCAAAAATCCGTGAATTTGACTCGGAAAATGAGAAGGTGTTGAAATTGTATCAGAAAATTTGAAGAGGATGGGTGAAGATGTAATCTATAGCAAATGGAATGGCGTCACAGTTAAAGAACTGGTAAAATTTAGGTTTAAAATCACGAACTCCACGATCAAAACTCCTACAAACTTTAATAGAATGCATAAAATGCACCAAAATAAGTGGAAATTCTTCAAAATTTGATGTACAATTCATTACAAAGTGGTTATTTTTATCATTTCTATAAACTGGTTTGTAGAAAATTAAGACAATTTAAACCAGTTAGTTGAAATGTTTGAATGATGTAGATCAATTTTTAATTCGTGTTGTTTATTTAACCGAGTAGGTACGTTATTAGTTGTTTTAATATTGATCAGACGTTTAAATAGATCATTAAAACTTTAACTAAGCCAAAATTCATTATTAGTTTTAAAAAACCCACAAATACATAATTAAATTTTTGTTCATTAAAAATACTGTTGGTACATACGACTTTAGCGAATGCCATGATTCCTTGGTGATGAGATGGATTGATGGGTGAGTGAGACGATGATGAAGAATGGATACCAGTAGTCGGCGAAGCAACCCTTTTTATACTCCCATCCCCGATCTCAAAAGTATTTTTGAGGGGGAATCCTGCGATCCAAAAGGGACCCCAACAGCTTCAAGAGAAATAATTGCTTTTGTTTACTTTCGCTCGCACGTAGACAGAACCGGCGGTCCCACTCGACCTCTGATATGATTAACCACCTCGGAGGTTACGTAGCGCTATTTCCTTCGGCAAGGGACGAAAGGGATCAGGGCCTAAGGATTGATCCGATGTCCGAAGTTTTCGTTTGAGGGTAACTACCGAATTCAATGCAACGTCCGGACAGTTATGTGTGTCATTTCACAAAAGGTGGCAAATTCGGGTTCACCAAAAAACGTGAAATTTTGTTGCTTGAAAACAATTTTGACATGGATATGTCTATTGTCTGGGGGTCAGTCAAAAATTTCCGTCATCAAAACAAATTAAATTTTCAATTTAAAAGAAAGTAAAAAAACATTGTAACGTTTTTTGGGACACTTCCGGTGGTTGGAGAGGGTAGCGAGTATCATGAAAGTTTTCTAAAAAAGCAGAAGATTCCAAAAATTGGTGAAAGATTTCTGTGCGATGAACACTACGGAAGTTCCATTTCCCTACCAACGGCTTGGTTGTACGTGAAAATCATAAGAATTTTTTCGTTACGGTTTTGGGTGGCTCCTAAACCTAATTAAAAGTATTTGTAGTGAATATTAAACGACCTACTGTTAGCTAAGAGACATATCCATGATCAGAGGTTTTTCCCAGTAAGGGAGAAATTTTTTTCTACCATTTTGTTATGTACCTCCACAAGCAGTTGTCAATAGCCAAAAAACGCATCATCGAGAAAAGGCCATTTTGAAATTCGATGTTCCAGGGGAGTGAGATTGGTCACAGGGGAGTGCTCAAAATCTGCGTAGTTTATAGCGAAAAATGCCAAACGGTTCCTGGATATAAATCCGATTGGAACATTTTGAATCCTATTCCTACGTTTTCGGAGACCGGCAATTTCAAGAAGTACAAGTATATACAACAATTTGGCCGGATTTGACTTTTGAATTTTCGAAGAAAGAGAAGAAGCTATTGTTCTCGGTCCAAAATTTTTAAAACTCGAATTTTCGAAAAAATTGTACCTATAGCAAAATCTGGTCCAGACCATCCTGGCCACTGTAAGGGGGTTTTGAGGAGTTTTAAGTGGTGTGGTGGGGTGGGGGGATTACCCATAAATTCCCAAAATGGAACAGTCTGACAAATGACACCTCATTTTAAAAGGTTTTCTAACGCTTAACACGATGATGAAGTCAGAATTGCGATATCTTATTCCGTTCTCAAACTAAAGCACTTTGAAGAGAAGAAACGTGGTTGTTACTCCACGGTTCATCTGCTCTAATCAGATACCGAAATGAGATATCGCAATTCTGAATTAGCCATCGTGTTCAGCGTTAAATTTCTATAAACTCAGGTGTTACTCGGAGTAAAATATATGCACAAAATGTGTTAGAAAACCAGTAAAATAGAGTCAATTTACATAAAACCAGTTATTTCTTCGAACATTCGCTCTTTTAGCCATGCTGCATGACTGTGGATTTTTGTGTAAGTTTGAAATTTTCAATACGCCCTTAGAGCTTGCACTCTTACGCGTCGCAGTATATCTTACACAATCTTTGTCGGTGGTTACCTCAAATATAATTTTAAAATTATCTACGATGCACTATAATTTGTCAGTACTGTACTGGAGTTTGAGGCTCCTCTTCCTCCGGTCACAGAGCGTAACAGATAATCACGAGACTTGATTAGATAAATAGAAAAATGCGGGCGGTTTCGATCGGAAGGTGATCTGTGATGTTACGTTCACCCATCAATCGATCGAGGCTCCACAATCCTTCGGCGGCACAATTACGCAGCCTCTCACTTCCAAGATTTAGCGACCTGACTCTGAAGCTCAAAATAGTGCGGTAGCAATTGGGATCAGTAAATTCATCCATCTCTCAGCTGTCGCGAGGGGTCTGAGGGCTGATTTATAACTCATCTTCACAGGTTCAGTCTCGAAGCTTATCGCTTTTTGATCACATCGATCGATGATCGGCGATTCAAACAGAATCCCAACCCCAAAATTCCTTCTTTCTATGGAGATTCTGACAGATCCCATCTTTTTTCGTATTATTTGTCGTAAGAGGTGAAAATATCTTTTTCCAATTCCTTAACCCTAAACTACAAAATTAAAAGTATATACCTACTATAAATTGGAAATGTTAACATTTTTCCCAACTTGGGAGGATGGCTCCCAACTTTACTCACACCTGCCACATTACTCCACATCTGCCAGTGAGATCATCTGGTCAAGTTATTCGGTCGAATAACATTGATTCGTCTGATTAATTTATTATTTATGATCCCATCTTTTTTCGTATTATTTGTCGTAAGAAGTGAAAATATCTTTTTCCAATTCCTTAACCCTAAACTACAAAATTAAAAGTATATACCTACTATAAATTGGAAATGTTAACATTTTTCCCAACTTGGGAGGATGGCTCCCAACTTTACTCACACCTGCCACATTACTCCACATCTGCCAGTGAGATCATCTGGTCAAGTTATTCGGTCGAATAACATTGATTCGTCTGATTAATTTATTATCCTAACCATCGATCGTAAGAAATTTAAATTTCACCGATACGTTCGCTATAATATGGGAGCAATATGGACCTTGCCATGGCGTAGTATTTACTTAATGCCCTATACCTACTGCAGTATAGGGCATTAAGTAAATACTACACCTTTTTTTAGCCAATTTTCGAAGAAATAACTGACTTTATGTAAAATTTCTCCATTGAAGGACATCTCAAGTATCATCCAGGTTTCTTCATCTTCAAAGTGCTCCAGTATGGGAACAGAGAAGGGTATCACAATTCTGATTTCACTATCGTGTTCAGCGTAGACACCCTTTTAAAATGATGCAACACACTAACTTGAGGTCTTCAGCGTGTTATCTTGAATTGTAAATGAAAGGTACATTTATTCGAGCACAAAGTTAATTTTTCCCCATTTTCTCGTATTCTCGTCCCATCCCATGATCCCATCCGAAGTTTCTTAATTGTAGTCGGGGATTTTTCAAATCCTCGTTTAATTTTCCTTCTCTATTTTTACAAACATTAGACATTTCTATTTAGACATGTCATGGCTCAACTTTAATTCATTGGGTAAGACTCCGTTTTTTCACCGTTTTCTAATCGTGAAATTATGTGAACTTTTCCTCAACCGTGAAAGTTTTACGTTTTTCACTCATATTCACCGTTTTTAATCACTTAACTAATTGAACAATAATTGTAACAATTATTGTTACAAACTAAGGAAGGGTCTAGAAAGAAACAAGGTATTGGGCGATATTTTGCGTAGAATAAGGCATTCCCTAGAACAAATTCATTAAAAAGAACTTATTTTCCTACTAAGTCAATCAATAATTGGTAGGGAATGACAGTAATTATTTTAAATTTTTTTCCTGAGAAGAACTCACTTTCAGAATAATTAAGACAGTGGTAAAAATTTTGTTAAAGAAGTACTTATTTTTCTGGAGGGTTTGAAATCGTATTGAGGGCAGCAATGTCATCGTATTGAGGGCAGCAATGTCATCGTATTGAGGGCAGCAATGTCATCTACCTCCCAGGCCAATCAGAGAGCAGTACGTAGACCGGCTCTGTAGACCGCTCTCTGATTGGCTCCCAAAAGCTGTGCATGAAAGCCACCCCTGCCCGCCCCTATCAGCCGCTGTATCAACTACAAGCATGTCCATTCTTCAGTTCGATCTGGTAGTAGTTGAACAAAAATTTTTCGTTTGGAATTACTCATAATTTTTTGATTTTTGACCATCAAAGAATTATTCTCTGACACACTGGCGTTCCCTATCAGCTTGTTCTTATTTTCCCAGTAACCAATTATTTTCAAGTCTCTAAAGGCGATATGTTCTTATGGATGATGTTCTTACAACCGGATTTTTCATCCATTATTGCAAACAAGAATTAGCCGGAAACTAACAATTTTGATTTTTTAAGCGGCATGTTCTACTAACCGGTGTTCTTATAAACGATTTCTACTGTATTTAGTTTTCCAAGTGGCCCACATATGAACCACCGGTATAATGGTGTATAGTTTTACAAGACCGTGGTGGAGAGGGTCTAACCTCATGTATGTGCTGCATAGACATGACGTCATAGTAGACTCAAAACCCACACCCTTCATGAAGGTCTAGTCTAGACCCCTGTAGGCCACCACTGACCCATTAACCTCGAGCAATGAAATCCATTCGAAAGCGTCCCCAAACTCTGGATTAAAACCCTCGCCATCCCTATTCTCTCCGGTGCCGTTTCGTTACATAACCTGATTACTTTTGAGAGTATTTTCTGAACCAAAAGCGGCTTCCGCCAGTCGCCGGAGTGTTTCTCAATAGGACTTCATTCGCAGAAGGAGTTGTTGGTATTCACAAGAATGAAAAAGAAAAGAATGGAATGTAATATTTTAGTTTCCACGAATTGTTGATCGTGGGGATTCTATGCTTTAAACGTGATCAAGACCTTAATGAACTGGGAGGCAATTGAAAATTTTCTTTTTTGGAATATATGGGTAATTTCCCCTCCCACAACACGCCCTTAGAGTGGCCCAATTCTGCTTATCTACGAACTTTCAATTGCCAATACAGATTTTTTGTGAAAATTTAAACTATTTATCTTAGTTCTACGACAGTTATCGTGAATTCAGGTGGGTCTGAAACGGATTTAGGCATACAAATTGTTCGGAAACGGTTTTAAAAATTATAGATCTATTTAGATAGATGTATAGATCTACTTTGGAAATTATAGATTTTTAGAAAAATGTTAGAAAATGTTTTTAAAAATTAAAAAAAATTTCAGAACAATTCGCTAGTAGGGTTAGCACCGTGAATAAGAATTACTATTCCGGTTTTGGGGCTCTCGGAGGATTTTCCCGATCAGTTGATTATTGCACCTACCGGAGAAGAAAGACATTTAATTCTCATTTTACTTCGCAATTTTCGAAAGAACTTCAAGCTGTTTAATTTTATATGATTCAATCAACTATCGAAGAGTAGGCACGTTTTTTGCGTAATATGAAAGAATTTACCTTCAATTTTGTACTTGTCTCGTATTCACCGCATTTTAAACAATTTTAGTTTAGAAACCGAGTGAATATTGCATTGTCACCCATCCTCGGCCCATGTTTAAAATGTCAAGTCTCTATCTCATCATCAAAATTTAATTTGTTTAAACAAATAGGTATTTTTTATTCTTCTGCGATCTAAATATCTGGTTGTCTAGTGAAAAAACGGTTGATTTAAATCATGGAATACGCACGCGCCGCTGTGTTGTGTCATGATAATCACAATCATAAACTCAATCCAAATAGCAGTATGAATTATATCGTAGAGACAGGGACTAAAATTTATTAATTTGCGTAATTTTGTTTAAATACTGCTTCTGCTCAGGGAACAATGGATGTGTGCTTAAGATATAACTGTGTTCCTTGCGGTTCAGGTTGGTTTTTGTAGAGTTTGACGGCGTTGGCGGTAGTTGCCGGGTTGATTTAGAACTGTCAGTATTTGTGCTCCGAGCGAAGATGGAGTTGTCGAGGAGTGAGTGCATGCTGATGGCGAAACGGGCGTTTCGTACGAAAGACGTGGAAGTCTTCGGATTCGGATTCGAATCAGCGACTGACTCAGCTCGAGGGTTTATAGCTGAATCGAATATCCTCTGGATCGACGTCAAAGTCAACGGTAAAACGACCAGACTCCGATCTTTCGTCAAGACCCAGCCGACGAATCAGTTCCACTTCAAACTCGTTCAGAAGACGCGTGCGTTCCACAAGGAGGCTCAGTTCTTCAATACGATTAACCCCCTTCTTAAGAAATACTTCACTCACAAAGTGTTTCCCAAGTGTTACTTCTCCAGTCCATCTCTAACTGTATTGGAAGACCTCAAGTTCCTGGGATATGTCAACCAGACTAGTGGTACCCTGGATGTCGACCATTGTAAAGCTACTTTGAAATCCTTGGCATCTTTCCACGCAGCGAGCTTGCTCTACGAACAGGAAGTTGGCAACACATTCGACAAATCACACCCTGACATCCTATTCATCAGCTGGTTTAGTCACCTCCCTGATCACCCTGGCAATGTCCACCTTCAAACAGGGATTCGGGCTCTGACGGCCGTTGTAGACAAATATTTTAGCCACGAACCCAAAGATGTTCGTCATAAATTCATCCAAGTCCTGAAAGACGTTCCTGGGTTGCTCCTGCCGTCGAAGAACCACCGCAACGCTCTCAGTCACAACGATCTTTGGAGTAACAACATCATGTTCAGGTACAACCCAAACGGCAGCATAAACAACGCCTGTCTTATAGACCTACAACTTTTCGGTTACAACCCTCCTGCCCATGACGTATACACTCTCCTACTATTAAACGCAATCAATGACGATCTCAAGACCAATTTAAACGACCTCGTACACTTCTACTACCAGTCCTTCGCAGAACAGATCACCTCTTTCGGTCAAAACCCCGATCAAATTTTGTCATACAGCGACTTCATGAAAAGCAAAACCGAAGCTGTGCCTCTGGCTTTAGGATCTGCCGTTTTATTTACGCACTTTACAACGCTTCCTGAAGAATATTTGACGGAAATCATCGAATGTGAAGAGCGAATGATTAAAATGATGGGAATAGATAGGATTGAGCTTGTTTGTGAGAGTATAGACAATTTTCCAACTTACAAACAAAGATTATTTGCCACTATTGATAACCTATTGGATTACATAAAAGGCAATCTCACGGTCTAATAACAATGTCTAATGTCAGTCATTAGGTTCTTGGTAATAGATGGTGATAAAATTTATGGTCGCGCTCATATCAACCTCACTCCTCTAGATTCTAATAAGGGCAGGGGTAGATTGATCGAAAATATGATTATGTTGAATGAGGGCTGTACGTAGGTACGTCTAGAGTAGGTCTGCCATCCGTCCCGATTCTCGATGTGTCCCGGGCGTCCCGTCATGATTTTGGAAATATCCCGATCAATTTTTTTGCCTTCCTGATCTTGTCCCGATTTTTGAAGGAGTCGAATCTTCAAACGATTTTGAAAGGCGAAGATGAAAACTGGGAAAAAACCTCACATGTACAGATGTCCTCCATTACAGATGGCTTGACATGTCCTTCGCTTAGTTGGCGGAAAATATAGATACGTGCTATGGCTTTTTGTTATACTCCATTATTATTAGAAAGGAAATGATATAAAGTACTTTTTCCTATTTACATACCTACTTTTCTTCGAAGGTTCATGTTATAGTATTAAATATATAAATATATATATTAAATATATTACTTATATCAGAAAAATTGTATTTTGGTGAAGTGTTCGTTCAATAATTGAAAAAAAAGAAAAAAATGGGGATGACAATCGGGACGAGATGTAATTATTACATCTCGTCCCGATTTTCATCCCCATTTTTTTTTCTTTTTTGAGGATGTCCCGATAAGTCCCGATTTCTAGCTTAGGTACACTGTCCTAATTTACTTGGAACAGATTTAGGGCAGCCCTAGTCTAGAGAAATATCCCTTCTTTTGAGAGCTCATTTGAGTCTTTCACCTGTCTAAATTAACAATAATATACCAATAATATACCAAGTCAAGTCAACTATGGCCCCTGACATACCTAGTTTATAGTAAGTTGCATAGCACGGCAGTGCTGCAGATATCTACGATTCGTAAGGCGCCAATCTCGTTGGCATAAAAAAATATTATTATTATATTAAGCTGTCTATTGCAAATTGTTGGATTATGGATTATGGAAGGTGATTCGTGTATATTTCAGATTGGATTCGCCGTTAGGTATCTGTGTTTATCTGTATATGTAGGTGTACAGGGTACAGACACGAGTAGACGAATAACACAATCGAGATCAATGGAAGACATAAATAATCGTAATATAAAAATGTCTGTGAGAAATTTGAAAAACCTGAAAATGAATCGTATAACTAAGTGCTATTTGCTTCTTTGATTCTTCTTAGGCCAGTTCTTCTTACAGATTCTGATTTGTCTCAAAATACCTTCTTTGGCATATATTCAATGTTTAATCGCCAGAGAAAAAATGTAAAAAAGTATTAAGTACAAGTTTTCTTCAAGAACCAATTTCAAACACGGTTTATATCACATGCAACTAACTCTCTTTCTTATTCAAACACGTGAGGCCTTCAATTGATTAAGTAGGAACAAATGATGATGTCAATGGCATGATTGAGAAGTACGAGCTACGAGTACATGCTCGTGTATAGTACTACAATAGTACTACAAGTACTACATGTCATGGTTGTTTTGGCTTCTCAAATGTGAAGAAGCGAGATACACTTCACGTTGCTACATAAAGCTTCGAATTCTGGTAATATTCCAGAATGTAATATTGAATATTATTTATCAATGGATAAATGAATTGAAATGTGGGTGGGATAAGAAGGCGGGGAAGGATGGTCTTGAGGGGTGGTGAGTGGGGGGGAGGGGAGTGGAGCGGTACGATGGAGGAGGTTGATGGAAGGGGGCGGGGGTTGTCTCCACCCCCTCGTCGCAATAAGTTACATTTAAATTGTGGGTGGATGTGAATGTGGAAGTGGATTGATGGTGCGATGGGGGGGGGGGGGTGTCTGTAGTCCTCCACCCCCCTAACCACCCACACAGAAAATTTAAATTGTGGGTGAATGTGGAGCGGGTGAAAAAGAGGACAGCGAGCAGAGGGAGGAGGTTGATGGGGGTGTTTGCTCCCCCTCCCTCCCACCCATTGATATTAGCTTCGTTCCAGGTCCGACTGACTGACTGACTGAAGTCGAGAGGGACAGGCGCAGTACGCTCGACCGCTGTTCCAGGTCCCTTTTCCGTCCGACATGCACTGTTGACAGCTGTTCCAGGTCGAACTCGTGGTTGACGGAAACCAACCGCTCAGAGGGTTGCGGTCGGTAGCTGTCGAACTGTATAACCGTATGATTTTGAACCTCCGTCCTATCATTTTCACTTGATTCCTGTGCTCGCCGAGTCAACACCTCTCATTATAATTACTAGACTCTTGAAAAATGTGTTTTCTATAGAAAATTGATCGACGAATCCGAATATGTAGAAACAAAATATAGAAACAAAATATAGAAATATTAGGCTAATTTAGGCCGCTTAGACGGGTCCACAGCTTGGGTAACTGGACCTGTCTATCTTAAAGTTTGTAAATCTTAATATTTCAAATGACTCTGGGTCATGTTAATTATTTTATAAGTGTTATCCTTGTGAGACAGTTCTGTTAGGGATAAGCCGGGAGGTCCTCGTGCAGTGTAGATCTGTGAGCCCTCCGGAGGTGAAGGTGTACAAGCTGGAAATGCACTTGGATACATACCTTGCTAAATGACACTGTAGGCAGGCTCAATTATTTTGCTACATACGCTATTTGATGTTACTATCTTCACATAGGGAACTGAACAGACAGACATGTGGATTATTCTACCTATTGCAAGTATGCAATTATACTATATGCTATTAGAAGCGAAGTGCTGAAATTTCGAAATTTAGTTTACGGGTTCGAACCAGCCCCACAATGATCCTTGAATCTTGTCATAACCCTAGGACCTGGGGCCTAGGTCAACTCAACTAAGGCCCCTGACATATCTGGTGTATATTACAACGCACAGCGCAACATCGCTGCGGGTATCTGTGTTTCGAAAGGCGCCCATCACTCTGGCATAAAAAACAAAACTCTGCAAGTTCTTGACACAACGGTTTATTATCTTCTTTGTGCAGATCACCCTTCTGTCTAGATCACTAAATGATAGATGAAACGTTTATAGGGATGATGAAATCATTACAAATAATTTGTACCAATATAATTCTGGGGTTTTTAATTCCACCTACCTACGAGTACGTCGGCAATAATTTTGTTTTATTTTCTTCGAAAATGAACATGAACCTTTGGAATTGCCCAAGAAAAAAATATTACCCCCCCCCCCCCTTAATTTGAGGATTTACGTTTCAAGTTCGCCGTCTTAGTTGCCCAGTTAGCGTTGTGCTAAAATTGTGCGAACCAGCCCCACAATGATCCTTGAAACTGTTGGATGAGGCTCAAAACGAATTTTGAAACTTGTAAAACGTCCTATCTCGAAAAATTAGAGTCGAAATGTGTATTTTTTTGTAGAAATTTAAATAGATTTTATATAAGACCATCCGGAGCTTTGTACGACCAGCCGTTCGTTCATAACGAGGGCTCAATGTTTGAGCAGATCAAAAGTCTTCAATGTTCATACTGGGCCAGCTGATTTGAACAGTAGATACATGGTGTTCAGATATCGAGCTAATTAATAATAACTAATAACTATTAATCAAAAATAACTGATAGGTAATTATTAATCAAAAATATTAATGACTAACAATAATTAATAATAATGTACACTACCTACTTGACAATAATTATTAGTACTTAATGATAATTCATAATACTAATTATTCTATAATTTGGTGATGTAGACAGAAGGGTGATCTGTAGAAAGAAGATAATAAACCGTTGTGTCGAGAATTTGCAGAGTTTTTCTTTTAGATTTGTCCTTGTCATTCTCACAGTGCGCTACGTACCTACCGACTACATAAGTGAATGCGTTCGTTTGGGGAGGAAGGTATACGATAATACGGTGAGAAGTCTCGTAGTAGCGACATGTGCGAAACACGACGCGACGGAGTGCAAAACCGTGTGACAAGGCCGTGTCCGAGGGAAAGTGAAAATGAGTCCACTTTCTGAGCCCCCACAGCTCTCAGTGTACTCAAGAAGGTACACATTCATAATAAGACATAATCTTACAGAACCTTCCGTATGACAGACAGTGTCATAGTCGTATGTAATTCACAAACGGCTCTCGCTAGAAAATAAACTCTCTCTACACACTAAAATCAGCTTTCTACAATATTTTATGTGGTTTACGTCGAATAATATTTCCGCCTTGATAAATTAATATGTTCTCAGGTAATTCGCTAAAATATTATTCTGCAGATTTCTCTGCCCTCTTGAGAGGGACGTTTATTTGAGGGACGCGATCTCGATTTTTTTTATTTTTTTTATTTTTATTAGGACAAAATGAACATAATGCTTGTTAGGAAACAACCCAGTTTTTGGGGGGAAGGAATGTATAGGGTTTTTCTTTAGGGTTATTTTTTCAAAGTTTTTCTTCAGGATAGGTCTGGGGGTTTTGAAGGGAAAAGGTTGGCAACCGTGGGGACATTCATTCCTTCCTGGACCTCCCGCCCAGAACCTTTCCTAACCTACCCTTTTTATTGTTATCCCAACCCTTTTGACTTATATTATATCTGTTATTCTGAACTGAAGTGGTTTTTCTCCTGAGGAAGTACTCGCTCCTTCAACATACACAGTGTAGCTGTTTTCCCCTTTAGTGAAGTATTTGCTCCTGTGTAGAAATGAAGCGGTTTTCCTCCTAAGGAAGTACCTACTCGCTCCTTCCCTCTTCAGGGAATACAAAAATAATCAAATCACTAGATTTTTGGTAAAGCTCATCCTTAACAATGCTTATCGCCTCTCGATGCAATGCTACCAATCCTTAAGAAAAGTTTGTTACTTCATAAAAGAAAAACGTTGTATTTCCTTGAATACCCAATGATTTTTGGAGGGTCAAGGCTGCCAATAATGGTATGGTGAGGTAGCCCTAAACATAATTCTTGATTCCTTGAAATTCATCAAATACTAACTGTAGGTATTGTAAAAACCTTGTATTTATAATCAGAGTTGGAGAAAGGAATAATTCACAGGGTTATCGAGATTTTGTATACCTAGTTGCATTGGTATAATACTGCCGTCCTAAGCGAGAAAGGCGTATCTCAAACAATTAAAATTTTGGGTAGAAGCATTTTTAGTTATTCACCTTTCGCACTTAGTTACTGGTTTTATTCACCTTTCGCACCTAATACCTTTTTTGGTTTATTATCTTCGATAATGAACCATTGGAATCGCCCAAAGAAAATTTTTTTTTAACCCCCCCTCAAAATGTTTTTCAATGTGAAGGCATTAATATGGAGGTAGGTATACTTGCCTCTAAAATGTCCATGTGTTTTCGAAAATTAACCGAAAATGGGTGGCTGCAAATTTTTTGAAACGTTCCAAGGCCCCTTATGATGTAACAGACTTGTTCTCTAGTAAGGGTGGATTTTGCATAAACATAAGATGGAGAAGCTAAACAGTCTATAACTGCAAAAACCCGAAAATCACAAAACATTGAAACGCCCTTTCCGCTTAGGACGGCAGAATAGACCCAATCTCTACTAAGCTATCAGTCATATGAGTTCAAGAAAAAATCTAATTAGTGGCCTAGGTTCTGTTACATTAGTCTTCAAATTCCGTTTGTTTCTGCGCCTTTTTTCGAGGAAACGGAAATTCGTTTTAATGACATAACATATCATGGGCCGAAATACATTTTGACGTGACCAAAATATATAACGAATTGCTAGTTACAGTGATTTAATCACAAATTTCCACATTCTAAGATATTCAGAAATGCATACATTCAACATATCATCAAAATTGGTTTTAGGAGGGTGTAACGAATCAATAGTGGCTTAAATAGTTTGTCTTTATTAAAAACAAATAACTGTACAACACTTAACAATAATCAAAAATAAAATTAACTTTAACATACCTCAACAACGTTAAATTATGATACAACCCAAAATCATTTCGCCCTGTGAAACTTCGACGACTTTATCGTATCGCAGGCATTGGCGATGAGCAAGTCGTCGATCCACTAATGTAGTGAGTATCAGTCACAGAGCTTTGGACAAAAGCCCGTACATCATCGGATAAGTCGTGATTCCTTCTCTCCATAAAATTACGAAGGAAAAGATAAGGAAGGAATCTCGAAATGAAAATAAAACTAATTTGTATATACACACAGAACAGGTTCGAGGAAGTAGTAATGACCATCTCCCGTTATTTAGAAGGAAATCAACATGATGTTAATCAATTCATTACATAAAACGTTAATTCTATCAGGTTGAGGGAAGTCCAGAGGTATACTGCTTAGATCATCAAACTGTCACACTGTAAGTGCTAACTTTGAATAAAGTACGTATATAAGCACCAACATGTTATTGGGATACATTAAACCGGAAACATTGATATATCTGTTCAAGATATAATAATAAATTAATGTATCTGTATGAAGTAAGCAAAGTTCGTGGTAGTGTTGGGACTCGCAGGTTTTCCTGATTTCATACCCGTACTCAGTTCTACTACCCTTCATACGACGATGCGAGACAATTGCCTCATTAGATATTGTTTCGGACTTGATCGAGTTTTACCTACTCCATGATGATTCGTAGGTTCTCAAATTCCTTTGCTAAATAAAAGGATGTTCAACTGCAATTGTAGAGTCTGGTCTACTGAGGCAGGGGAGGCCGTAGTCCAAGCGGTGTATGTCTGTGGTTTTTCCTGGACATTTCTTGGGCGAGGATGGCGTTCAATTCCCGTTGCAGATCCCTTTTGTCACCTTGCGACACGGGGGAGACGACGATTGGCGACGAAAATGCCGAGCCGGACTTGAAAGCGTCTTTGGATTTCCTGTATTTCGGCGTTCTGATTTTTTCCGGGATCGCGGGGAAAGGGTTACTCATAGGGTGGTGATTGGCGTAGCTGTGGTGGTTATTGTTTTGCTGGTTGCTCTTGAATGAAGGTCCAGTATGGTGGATCGTGTTGTGGTGAACAGTGTTTGGAGTTACGTGGTTTTGAGGTATCTGGGACAGAGGAGCAAAATGAACGGGCTGAGGTACGGAACTGGCTACTAAACCTTGACCAGGGAACATCCCTTGGAGCTGTCCCCAGCCAAGATCCACATTGGGAAGACTTTGTAGAGGTATCACTATAGCATGAACCATTTGTGCTTCTCCTTTGGGCCCATTCGGAATGAGAACTGGAATTGGAGGAGAATACCCCATAGACTGGTACAATCCCATTACATCTAGATTCCTACCGGCTTTCGGCTTGGGCACAAAAGGCTGAGTTTCGGGAACAATGTTACTGGTTAAGGGCAGAGCAATTGGGGAAAGTGGCGTTTGCATAGCGTTACTGAAATCAAAGAAATTCGTGTGTGTTAAAGCGTGGTTATGATCAAAAGTGCTCTTACCAACGGTAGGAACATTTTCAATATCAGGGCTGTTGTTGTTCATATAATACACAGAAGATCCACCGTTCTTCAATACATTGATTTTCGGACTCACAGTGGTATCTGGTACTCGGTACTGTAAAGGCTTTACTTTATCGAGGTTATGGGACATTTCCACTCCACTATTCAGCTGTTTCCATACTGATTTCTCTCCATTAACATGTATTTTCAACCCTTGTTCCTTAGGCTTCCCGAAAACCACATCGTCGGAAGGTGCTCCTCCAAAGCCAATGCTATAACCAACGTTGAACGTAGTAGGACTGTCACCACCAGCGGACTTGAATTTCTTTTTGGACGGATAACTTTTAATTGATTTCTCTCCGTCGCTGAACTTCTGCGGCTCTTGTTGAAGTAATGTTTCCATCAGTTCTTCGCTCATTCCAGGAGGAGGGGTGGGGCTGTTTAGTCTTGGAGCAGAGGTCTTGTATGTGTTGGAGTAGTCGTTGTGTGTTGGGTTGGATCCATCACTATAATGCTTATAGTTCCCACCATGCAAGGGTTTCCTGTATTCATTGCTATGCTGAGGCTTCCTGTACTCATCATCATGGAGAGGTTTTGTGTACTCATCACTATGCAGAGGCTTTCTGTATTCTTCACTATGCAGAGGCTTTCTATATTCTTCACTGTTGTAGGGCTTTCTGTAACCATCCTCCCCGAATGATGTCCTGGGTTTTTTATCGTCCTTATATCCTTTCCTGAATTTGGGGCCAAAATCTTCAGCAGAATGGTACTCAGATGAGTGGTATTCGCCAGAATGGTCATAATCGCGGTACTTGGGTTCTTTTCTGAATAATTCCTGGCTGTTGGCAAGGCTGGTGCTGACGTCTTCTTCACTGCTTTCATGATGGTGTGGATTGTAGTGGTGGTTTACTAGTCGTTGTGGTCTTTTGGCTTCTTCTGTTGTAGGTCCTTCGATCGGTCTGAAATCCCCTTCGAAATGCTTGATTTTGGGAAAGTATTTGAAATTATCGGTGGAAACGTCCCTCAGTTTTGTTCGAAGAGGCTCAGACCTGTGGTTTTTCGTTTCTTCAGTTCTCAGAGACGTTGTTGACGCAGGAGATACAGCCGATGACCCGCTGGAAGAAGACGACGAGGATGAAGTACTGAAAGTCGGCCTCCTGAGGGTCTTCTCGTCTCTCGTCCGGGTCAAGCTCGTCTTGCCGATCTTGAAGTAGCTCTCGGATCTGGATGCCTGTTTCTCCTGGTCTTCTGGGGCATCGGTCCCTTTGATTTTGCCGGGCGTGTGGTGAATAACAATAGAGCTGTACGATGTTACACTGCTGTCAGCAACGTTGTCTTCCATCAAGCTCGACTTGCTGCTGGTAGTATCGTCAGCCTCCAGTTTGTTCGAGGATCGCTCGGTAGAAGAGCCCAGGCCCAAAGCCTCCGCCACCAAACATAATATCTGTGAACAAAATTAAATTACGTTAATTATAAATTTCCTAATGAACCGGTGAACATCATCATAGATCTGTGGCATGTGACTCTGCCATCATGAATCAGAGCTAATAACTTACACAGATGAATGAAAAAGTGAGTTTATTTGCTAGGTGAAAGTCTAGTGAAAACCCACAGTGAACTGAATTTTACAGTGTTCATAGAAGCAGCTTAACATGTCCTGGATTAGAAGCAAAGGCAACAGCCATTCAACCCCTGATACCACATAGGCACGGTTGCCAACCTTTTTTTCTCAAAACCCCCTGACATATGCTACAAAAACCCTTAAAAAACCCTGATTAGGAAAAAATAACCTTAAAGAAAAACCCTATACATTCCTTCCTCCCAAAAAATCCCTGTCTCAGTGTCTTTGGAAATATGATCGTACAGAGAGCATCTCCTCTGATGGCTGGAACTGAGCACATGTGATCCCCTTTTCACGGAGGAAGTAACGTACGATGAGGATGCTCTGGACCACATCAATGGAAAGCCTGTTCCTGAGCTTCGATTTGATGTGGTTGTACACAGAGAAGCATCCAGGTTTCGTAATAAAACAGAAAGTGGAACCACAAAATCATCAACCAATATTAGTGGAATCAAATCAGGTGGGATTCCGTTCCTGCAGATCACGATTGGCTGAGTTTTTAATGGAATAGAGCAATGTTCGGATCGAAGCCGTTAGAGCGCTTCCATGTTTGAAGTAAGTGACAGATCTTTTGAGATCAAAACGCATCTAAGAATGTGAATCTCCTCATTACAAAATCACCGCCTCCCAGGGACGTTATAAGGAAGTCCGTCGCGCCGGAACCAGGAAAAAAAACCACCGTAGCTCGAACCGTGAAGAAGTGAAAACAATGGACTTGGGAGAGTAGTTAGCGCCCGGGCCACAACGAGCCGGTAAAGGCGAGGGACGAACTGTCTCAGGCATTAGAGATTCGTCGCGGTGGTCCTCAGGGCAACTCTTCGCCTTCTTGAGTCGATAACGATGATTGAATGTTCGGAATTTCAGACCGTTTCCCTCGCCCTTTCTGCCGACTTCCCATTTTCATTTGTAACGACTCTCATCGGACTTGCTTTCTCATTGATTTATAGAAACGAAAACACATCGAAAACTCTTAGTGGTGGGTTTCACTCAATGTAACTTAAGCCCAATTTTCAACGTAAGGGTCATTCTCATATTATTTGACCATTTGATGACCGCAGTCTTCAACATAGTTTTTCACATGGGTTTTCAGCTTTAAAAAAAAAAGGTTTTTGGTATCAATTTGTAGGTATTTTGGAGAGAAATGCAGTGGAATCGTTAAAAAGTACCTTGCAAATCCTCAAGAAAAAGTATCTCAATGTAAAGTTTGAAAACGTCACGAGTGTTACTGTCCCGAGGGGGTGGGTGTGAAGTTCGTCGCCATTTGAAATGAAGCCTTCACAGATCAGACCACGTGCAGCCTTCTCCCAGGAAAAAGCTGGCAGGCCATTTCATCATTTTTTATCGAAAAACATGGAATGTCACAAAAATTATTCATCATGAGTGTTACCACTGTAGTATTTAACATTGTTCAATTGAACATGCGAGTGCTAACTGCAAAATACGTAGTTTAGGGACATTTATTTTTGGGTGGCCCCTCATATCTGTCCAGCACTTCGTTAGATTAAGATTAACCTTTTGTGTCAAAACATCATGAGTGCTACCGTCATTATGAAGGCCGTAGGAGAACGGGATTCCCTTTTCAGGATGGATGAAGATGATAAAGCCGACATAAACTACACACAGATTTCGGGAGTGCTGCCTGATCCCAAAATTATAATCAAAGGAAACAGAGTTTTTTATAAATTCCCAGGGTCAGTTGAAGTGAATCAGCATTAACTGTTAGACTTATGTAATATGTGGAGACTGAATTTGTTATATTACCCACTTTTATTAAAAAACGTTCCCAATTCAAGAATTGTTTTCTTCGATCTACTGCACCTGTCACCAGTGATACCGTCAATAGGTCCCCATAACAGTTTTTGGGTATAATAAATAGATTTAAAACAATTTGCGACAGCTTGTCTTGTTATTCTAAATTTAGTTTAAAAATGCATAGTTTGCTGAATGGTTTTCAGAGCTCGAAGACGTGTACCATGCACCATTTTTTATTACGGTAACACTCGTGACAAAAGTTCCTTTTGAGTTCAAACGATCAAAATTGATGAAAATAAAGTAATACTGAAAAAATTGACAATTGATGCTCACATTTGCTATTGAGAACCTCTATAGTACCTAACATACCAGATCAAATTCTATTCAAAAAGTTGCTTTATTTTTTTCCCCCAACTTGCAGGGTCCAGAAAAGCCAAATGGTCCAATTATATGAGAATGACCCATAAGCGTGAATTTCTTCATAATTCTTCATTTTCACTTCACTTTTACTTGACGAGGAAACGACAAGGTCTCTGAACAAATTGATAGCGCAGTATCACGACGAACCGTTTGCCTCCAGACTCCTCCGAGATCCTCATCATCTCCATATTCCACTCGACAAAACCCTTCTCCCAATCTCAATGTGTGCCCAGATACCTTAAACTTCAATTATAAAACCTAATATCACAATTACCAAGATCGTGTTGCAATTAGGCAAATCACTTGTCTATACGTACTAAAAGGACGGAGAAATCCGTAATTACCAGAGCGGTCTGTTATGCCCCACCAAAGAGATGTATCATTATACCTAAAACCTCAATTTATCCGATAATTCGATCTACCATCAGACCGCTGACATCAAAGTGAGAACTCAGTCAAGAAAGTGCCTATCAAAAAACTTTTCTTGATGTTTAACTGAGTCATGCTTGAAATATATTCGGGGTAGTATCCAAAACCTCATCTTTTTTAAACAGTGTATTAAACAGAGGGTTTTAAATTAATTTTAACACTTATCATAATCGAAAAACACCATTTTTTCGGAGAAAAATCACGCCTTTCTTTCCCCTGCTCTATGCTTAGTTTATTTTTTAAAATGTCCTATTATTTCAGGGGAGAGAGGGGGGGGGGGTTCCAGGTCCCCGGGTCCAGGCCCCTGGAGGCAGTATAATGTAATCTCTTTCTCTTTATTGATTTCACACAGATTAAAAACAATTACCAATACAAAAACAATTAGGCACCTACAAAAAGACTTGAAAAAACTGGAAATATAATTCTCTACATCGCTCATTGTCTGCAATAGTGTCATATCTCCAAATTGAATGCTTCGGGGTAACCGCACCTTGAAAACCATTTAAACTTTGAAATATTCCGCTACGAATTTCACAAATCCAATTTTTAAAGTTCAGAAATTAGAACTCGCTTTGAAAACTCGCTTCGTGAAATTCATAGCAAAATATATCAAAGTTGAAATGGTTTTCACAATTCGATTACCTACCTCGAAGCATCAAATTTGGAGATATGACACTATTGTAGCCAATGAGCGATATGGGATCAGCCCGTGGCGGAGGATGAGTATCCTTATGCATAATCATTTTCTACAACTTTGTTTATCTTTTTAACTAGCCCATCTTACAAAATTAAACCGAAAAACAACAAACAAAACAAAAATAAGGTATTAAATAGTGACAAGCATAATTATTTAGTGTGGTTACTGTGGTTACTCAATTTTAATGAATGGTAGTTCTTCAATATACAAGTCCTCTCTCGTAGTGTCCACTGTTTGAGGTCTAATTACTGTTTGGACTTTGTTGAATTCCACTGTGCCACTATACGGAAAAACATTTTGAGCTGATGTTGATTTCAGCTTCGGGACAGCTAAGCTATTCTCAAGAGAAAAGCGAATACAGAAGGAGTGGGTTGGAACAGCGAAATCCCTACCCTCAGTCCACTAATAAAGTCCATATAATAGGAGTATATCCATATAATAGAGACTAGGGCACAGTATACTAAGTATGTATGTTCTGAGACAAGTCTTGTCTCAGTAGGTCCCTTTTTGCAATTTTCTTCAATACCTAATGAAAACACGTATAATATACTATGCACTATGCATAATATAATATTATTATGCACTTCCTCATTTTGCGGACGGTGGCAAGATTTGCTGGTGCTCCTTTAAAAGTCCATCAATCGTAATAACCAAGTATTTAGCTTAAATATCGACACTTTATTGAAATATCGACATGAGCAGAACGTACTGACAGATGTAACAGGACCATCTTGTTCATGCATTCTACTATGCTTGTCACAATCGACATGAGCATAACATGAGGTGTCTGAAGGTTGATTTTCGATTAACCAATGGTTGACAGATCTCATCCCAACATGTGCTTGCCTGGAAGCTTCGCACCAAAAATTGGTTCACATATATTGTAATAATGGAGTATTTAGTTTGTAGAATACACAACGTTTCAATAATACCGTTCTATAAATTAATTTATGTTAATTTTCAAGCTTCGGAAACAGGGTTTACTTCAAGTGTGTTCTCCTTTCACTTCAGTTATAAGTTGTAATAGCGGCTTACTGGAATAAGGCCTGAAGCCAACTGGATTGAGCATCGGCTATGCGTCTTAAGATTGGATTTTCTGATCTAAATAGACATTTTAAGTAACAGATGGTGTTCGGGGGTGCCTTATGAAAGTAGAAACTGAAAGTAGCTGGAGCTTATGCGTTGATGAATAGCAAAAGGTTGATGGCGTACGGGGCCGTTTGCTCAAGCCGGCAGGCGCCTAATCAACTATCGATAGCGACTCATTGAGCGAACACTTGGCAATGGTACTTGCGTTTCTCAGTCGAGTCAACGCTATCGCTACCGACGTGCTCAAAAGAGATTTCCTTTTCGCTAATTGCAGATTCGTGTGACCGGCGGTAGCTGTCACCTGCAAAGTTTTCACGGGGATCGAACTTGGAATACAATACATCCACGTTCGAACGTCCAGTCAGATTTTAGAAACCAGCATTCCGATGGTTCTCATGTTTGTTTCTTTCATTTACCGTTCTCTCCACGTCTTTCCTAGACAATTCAAGTTGTGCAAGAGGATTTCCGAATTGACATTGAATAAATTGAGTTATTTTTCTATGGGACCAGGCAACAACAATGACATCAGCAGCATGAACAATGACATTCTAAAGAATACATAGAATATCTGTAAAATGTGTCTTCATGACGTCGAAACGAGCCGTTGAGGATGTGTTGTATTTTTGAAAATATTAAAGAATTAGATACGTCTTTAGAAGCTCTTCCGTTTATTAGAGCCAAATCTCACGGTGTCTTATTCACCCGCATGCATAGATAAAAATGTCACTATTAAGATGAAGGTAACAATTATATAGCTCCCGAGGTATCTGCATAATGTTCAGGTAGTGACAACGACATCATAATTGTCGTCAATAGAAAAGGCTGAAGATCGTCATAGAAGAGCAAAATCTGATCCCTGATCACCAGTTTCGGAAACAACATTCAACCATTGATCAGATAGGTACACCGGATTACCAACGCGATAGAAAAATAATCAAAAAAAACTCTGCAAATTCTTGACACAACGGTTCATTATCTTCTTTGTACAGATCACCCTTCTGTCTAGATCACTAGGTCTAAATGTCTAGATCCTAAATGTTAGATTAATTATTATTATCAATTATCACTAATTATTAACAATTTTATCAAGTACCTAGTGAAAATTATTATAATTTATTGTTAGGTATTAATAATTCGTATTTATTATTAATAATAATAATTATTATTTATGATTAATTAATACGATATAATTCTGGGGTTTTTAATACTACGTCGGTAATAATTTTTCTATAAAAGAAGTACCTACCAACAAACATTCGAAATTACCTTCATTTCCGTAGCACGAAACGCACCTCAGAAAAACCAACTCGACATCAATTAAGCCATATGATGTTCCAAAGAGCTTGTTAGTATGAAAATGGACCTGTATTTCAAAAGTTTGATTCATGATCGTGTTGTGAGGCACAATCTTTGAGCCGTCATTGTGAACGAACGGCTGGTCGTACAAAGCTGCGGATGGTCTTAAACAATTCTACGGAACAAACTCTATCTAAATATGAAATAAAAAACATACCGTTCTATATGAATTTTTCGAGATATGAGATTTTCAAATTTTCAAAATTCGTTGTGAACCCCTTCCCCTTGACCTAGGGTTATGAAAAGTTTCGAGGATCATTGTGGGGCTGGTCCAAACCCAGAAACCAAATTTCGTAATTTTAGCTCAACGTTAACTGGGCAAAGTGGCGCGGACGGCGGACGGACGGATTTTTTTTATTCGATTTTCTGAATCTACGTATCTTGAAACGTAAACCAACAAATTTTTAGGGGGGGTTAAAAAATTTTTTTCTTTGGGCGATTCCAATGGTTCATTATCGAAGATAATAAACCAACAAGGAAGTATGAGCCTGTGTGTTTTCGGATGTTTCACAAGTGTATGACAAGGTCTGGCATGACGGCGTGATGTGCAAGCTGTTTGCCTACTAGATATTGAAATAATTAACCCCTACATCAGTAGTAGTCAGTTAAGAAAAGTAAGGTATGAAGAAGAGTATTCTGGGCTCGAGAATATCTGCGCAGGGGACCCACAAGGTAGTGAGACTGCGCTATACCAAATGTACACAAGGGATTTGCCATCGGCAGAATGTGGAGTTACAGCAGCTTTCGCTGACGAAACAGCATTCACGGCCGAGGGGGACACAGCAGAAGAAGCTGCTCATAAACTGCAAAATCACCTTGATAAAGTCATCATATGGACCCAACAATGGAGAATCACACTCAACGAAGCCAAATCTGCATACGTGAATAAGAAAGATAAACCGTGGCCAATATGATCAACTTCCAAATCATACCTGCAGCAATCGCAGCATAATATTTAGAATTGACGCTGGACGCCAAACTAAAATGGAAATCGCACATCACAATTAGAAAAACCGACCATTGGTCCACTTTAAACAATTTTTAGATCATACCGTTGGAAAGCTGAGCTTTCGGGCCAACTTTTGGGCTTACATATGAAATTAACCAGCAGATTCAGTTAGGCTTACAAACGTTTGAAAAAACTGTACTGTTTTAACGGGTGAACGAAATAATAACGCGTAATGAACACTGGATAACAACTCCGGATGAACATCGGTAATTTAATCGGTAATAAAATGATGATAACAGTTCAGCAACTAGGAAGATGATAACAATAATCCATACGGACGAGTGCGTTGGGTCGGGGGAACAGGTTGGACAACAGAACAACGGCTCCTACCAGCCATCATAGTGAGCACTCTATTGGGGCAAGTAATAACTACTACCTACCAGCCCAAACATGTACAATCCCGACATTTTCGAGACTTTCCTACTCGGGCTCATTTTTCAACATCTGAATCTTCATTCAGCGCTAGAGGAATAGGGAATTTAACGCTCGTCCCAACGGTATAATTACATTTGAATTTTGACGGAAAAATGAAGGACTTATGGCCATTTTAGTGACTTAAGGTCACAAACACGAAAAAAAAATCCTGTTAAAAGTGAAAAAAATCGGATTTCAACCGGTATAAAACTAATTTGAAGGACACTTTTCATCAGAAATTAGTTGTAGACTCGATCCCTGTCCAGTGCTAAGACCTTGACATTATTATGCCTGTCAATATGGCTGCATAGGTTTTCAAACTACCTGTCAACCCACCAAATCTCTTTAAGGGGGCTATTATTTTCCTTTGACCAAATCCTATGTTTTAGGCCTGATTAGAGTCTTAAAAGGTAGAGGGTCTGAAAGTGACGTATTTCAAGTTCAGGTACTGCACGTACTGCAGTACAAGTAAAATCGTAATATGATTTTCTTCCAAACGATTCATTTTACGTAAATAAGGAATTTCTTCTACCATCACGGACAGCACGCAAACGGTCAGTCACAGACAGTCAAGAACGATTCCCTTCGTCACCTTCGAAATACGATAGGAAATCCCACGGCCTGCTTCGGTCACCGAATCGAATCGTTCTAACATGACAGTTGTGCTCACATCCCTCTGAGTCGGATGGTGTGAAATGGGGAAGAGGTGTTTTCTCAGCGTCGCTCAGCTTCCGCGGACGCGAAAAGGAAATTTCTTCAACATAACGTACAAAATAAACTTGGGCGCAGACAAAAAATCTGGCACAGAATAGGCCACAGCTTCCGGAACACAGACTTCAGGTAGAGATTTGTGACATTTTCAGACGAATAATTGGGTGACAGTATTTACTTGATATTGCTGCTATCAAAGTGACGTACTGTATGCTGGTAATTCAATGAGCTCATACTATTTAACGTGGGTAGGTTAAATGATACATCCACTGCTGTAATATGGGCTAAGTATTTGAAAGAATAACTTAGAATAAAGCAGGCAAAGGCAACATCAATACCGCCTACATGTATGTACAACCATGTCGCCGGTTACCGAAAAATGTCACTCCGGGACCCTAAACGAGAGAGAAATTACCCAAAAAAATCAACTCCTTATTTTCAATTTCAATTTATTTGCAAAATAAAATATATTGCAAGAAACTCCTTATTTAGAGCGATTCAAGTTTAGAAATTCGAGCTTTTGTATTTTACCGTTGTAAGAAGGTGATTGACTGTGCGTACGTTGATCTTAATTGAAGTATTGCGGTATCTGCGGTTTAGAACAACCGCATCATCTCACTGGTTCCGTTCGTGCTCTGACCCCATCAAAAAGTTCCATTCACGAATCATCACCTTATGGGCGAACTTTCGAAGTTACCTACAAACTAGCGGCCTACTTGTACTCAAAATATTCTATAAACATACCAACGATAGATGTAAGATTATTAGGCAATTTCAAACGTGAAACGTGATCTACAGGCCTACTAAAAATTTTTAGGCTTGAGCAAAAGGGTATTTTTCCGGAAATTCGCTAAAACTGCGGTGCTCGATCGGAGACTCCAACGATTTATATTAATAATTGTGTAACCAAAGAAGCCGTTGGGTCCTTCTTGCCGACTAACTGGATGAAAGCGTCCAGATCCCCCCTCGCGGAGATATGGCGCTCTATATAGCAAGTAAACCTTCAGTGCTCACCGACTGTTAAAATCACTGACCAGCTTTCTCGTTTTCCAACTTCTAGGGATTGCGAATTGGTAAAGCTGTTGCATTTCACTGAACCCAATGTCTATCCCTATCTGTTTATCAAATTTTCAAAAATGCATTCAACTTTTTATTCAGTGAAGTGGAGACGCCTGAGCTCATTGAAAACCCACGCAAAAGTAACTCTGTACCTATTCAGCATGCCCCACATTTCTAGGTTATGTCATTTTGAATCACACATTTCTACATGTAAATAGGTAGATATAGGTACCTATTTTAAAAAAAAAACATTTTTTTTTTAATTTTAAAAATGAAACAGTTTTTGCCACATACAAATTATTATGTCCCCACTACGCCCCCACCCCACCCCATTCCTTAAATTCCCTGGTTAATGCCACAATCACGCATCTACATTCTGTCAAGCCCAATTGATTTGTAACCCAATTCATTAAACACTTGAATATTCAACTACTATGATCAGTATCACTGAAATCCGGGAAGGTAACTGAACCATGGCGTTCAGTTGGTAAAGGCTGAAGGCGTTGGTAACATTCAACTATTAACTTGGATTAAGGGCCGGTTTCACAAAAACTCACTAATCTTGATTAGGTAAATCATGGTCTGAGTAAGCCGACCATCTTAATCGTGATTAACGTCGATTGGATTTCACTATGCTAATCATCGTGATTTTCGCTAATTAAGGTTACAGTAATCACAATCAGCTTCGCTAAACACGATTAACCCCACCATGGATGCTAGTTGGAGTGTAATAAGGGTACAAAGCAAGAAGGTTATTCAAGTTATATTCATTCTTCGGTGATTATTTCGTTATTTATCCATTATTTCGGCATTTTTCTTTCCTATATTCCTTCCGTATATTTTCCTATTCCTTTCGTTTTCCTTTCGTATATTTTTCTTTCTTTATTTCTTTTTTTCCTATAATTTCTTTAGGGTATACCAGCTGACCTTCTATTTGCTCTAGCACCCTGAGAACCGTCTCTTTAGTCAACCGGTATCGCATTGCGAAGTCGTCCTCATCCAAATCAAGAAAATCTTCCATCCGTTCCTTTATCCATCTCCAGTCGCAAATGCGAATGAGACTAATGCACGAGGCATTCCGAACGAGAAAGCAAAAGAAGAAAGTACGAAAGTAACACAGTACGAAACAGCACTGACGGTGTAGGTAAACCTTCGATGTAAGTAACGTTGATGTAAACTAAGAAAGTGTAAGTACCTAATCATGATTAAGGACGCTAATCGGCCGAATTTGGCTGGTTAGTTCTTAATCACGATTAATTCTCAACCGAATGTGGTGAAATCCAATACCACTTCGGATCATGATTAACGAACGTACCTATATATACGTAGATATATCGCGATTCGGGTCTCCCAACCGTGATTTCAAATGTTGGTGAGGTATTTGGTGAGTGAAGGCATAGGGAACATTGGTTACAACCTTGACCCTAGCTACCTACCATTCGTTTTTTAACTTTTAACTTGGTTTAATTTGCCAGCTAATCCAGACACTGCTGATCGTGATTAAGCGCTGTTTAAAAACCTCAATATAATGATCATGATTTCGGAAATAAAGATACACATCATTGGCACAGATGCATTTGTTGGTGTATTTAAGGGTGTATGACATAAACTGTGAATCACACCGAGAAGTTTCACTTTCTCGTTTCACAATCTCACGTGCTTTCTCGCCCTTTCAATAAACTTCCGTTGTTCCGGTGCCTCGTCCACCTCATTTAGCCGAGCTACGCGCTCCATTCTGAGCTTCAATCTATCGAGGACATTGAGACCGAGCAGTTCGCTATTTGTCGGAAGCTTTATAACAAATAATAATAGGCTCAAACGCGGAAGTTGAAATATTACGCACTAGGGGCGCGGTTTGTATTTAGGTGAAAACACTGGGGGTGTCATAGCTTTCCTCGCCCATTAAAAGGATATCCAACTCATTCTTGAGCCTGTTGGTAACAAGTTGGTTCCAGTATCTTCGGAATTAGGTCAAATTCTAACACCTTGGTACGAACGAAAATAAAGCAAAAACATCCACAGTCATGCAGCATGCAGCAAGAACATCTCAAGTATCAACCACGTTTCTTCATCTCCACAGTGCTCCAGTTTGAGAGCGGAATAAGATATAGCAATTCTGACTTCCCCATCTTATTCAGCGTGTAAAAACCTTTAAAATGAGATGTCACTTGTCAGACCGTTTCATTTTTGGAATTTGAAGGTGAACCTCCCCCCCCCCTTCCCCCCAAACACCCCAAAAGCTCCCTCAGCTTTTGGACATTTCAATCGTAGAGAACCTCCTCAACACAAGTTAACGTTTGAAATGGCGCCAAATTCAAACAATTTAGTGGTTTGACACAAGCCATCTGCTGATGAAACTACCCTACATATAATTTCTGGTGTCTTTTGGCAGTGGATTCAGGATGGTCTGAAACGGATTTTGGTACCGAGAACAAGAGCTACATTATCTTCGAAAATTCCCTAAAACGGTCAATAAGCCAAGGAGGAAATGCACGAAACGTTAACCAGTTCAAATTTATTGTTGATGTAGTTTCAACAAGGAAAATACCCTAACCACACCAATCATACTGCGTCAGAAAGGTATTTCATAATTGATTTCATGGGGAAGTGATATGATACAGGCCTGCACGTGGTCTACCAGACCTCCGATGTGACAGAAAGTTGACGATCCGCGACCAATAAGACTTTCCCTCGTCTCAATCAGCCCTATTGACGATGTCACACACAATGTCCCGTCCGAGCATTGATCGAGGTTTGCGGATCGCACCGTCTGTACGCCATATTTGTTGTCGTGAGAAGGTTTGAAACCAGCTCACCTCCCGATTCCTTCAAACGTGGTATCCGTTTCCTAAGAGATCACAATGGGTCGCTTCATATTTAGGATGAACTAGTTTGGTCTTTATTCCCCAGGCTAAACTAGATGGGCTTAATAGCGTTAGGATACCCTAGTTTAGTCCGGTTGAATTGTTAAACTAGTTTAAATACACCCAGAGATTCATTACTGAAAATGACGTGAATATGGAGAGTGGGATTTCTTTGAGAACGGCAGCAACAAAACATTCCACTGGTAGCGGTCAAGGATTCGTCAAATGTTCTTGTAAAACAGTCTGCAAAACAAATACCTAGATGCCTTTGCAAAAAGAAACATTTACTGTCCAATTCAATTACAATAAGTAAACAATAAATACGTTTAGTTTTGTTCCTCAGAATATCGAGATGTTAATTATTCATTACCCTTAAAATTGTTATGATACTCTAGTAATAGTTTGGCCTGTTCTAAAGCAGGCAAATCTGGTTTATCCTAACGCCACTCAGTCTGTGATCAATAAGGCCAAACTAGTTTATCCTAGGGCGGTCAGGAAAAACTATATCATCCTAGTCCAAACTAGTTGTCCTAAAACCTGGTTTGCCCGGTAACATACCCCTGCCACTCAGAGTTGGGATTATTCGAATAAAAATTTAGTTTAACTAAAGTTGAAACTAATTTAGTGTTTAGTTCGTCTTTTGAAACTAATTTTTGGAACTAAATTAGTTTCTAAGTGGCGAATAAAAACTGAAGGAGTTTCATCTTTTATTCGTAGTTTTAGAACTAAAAGTGAAACTACATTTTTTTTCCTCGCATTTTTTACTAATTTGAAGCTTTGAAGGGGATGTGTTTGGAAGTAATATTAATAATCCCATGACTATATCGTTAAATTATTAATCTCATGACTGAAAACTTTGATTCCAACGGGACCAATCCTCACGAAAATGAAATTAAGTAAAATAAAATAAATAGCCACCTTGGTTGACGAGGGCGGAAGAAATCTTTTCATTATGTCGTTTTCCATTGTCTCAGAACTCTTAAGAGGAATTCTGTTCTGTATTCCATTTTTCGAACAGTTTCACGTTCGAACAGCTTCGAACAGCAGAAAACGTTTGATGTGGGGAGGGGAGCAAACTTGAATCTATTCTTCCACGACCCTGGAAACAACTTGTTTGCACCCAGCACCCATATTTGGTTGAAACACACACTAACACACATCCCCTTCAAATCAGTAAAAAACGCGAGGAAAAAAATTTATTTTCATTTTTAGTTCCAAAACTACGAATAATAGATGAAACTCCTATTAGTTTCAGTTTTTATTCGCAACTTAATTTAGTTCCAAAAGTTAGTTTCGAAAGACGAACTAAAACTAATAGTTTCAGTTTTTAGTTCCAGTTCGGAACTACCTAATTTAGTTTTAGTTTCAGAACTAATTTTTGCTAAATTCTGTAGCCACTAACGATCCTCCCTCAAAATTGTAGAAGGGCCATGAAAAAATATTTAATACTTTGAAGTCGTTTTTAAAAACGTGGTAAGTATATTAAAAAACCTTTTTTTTTTCAATTTAATTTTCCGCCATTGTTGTTGATGAAGTCACCCATGAGAATTGGCTGAATTACTGTAACAGTTGGCAAAGTACCTAATGTTGTCTTGTTGTATGTTGTGTCTATTTGCTATCACGTCGTTATTAAAGTGTAATGAACGTGTAGGTAACAAAGCAGCACTTCCCGGTTCGTCAGAGCCTCCTTTCTAATCGCTGAGGGCGATGAAGGGTCTGACAAAAAGCTCAGTGGAAACGAACCGTGGCGACCTCGAAGGCATTTTGATCGTCTGCTCAGGCGGACACCCACCGATCGGACTTCCTTTCTACCGCCTTTCGGGTGGTCCGCTATTTCTTCGCTCGGCCAAAGGATGCAAAATAGGCAATTTAGACGGTGGTTCGAGTGAGTAATTCCAACGACGTCAAGGGAATTCAGACGTCAGTCCGTTTCGCCCCGTCGACGCGCCGCTTGGCCGTTGCGGTTCCGACTGGGTTCACTCCTCAACAACCTTCACTTTTTCTCGCTTTCTGAGGGCCCTTCGCCTTTTCTGGAGCTCTTCGAGCTTTGTTGACCCTCAAATCGAAAGTATTTGAGGTTAATCACCCGAATAAAATTAAATAGTCAGCCGGTATTAGTTTATTTATTTTATATATAACCATAAACAGGCATGACGCCCAATGACAGACAATTAATGACGGTCATCATGTGACAATCGTACGCGTATATATATATATTACAGAAATTGAAAAAATACAAAACTAAACGACAATCTGCGGGAACGATTCATGAAAGAAAACGAAAACGAATTCCGACACTCAATATTAATACTCAATAATTATTATAATATATTTTAATAATATATTTTTGGTATTTTCAAAATATTTTAAATTTAAAACGTTAAACAGTACGGTTTCAACATTTACTGTGCTACAAGAAGAGCGTACATACCATAATCGTCCATGTCCACACATGTCTCCGCGTTGAGAAATTCTTGAAAGAATTAGAATCATGCGAATTCGTTTTATTAGGAGGTGTGGATTATATTTATTCAGAGGTGTGGAAATACAGCGGTGACAACATTGAGCAAAATTCCAACTAAACCGATCCATCTGTCCAAACTGCTTAGCGCGGATAGCTGGTAACCACTTTCAGTTCTATGCCGCAAAGGTAGTAGAGTTTGAGCCATGTAAGTTTGATTATAATAATTATAATCAAACTTACATGGCTCAAATTACCAGATTACCAGATTTCTTCTTTCCATTATTGAAAGGAGTATGACATGAAAGAAGTACATTGTACAGAAAAGTTGAAAGATATTTGGAAATGGTATATTCCTACTCGTGTTACTTCAAAACAGTAATATGGTGAGTGTAATAGTCATTGTCACCGATTGTTACATATTGTTGAGTTGGTCGCTCCAGAAGACATTCAATTCAAATTCAATTCAATTTATTTCACAATATGTACCTACCTGAAGGCGGGTTGTGGGGATCAGGGGGAATTATAATATAGCTGTTTATTCAGTGTTGGTAAGGTGATGAGGTTTGGGTTGTGAGTGGGGTTCTAGGTTAGAATGTTATCCCTCAGGACTCCCAAAAGACATAAATGGAAGAATTGGCACAAAAATAATTATTCGTTAAAGTAATAATGCTTCTAAAATTTGTTAAAGTGCTTCTCGAAAGTATTCATCGAAACCGAATGAACGTCAACACCATCATTACTGCTCAAGGGATTATTTCTCTGTGCTCTGAGCGAGGATTATTTAACAGGTAATTCGTGGTTGTTGTAGGTATGTATATACCCTCGCTCAGAGCACAGAGAAATAAAAGTGAAAAAATTCGGTTTTTTTAGTTGCGTAATGAAATACCTCTAGGGGGCACTTTTTGTTGCAAATTAGCTGTTGAATTGATTCCTTGAGTTTTTCCCATAATCACTGTATACACCCTGTATACATAAGATTTTTGGAGTCTTTTGGAAGTGAAACCTTTCAGAAATTCGAGTTTTATAAATAATTTATATATAAATTAATAAAGTTTATAAATAAATTATTTTTGACATGGAACAATAGCTTCCTCTTCTTTGAAAATTCGCTAAAAATATTGTAAAATAAATTAATAGATTTAATAAAGGGGAAATAGTTTTGACGATTTATGTATAAAATCTGGAATGACAACACTGCACTACTTGGATTTACACATTTTAATCATTTCAACGATCATTACGGATTTTATGGATGAGGACAATGAGTCTAGAGGTGTTTGTTGAGCGTCACCCTTACCCCAATCTCTTTGGTTGTGTGTTTGTGATCACCTTGTTTAAGTGACGCTACATAACACAAAGGAAACTGGCAATCAGAGTCTCAACCGGATCGGTGTTGATAGAGCCATACGCCCAAATGATCCCGTAATGTTATCGGTCGTTCCGATCGATTCCGAAGCATTTCGCAAGGGTATTTCAAATCTAACCAAGCGCAGACTGTTCAGCGGCTTCCCACGCACCGTTCATCAATAGACTTGCGCAACTTCCTCACTATAAACCACGTGATAATGAGCGATGATTTGACGGTCCCCGACGTGCCCGTGAAAGTGTGGAATTCGTCTTGTGTATGAGACCGGGTTAAGCAGATAATTTTAGTTGGGTTGTTAGCGACGTGCGCTTGTAAGGTGGAAATGATGAATTTTCGAACCTGGAGCAACAGCTGATGGTTGCCATAATATTAACTTGTTGTCGCCTCTCAAACGGATGCCTGCAGTGTTGGGTGAGCTCCTCGCAAAATCTGTCTTGGCTATCAAAAGGCTAAGCTCGCACATGGGCTACTCCAAGGGGGTTTTGGGGGAGTTTTAGGGGGGGAAACATTACCCACAAATGCCAAAATAGGTTCACCACCGTTCATCTGCTCTAATCTGATAAAGGAATGAGATATCGCTATTCTGACTTCAACATCAAAGTCAGCGTTGGAAAATCTATTGAAAATGAGATGTTACTTGGCAAAAAAATGAGACAAAATTTGTTATAAAACCAGTAAAATGGAGACATTTTACATAAAACCAGTTATTTTTTCGAAAATTTGCTCTTATAGTCATGGTGCATGACCAAAACTGAATTTGAAACTTTACAACGAGAAGTTTATCACCAGTGGATTTATACTCCCAACTGCGGGACCTAAAAGCAGGAGTACCTCAGGGTAGCGTCCACAGGGCAGTAGGCACAAGGGATCTCCCTAAACCAACAGAAGCTGTGACAGTGACGTTCGCAGATGGCACAGCAATCCTGGCAGTTGGTCCTACAGTTGAGGAAGCCTCGAGAAAACTACAGGAATCCGTGGACCAACAATCAATGTACCAAAAAATGGAGAATAAAACCCAACGAAGCAAAGTCAACGCACATTAGCTTTAAATACAGGAAAGTGAGCCCAATACCTATAGAAATAAACTCCCGAATCGTCAGATATGCTGATACTGCTAAGTACCTTGGAATGACTGTGGACGCGAAGCTCCGCTGGAAGGAGCACGAAAAGAAGAATAAGGAATAAATCAACCTAAAATTCAAATGATGTAGTTGCTCATTGGGAGAAAATCCCAACTGCCTATCCATAACAGACTGCTACTGTACGAGCAAGTGATCAAACCAATTTGGGCTCACGGCTGCAGTTATGGGCTGCACTAAGAGGAGCAATTTGCGAGTAATCCAAACAACGCGAAACAAAATTCTCAAGCATAGTTAATGCCCCCTGGTATACTCGAACGAATGATCTCCATCGCGACCTTAATGTCAAGCTACGGACCATGAAAACCGTCTCCACAAGCACAGGAATGTTGAAGTATTGAACCTTCTGGACAACAGCGGCGATGTACGAAGGCTGAATGGACAAACCCCTGGATCTAGAGACACCTCACTGAAGTGAGGTGTGGTAGTGGTAGTAGGTAATGATCCATGAACCACAATACGTTAAAATTACCCAACAAAGTGAAGTTACTAGATGTATATACAGTTGTAACAATAAAGATGATTTAAAAAAGAAAAATAATAACCAGTGGATGTTCCAGATACGGCAATGAGTGTCGCATGCCGAGAGCTGGGACGGGCCCCCGATCACCACGACTGGTCCTATCCACATAATTTCCAAGTTGTGCGGGAGGGACGTATCCCGAATGAAATCATCTCCTTCGAGGTCTTCTCCGCCCATCTTTCTACATTCCCGTCATTCCGAGAATAAAACTCGATAATATAACAGGATGCAGCGGCCGGCTGGCGAGCAGGTTCCTCCTGTTCCTAATCCCACTGTCCCCCACAACCCTCGACAGCTATCATAATGGGAGATGATAAACGCTTAAAAGGAATCTGATGAATAATAATTTCTAGCTCGTTTTCCCCGTTTCCTGCGAGCATTTCATTCCCAGCGATTTGTACTGATTTTACTGGAAGCTATTCAAGTCAATTCGATGGAACTTGACTAGAGATTCAATCAAAGCAGTAGGTTAACCTCAAAAGTCGTTTTGAAAAAAAAAAGTTGCAAAATCTATGCCAGAGGATACTGAAATCGTGAAGAACATCTTAAGTAAGAACCACATTTCTTAATATTCAAAGTGCTCCAGTTTGCGAACGGAATAGAATATCGCAATTCTGACTTCCTTATCATGTTCAGCGTTAAAAAATCTTCAAAATGAGGTGTCACTTATTAGACTGTTTCATTTTTGGAATTTATGGGTAATTCCTTATTGAAGATAATAAACCAAAAAAATTCGCTAAAAATGAAATATGTGGACGAAATGCTTAGGCCAGTGATTGCTGCCAGCCTTTTTGTTCTGTTTCTATACCAAGACTTGTTATCGAAACAGAACAAAAAGGCCTGTATTGCCTTGTATAGAATATTTAGTTCCGATACTAGGTAGTATTGGAACAACACCAACTCTAAATATTGTGGCTTCCAGAAACGATACCATTATAACCGTATCTGGTATATTATTGAACGTACAGCTTTTACGGATGCCTGTTCTGAATATTATATTCTACAACAGTTTTCATTTGGTACCAATGATGAAGTCAGATACCACTTCTCCGCAGCAAGTAAATAAGCACAATTAAGTTATTCCGCCGTGAAAGTTCAATTCATCACCACTGCACTCCACTAATTCCTCATTCGATGTAAGTAGGGATGGGATATCGATATCCGATAGTATCGAAATATCGATATCTAGCGTCCGATATCCGATATTCTGATATCGATATCAGCACTGGCGATAATATCGATATATCGATATTCTGACAACCGATATCGGGTCGATATCACAAACTGTGATTCACTGTTATCTTTCACTGGCGAACCGCGAAGTTCTTGTTGTGGGCATCATTCCGTTTCCGTGCTGTTGTTGGCTAAAAAGTATCCGCGTTTTTGTGTTGTGTTGAGCCCCTGTTGAAATTGAAACTTAAATTGACCATGAAGTCAGTCTCAACCTCAGTACCATCAGAGAGGCTATTTTCAAGGGCTGGGAATATTCTCACCTCGGACCGGAACAGGCTGAAGGGGGAAACTCTCTCCAAGTTACGAGTACTTTTCCTGGAGAGCCTCGATGAGCGCTTCTTTTTTTGAATCCCGAAATTTACCTGTAATTCTTTTATGATTTTGCCGTTCTTGTATTCTGTCCAATTTTCGTTTAGAAACATATTGAAATAAAAATTCCGTATTACATATTCATGTGTATAATTTAACTTTCCTATCAAGGCGGGAACAAAAAATAAATGAATAAATAAATAAAAATAAAGATCTGACTGAAAAATAATCAGAAGAATTTTCTTTTTTTTTTTAGAAAGGAATTTTGAACCAATAGGCTGTAGGTAGGTATCAACACTAGATGTCACTACTTTGAACCACTTCGTATTTCCAAGTCCTTCGTATTTATTCTACCATGGAATCACCTACTTTGTCCACGGTAAATTATTGACCAGTTGGTACCTATCTTAGGTAGGAACTGCAAGTGCAAAAATGTTCGGAGAAAAGGAAATAAAATTAAAATAAGTAGGTGAAATTAAAAAAAAACGAAGTAGGAGTTTTTATAACCGATATCGATATATATCGGTTGATATCGATATTATGAAGCCGATATCTACCTGGTATCGATACCACTCTTCCGATGTCAATATCGATACCGATATCGATATCGAGCCCTCGATATCCCATCCCTAGATGTAAGCACCGAGCAGTCATCGCCCTCTGATCGACGAGTCATCTCATGATCGAGGGCGCGGACCATTTAACCGCGGGATTCCACGGTATTGCCGCGACGGCTGCTGCTCGTGTAACCGACTTCCTGACGTGAGTAAGACCGCTAAACTCGGTTCAGATTGTGGGTTGGAAATTGTTAGTGCTTTTAGAACAATTATAATTCACCTTCATTGTATGTATATGAGGGTCATTCTCCGAATACGTACAATTTACGTCCCCATGAAATCGTCGTATCTGTGTGACATTTTTGATAATTAATTAGCATCCAGTGGTCAATAGATAACTTCAGCTGGTTGTTCAAGGATTTTGATCTCAGTGCCAATTTGTTTATAGGCCTAAATTTAAACAAAGGTCAATATCTATCTCCCTCACCTGTCCCACAACTCAAGTTGCTGACATTGATAGCAGAAAAGTAATACTTTGTAACGAATTTTCGAAGAAAAGGAAGCTTATGTTTTCGTTCCAAAATTTTTAAAACTCGAAATTTTAAGGGGGGAGGGGGAGGGGATTACCCATAAATTCCAAAAATCAAACATTCTGACAAGTGACACCTCATCTTAACGATTTTTTTAACGCTTCAGACGATAGTGAAGCCAAAATTGGGAGATCTTATCGTTTAATACCTGTAATTGAAATCTGGTGGTTACTTGTGATGTTCTCCACAGCTCATCGGCTCAACTCTGATAACGGAATGAGATATCCCAATTATGACTTCACTATCGTGTTAAGCGTTGAAAAATCTATAAACTGACGTGCTACTCGGCAAAAAAGGAGACAAAATTTGTAATAAAACCAGTAAAAAATGGAGACATTTTTTACATGATTTCTTCGAAAATTCGCTCTTATAGCCATGTGGATTTTCCCGTTTATAATCTAATTTTTTCTCTTGATGCCTGCTGAATGTCTTAGCAGATTTCCGCAAAGACGAGGATAATCTATTTCACAAACTTCCAGCTCCAGGTTCTTGTTTTCATGAGTGTATTTCGGTGCGTGTCATTTCACCTTCCATTTCCCTCACACCTTCAACAGTGGGGGAGGTAGAATTTAAGTCATTAGTTGTACCTTAGTCATATGGGTTTTTTTAAATTAAATCCACAAAGGTTTTTATAGACACCATTAGCAGCCTACCTTGGAACTATAATGGACGAAAATCGATCAACGTAATGTTTTCGTAGTGAAATCAGAAACTTGAAATTTGACTGTTACTCTGAAGTTGTGTACGAATTCATGACCGAGACTTTGCCCCGTTGCCACGCCTTTGGGTCTCATAATTCTTGAAATCAGCATGTTGTAAGTATGGTATCAAATAATATAACTCTGCTGGCAGTATTTCGTACAATATTGCGAGCGTATTTAAAAGCGATCACACTTTTCTGGCATCAGATTACCAGAAAACATCTTTTTTATAGGTATGAAATTTTATAGTGTTTGTAGTCGACAATATCGACATACGAGGTCGTTTTCACCCACCGGAGTTGCCAATAAATAGGGTCGTTGTAAATATGTTTGGAAGGTATGTTCACGGTAAAGGTGGAAAATTGGGGTTACGTGGTATCCAGCGCGGTGCAGCGTCGTCACGGGAGTCGAGGAAGCCACGGATTAGCGTCTTTCTTCAGGATCGGGACGTTCTCCCATCAAACTGGTTCGCCTGGCATGCTTACAAGTTGCGACAACCGGCAACAAGAACAGACCCGTCACGCGCAGCTCCGATCATTATTCGATTTCTTCAAAGGCAATATTATACCTAGACCGTCTAGTTTGAGCCTTTTGGTAGATGCGAACTATTCGAAATCAACTGGGCAAATCGACCTGAACCAATTATTGGCACGAGTAGGTATAACAAGGATCACGTAGTCTGTTTCAATTACCATGAAAATTGCAGGTAGTGAGGTATGTACCGCCTATGGACGAAATATTACTATTTCACGTTCTCGTTGCGAGAGCATTACATTTAATTTGCCTCTAGCATACAATCGACTTGATACAAACACTGCCACTATCTGGTAAGCTTTTACTGTTGGAAAACCTCCAGACGCTCAGGAAATGGCTCTTTCGAATCAACTTTCAGGAATAAAACGTATTTCTTACACGAAACTCCACTTTGTTTTTCATGAGTTACCTACTGATGTAACTAGACCAGCGAAGAGGATTACTGAAGTCAGCAGCGTGTGCTTGGAATCTAAGGACAACGGGATCTAAACCAATGGATATACACGTTCGTCCTAAGCATAGTACAGTATATTTCAAGGGTTTGAGGAGTTTTTGGTTTATTATCTTCGAAAATTCATGAGGATGGACCAACAATAATTTTTTTCAACCATCGCTCTAAATTTGCTGGTTTACTTTTCAAGATACTCTGCCCAAGTTAGATTTGCGCTTAAATAACAACATTTCCTTTACGGGTTCGGACCAACCCCACAATGATCCATGAAACTTTTCATGGGGGGGGGGGGGGGGGGTTAAAATTGTTTCCTTGGTTGATTCAAATGGTTCAGTATCGAGGGTAATAAACCAAAAATAAAAAAAAGTATGAAAATACCGATAAATATACGAAATAGATAACTTGGCACTAAGCATTTACCTACCATTTCTCATCTAAAACTAGAACCCGCTATTGAACACCCTTTCTGACCGTCACTTTCCCTTCTAGACCCACCTCGAAGGCGTTTTCGGACATTCGCTGCAGGACATCCAGTTTCACGCGTGAGAATGAGCGATGCGCTCCCAGAAACATTTTTCAGGAGGTCAGCATTCCAGGGGCCTCGGGATGAGGCGACTACCAGACCTATCTTGGACTTGCCTTGCCTACTTGTATTGGAGACAGGCCTACCTTCCTACCTACTACCTTCCTATAATATATATCGTGTCCCGAGGTTGACCCAGCGGGCCGACTTTTCTTGTGACCGCGAGAGTCACGAAAGCCCGAGTTTTTTTTGGAACACCCCCTTTCTAGAAGTTGCGACTTGATTTGGTTCGCTTCAGGATGAAAATCAGATCGGTTTTATTACCAAAGTCACGAACTTGAGTGTTCAAAGTCAGTGAGTTGCTGAGTGCGTGATCCGCAGTCATGCTGCAAGGCTATAAGCGAATTTTCGAAGAAATAACTGATTTTATGTAAAATTTCTCCATTTTACTGGTTTCATAACAAATTTTGTCTCCATGTTTTTCTGAGTAAATAGATTTTAAAGTAAATAGATGAAGTCAGAAGTGCGATATCCCATTCCGTTATTAGATTAGAGCAGATGGACCGTGAAGAACATCTCAGTTTGCAAGATATCGCAGTTCTCACTTTCTGGTAGGAAAATCGTGAAAAGATCTAATAAGATTGTATGTTGGTAAAATTGTTATTATAAAATGGTGTAGTTTGAGGGGGTTCAATTGGGTTACTTCTCTTTTTCGCTCGTTCGGTCGTGTTGCATGATTCAAGTTTTCCCCAGCTGCAACTCACTTGTAACATTCTTGTTAGCTTCTCGATTGTTGCCTTAAATTCGTCATTCTGATTAATTGAATGTTTGATATGACATCAATGTGATTTGAGCGTGTAAATTACCACTGTGCGTTTGTGGATAACACGAGCGATGGTTGCCTTAAACTTACCGAGATAGTTATATGTAGGACCTGAAAGAGGTGTCTTCTAGACTAGATAATATGAATTTTCCTCAAGTGTGAATTCGCGGAAAAGATTAGAGTCCGTAATGGAGGAAAAGAAGGGAAAATGGAAGAAGGAGGCTCCTCGGATAAGCCTCTTCCTCGTACCATTTGTCACGGTTCAGGCTACTCCTTATGAGAACATTTTAAAATCAACACGTAGGATGTATGCACTACCGTAATATATAACAGGAGGTGCGGCGTCTGTGTAATGTATTTCCGTCCTCATAACGGCGTCTGAGTAGTTAGATGTCGGTTGTAGAGGTGCAAGCGAGAACTAGGCAAAACCTCTCTCCCAGAGACACGCTCGGTTAACTCCCCTGATAACTGCATCAGCAGTGCAGATGTTACGAAGTTTTTCGTTCGTCAATTGATGCAGCAGTGTGGTTTGTATTAGGCTGTCTACTGCTATGTCTGATTTGATTTGAAGTCTTACACAACGATCGTATGCGCTGTTTATATAAGTAGCTACTAGGTATATGAATCCCCGGTCCAATGTTGTGATGGCTTGAACATGGTGTAGTTTCAATATAGTTTCATTAGTTTCATAAATTATAGTTTCAATATAGTTTCATAGATAGAGTTTCAATATTGCACATATAGTTTCAAATCGGTCTGTCACATGATCAAATAGTGACTTTTGCAAGGTGGACATGTTTAATCGTTCTAAATCCACATTTTCTGCTTTATGCGTTTCAAAGATTTCAAAACGAATTTACTACGGTTATACCGTAGTCTTTTGATGTTCTCAACAGAATCTCATTGTTTTTTAGAAGCTTATGCCTTTCGTGAAATCTCAGTTAGGTGAATAAATCCGATCTCTTTGGTTATTTTGAATGTTGTTAATGTTTTTTAATACCCTCCCCCTAAAACTCCCCAAAACCCCCTTTTAGAGTGGCCCGATTCTGCCCATCTACGAACTTCGCCTTTAGATTGACAAGACTGATTTTTTGTGTAAATTTGAACTTTGTGTCTCAATAAAATGTTTTCGGAAACTTTGAACATTTTGGACCGAGAACAACAGCTTCCTTTTCTTCGAAAATTCGCTCAAAGAGTGGTGTCAATAATCTGTTATCCCTCTTTCGGGATAACTAGTGCTGAGGGGAGGAGTCTCTGTACAATCTTTCTACGTTATCCCATTTTCACAGTATATTAATAGGATTGATTGGATTTCAATGATTTCGAAATACGGTTGAACCAATTTCAAGTAGCTACAAAATAGTTACCATCATTTTGAGACACAAGTAGTGCAGGTGTGGAGTGTTATGTACTTATGTGCAAACGTGAGATCCCATGACAGCAATACGTAACGAATAACCTTTGTGATTTCGATTGCACTTGATAGCTGGTTCGGAACTGGTTCATAGTGGTTTCATGTCAGTTGCATTGCAGCAGCGGTGATGTTATTGAACGATCAAGCTCAGACAGTCGTACAACTATTGAAATTTGGAAAGGCTTTGTGTTCCATCAGTTCACTTGGAGTTTATATGTTATAACAACCTTTAGAAGGTTACTGTCCATATAAGGCCAATTATCTTATTAGTAATTATACTGATAAAGAAACGTTTACTTCCAGTGACAAAACCACATGGATCTGATCAAGCCAATCTTTCATGAACGAATCCAGAGTTTCCCCATCAGTCTATACAAAATTTATGGCAAACAGTGTCGTTGCTTGATTAAAATTCCGGGGGGGGGGGGGGGGAGAAACCTCAATTTTGGTTTATTATCTTCGATAATGAACCATTGGAATCGCCCAAAGAAAAAAAAATTTTAACCCCCCCTCAAAATTTGTTGGTTTACGTTTCAAGATACGTAGATTCAGAAAATCGAATAAAAAAAAATCCGTCCGTCCGCCGTACGCCGTTTTCCAACTGCTTCACGTAGATTTCCCAACTATTTCTAATTTTAAGAAATCAATTCCTCTATTTAAAAAATCTACTAATTATTATACTACACTGCACTAACACTCAATTCAGTATTTATCAACTTGTTTTGTATTAACAAAACATAGCGAGTTTTACATAATATGTTATATTATATACAAAATTATTCAATTCAAAAAAACGTCTAAAAGTTCTACCAATTCATAGTGAAATTGTATTAAGTAGCTACTGAAGAGCTACATCGCTTGCACTTTCAAACTCGCAGTCTCGCTCTCAACACAGGACAGGATCAGGGTAGCCAACATAAGTCCAATAAGGAACAAAATTTCTCCCAAACAAAATTCCAACAAAACATACCGCTAATTGATTTCTTAAAATAAAGAAAGCCTTATACGTTTAATCAAAGTTAAATGTAAATTCAATAAACAAAAGTTTATTTGTCCATGTCAAAAAAATTTCAATCTTTGATGGATTGTCGCCAATATTATAATTTTATTTCATTTAAAATATATTTCTCTTGTATCCCTCTTGTATTTCTCTAAAAATTCCCAACTTTTCTCTTTCCAAGATTCTTGGGGGGGGGGGGGACGCCTTTATATACGACAAGTTTAGCTTTGTATAAGTGATTAGGACCGAAATGTTCATCGAATTGTTTCCACGTTAATTCTTCCACTCGGAGTGCAGATAAACGTACGTTTCGCTTTCTTTGGCACGTAGTTACTCCGGAGTTACTCATTTGAATGATGATCACGACCGATGATTATATTACAATTCCGAAACTAAAGGAAAACGCTCTTATCAGAGGCGGAAGGAACCACGTTGAGGCACTAACGCGTGAAAAGCCGACTGGGTCCGTTGGAAAGTCGAAACAGTTTTTCGAGACGATCAAAACATTGCAAACCTCCAGACTGCAGAGGTTTCTGGTGTTGCATCATCCCCTTGGACAACGTTACCGATGAACGCCGAAGTTTGTTATCTCGGTAACTTCCTAAAGGAGCAAAAAAAAATTTGTCATTGTTCCTCAGGCAACGGAAAACCTCTGCAGGTTTCCTGCCTTTTCGCATAGTCGTCCGGGTGGCCGTTTTAACTCCCTTGTCACGTCAAGTAAGTGTCAGGAATAATTAAAGAGGCAACTGAATGAAGTAATCTTCATTGCAACAGATTGTCTGTTTTGATAACTAACGAGCGAATCAAATTTGATTGAGTGATTAAGCAGTGATCTGCTTACGAAAATTGATGGAGGTCGCTTACTGATCATCAGTAGATCACTGAATTTAATGGTGAATACATACCTAATAAAAGAAAAAGAAAGCTCTGGAGCAGTCATTGCCAAAGTGTGAAGTAGAGACATAATTATGTTGTTGCTATTAATGTCCCCACTCAATGATTTTTAGCGAATTTTGGAAGAAAAGGAAGCTATAGCTTCCAGGTATGTATGTGTAATTCTAGACGACAACTCTCGATAGATTTGAGACAAAAAGTACAAATTTGCACAAAAAATACGTCTTGGCAATCGCTAAGTTCAAAGATGGGCAGAGTCGGGCCAGAGAGATTGTTTAACGCTGAACACGACGGTGAAGTCACAATTGCAATATCTTATAAAATAAATAAATTTCGTTCTCAAACTGGAGCACTTTGAAGATGAAGAAACGTGGTTGTTACTTGTGATGTTCTTCATGTTCACCTGCTCTATTCAGATGATGATTATCACAATTCTGACTTCACCATCGTGTTCAGCGTTGAAAAATCTATAAACTGAGATGCTACTCAGCTGCATGACTGTAGATTTTGTTCTATTCGACTGTTAAAGAGAAACCTCTTGAGAAAAATGTTGTGTCCCAACTGAAACCAAACATGATCCCAGTTACTTATCAAAATACCATTTCCTTAATTAAACACATTCATCCACATTTTGTTTGTAGGTATTTCTCTCAACTTTTTTTTCTTTTTTAGTAATAAAACAGAAATACTACAAAGAGCAATTGATGTGTGCCCATTCAAAATTAGCAAAAATTCAAAATCGCATTCAGTTCATTTGACTTCATTCAACTGGACCGAGTGACAAACAAGCCAAGTGTAGCATACGAATCTGACTTTCTTCTATCAAAATCCGGTAAACAGATCAATAGCATTTATCAAGCCGCTTGAATAGTTTCCAAGTTACGAAACCACTTTTTCAGGTTAATGAGTAAGGATTCAAGACTTTTTGGGGGACTCATTCCCAACTATTTTAGGGGTGAGGAAACCGAATCTACTTCGTAAATTGTGGATTTAGGGATCATTTGTGATGGATGAATGAAAATATTAAATATTGTTTCTTCGAAGGAGGACAATCTCATCACAGCTGTGGCACTTTTGAATGCAAGTTTGGCATGTTTTACGTGGAGCACATACATGGACCAGAATTCAGATAAAACTTGCCTTGAAGAGTCAATTGAAGCTTGGATCGTCGTTTATGAGGAATCTTTGACTGCAAACTAGTATAAGTAAAGTTTTTAATCGCCAACAGTGCGACGAGAGAGGGCTGAAAGAGTGAGAGTTGTCAGCTTGGACGCACCGTGCGGAAAATCAGGGTTTCTAGTTAATCCAGAGATAATAATCAAGTTTGTTTAATAAGGCTGCATGCCATAATAATTGTTTTTAGTTTGCTGATCCGCTCGGCTAGGCCGAACGCCCGTACGCCAATTCATGTACACAGTTAAAACAGGCATGAAACATGCATTCGTTTTCACCTAAGATAGATTCCGTTTTTTCCTCATGGGAAAAATTATTAGCCATCAAAAGAGCGGCTTACTTGCAATAACTACAGACTATAGACTAGGTGGATAAATACGTTGTAGGTATAGGCTATTTGGCTCATTTTCCCGTCAAGTCCACTTTTTCCATTAAAAAAAAAAAAAAAGAAAGACAGTTTAATGGCTTTTACATATACAGGCTTCTAGCATATAAGGACCATTATTGAATTTAAAAAATAAATTAAATTAAATAAAAAAGCTCAACGCTCAAGAATTGAGTGTTCAAAGTCAGTGAGTTGCTGAGTGCGTGAAACGATACAACTCAAGGTTAAGTACCTATTAGCTGTCTGATATGTACGTTTTTGAAGATTGGCGGCGATTTATTAATGCCAACTATTCAGAAACTAAAAATGCGCAGTCATGTAGCATGGCGATAAGACCAAATTTTCGAAGAAATAAGTGGTTTTATGTAAAATCTCTCCATTTTAATGGTTTTATAACACATTTTGTCTCCTTTTATTGCCGAGTAACACCTCATTTTTCAACTTTGAACACGATGGAGAACAGCATGATAATAATATTATCATGCTAATGGAAACTCACGAACCCACATAATATTATTATGTGGGTTCGTGGGTTTCCATTAGGATCTAGGACCGCATTCTTGAACGTTTCTATTGAAGTATGAGCCGTTTGACAGCGTCGAAGAATTTCCTATTTTGATAGGCTTGGCCTTGTTTCACTTTGGCAGTATTTTCAAATAAAAGTGATTGTTCCCGTAGAATAAAATCGATGTGGTAAGTACGGTTCGTCACGTGGAGTCGTTATTATCACTCATATCATGTGCATCAATCACAAAAATCAAAATTTGTAGCAATGTATTCATTCTTGAACCAATCTATGATTTTGATAGGTACCTACCCCAATATGCTATGCACAATGCCCGAACTGAATACCAGATTCGGAGATAAATTCATGCAAAATCTGTACTTATGATTTGTTTGACTTTTGAAAACAGCCGCCGTCGGAAATCCGTTTCATACACCATGAATTAAAATTAATATGGAAGAATAAATGGATAAGAGAAGATGCCCTTCATTCTGACAAGATTCGACTTGACATTGGTTCTTTGACTAGACTATTGTTTTATTTTGATTAAAAATGTTGGCGAAAAATCTAGTGGAGTATGATACAAAGTTTTACTTTCTGTTGAAATGCCTAATCAAGACATATTTCAAGATTTTTATGAATTACATTATAACGTTTGGATGGAGTAACAAATGGTTTGACTACATTTTTTTGTCAACTTGTGTTTTTCAATTTTAATGCATATGAATATGATTGCATTAAATAAATATGATTACCCTTAATATTTTATAGGAAAACTGTTTACTATCATCATAGAGTAGTAATGAAGGAGAAGGATCCGAAAAGTATGCGGTATCGGGACTCTTAGTGGTCTGCTCAAAGCCCAAATTGCTCTCCGCAAGACCTCCACTCGCTCTTGTTAAGATGCACCTAAGCGTGAGTGTAAATCTTTGATAAAAATGATTCGAGACAAATCCTGCAAATTTCTGCATTTAATGAATGTAAACAATTTTTTAAGTAGGTATGAAGGTATATGATATTATATTGAATCCCACAACTGCTAGGGTGCCAAGAGTGATGATGAGTCTAATCGGCAAGTCAGGGTTACGAACAAGTCGATTTTGAGTTTTTGCAGATTGTTTGCTGTAGGCAGTTTGTTTAAGAACGAAAAAAAAAAAACACAGCCTTGCAGCATGCTTATAAGAGCGAATTTTCGAAGTAATAAATGGTTCTATGTAAAATGTCTCAATTTTTCGCCGAGTAACACCTCAGTTTATAGATTTTTCAATAGTGCAGTCAGAATTGCGATATCTTATTCCGTTATCAGGTTCAAGTAATGTTCTTCAACCACGTTTCTTCATCTTCAAAGTGCTCCACTTTGAGAATGGAATAAGATATCATAATTCTGACTTCACCATCGTGTTCAGCGTTAAAAAAAAAAAAAAAAAAACCTTTGAAATGAGGTGTCACTTGTCAGACTGTTTCATTTTTGGAATTTATGGGTAATCCCCCCCCCCCCTATAACTCTTCAAAACCCCCCTTAGAGTGGCTTGATTCTGCCCATTTACGAACTTAGCCTTTCGATTGCCAAGACAGATTATTTGTACAGTTTTGAACTTTTTATCTCAATTATATCGAGAGTTATCGTCTCGAATGACAGATACATAAAAATATATATAATTACATAGGATTTATGGTGTCTTTTGGCAGTGAATTCAGAACGGTCTGGAACGGATTTTGGTATGAATATTTTTCAGAAATTCACGTTTGAACATTTTCTTCAAAATTCGCTAACTTCTAAAAATGACCAAACACGGAGAAGAACTGTGCGTTCAGAAGAGAACATATCATTTTGATGAACACGGAAATATAACAGCACAAAGCTGATTATCAAAATTTAGTTTCTTGTTATTTAAAAGTGGTTGGACATGTGGATAATTTCTCTAAAATAAACCAAGATAGTGGATTTCAAATTAATATCAGAGGGGTGGTTGGAATACGTTAGTTTGAGAATTCGGTTATCGGTCGTGTTATGTACTTGATTCTATGAAACGGATTTCCTCGGATAATTATTATTGTCATTCCATTAGTTACAGTGTTTATGGCCAATGTGTTTCTTTTATGTGATTTGTTCACTTGGCTGTTGGTTGTACTACATTATTTTGTCAATCAAATGGGGGGGGGGGGGTAGGAGGTCCAAAGGGTGAAGCTGGAAGAGGTGACGACAGTAATCCCAAGTAGTGTCCATAGTATGTCCGTGTCATCCGGTCGAAGATCTGGCACTGTTATCACTTCATCTTAAATATTCACTGTTGAATCACACTTGTCCCCCCACGTGACGAACCGGCAGACGAAACTTTCGACTTTGACAAACATAAACAAATGAAATAGTAATTAATGATTTTACACGACTTACAATTGCACAGGCGGCCCTATGGAAGTACATGGTGTTATGATGGGGAATCCACCCTTAGTTTAGGTCTTATACGAGACGCCCCACTGCCAGCCCCACCTGTACGATCCTCCTCCCAGCTATCCCTAGGGATCCCCCTCTTGTCACTTTGGTTCCTTCCTTAACCTCACACGCCCCATGGGACGTCCCCCGGGCTCCCGTTTCCCGACATTCCATCAGGGGGACGACCTTACGCAATTTTTCCCAACAGGCTTTGTTTGCCTTTTGATGGACGGTTCCGCGAATGAAAGCCCGCATCCTGGTGGAAAACGTCGAGCCTTGTCTGTAATTTTGTGTTATTTTTTTTATAATCAAGTACATTTTATTTCAATTGTATTTTGACGGCCATAAATTACTTAAATCTTACTAATACATATGTACATGGCGCTAGGGGGGGCCTTGGTCCTATGCTGTGTGAATACAATAAATAAATAAATAAATAAATATTTAATCAAATAAGTTAACCTCGTACAATCAACAACCCTATTAGACTCGCTTCGTTCTACCTACTTGAGTTATGTAATCATGAGATTAATCGTGCAACTTACTACTTGGAAGTGCAGATTCTAAGTGAGAAAATACCCTAAAAACAGAAATACCGTAAAAATGTCTCCAGAAAACAACTGTAAAATTGCAATTATTTTTAAATTCTAAATATTTTTGGAATTATCAAAATATGTTAAATAAGATTGAATTGTCAAATCAAACTCGAAAAATGTTTATATTTTAAATTTCATAAGATTTGTCGTCGGCTTGGAGGTAAAGGTGACATATTTGTGATTTTGAGGACTTAACGAAGAAAAGGAAGCTATTGTTCTTGGCCCAAAAATTTTAAAACTCGAATTTTTGAAAAAACATCAATACCAAAATTCATTTCAGATCATCCTGAATTCACTCCCAGAAGACACCAAAAATCTCAATATTATACAGAAGGTAATATGATATCATAATATGATAATATTATAATATCATAATGTTCAAAACCACCCAGTATATTATACAGGGTGGTTCTTAATGAATGGATCACCCTTCCCATTTTCGTCATCACCCTTCCCATTTTTTCAAACGGTCCCCCCCCCCCCATAATTTTTAACGAGGAGTTCAAATATTGCATTTTTACGCGCCGCCCGAGATTAGAGCCTAAAATAATGACGAAAATGGGAAGATTATCAATTCATTAAGAACCATGTTGTATTGGTATGTATGAGTCATTCCAGACGATACCTCTCGATAGAATTGAGATAAAAGTTCAAAGTTGCACAAAAAAATCTATCTTGGCAATCGAAAGGCTCAGTTCGTAGATGGGCAGAATCGGGGCACTCTAAGGGCGGTTTTGGGGAATCTTAAAGGGGGAAAATTACCCATAAATTCTACAAACGAAACAGTCGGACAAGTCTGACAGTCTTTTAAAGATTTTTTAACGCTGAACACGATGGTGAATTCAGACTCAAACTGGAGCACTTTGAATGTGAAGAGAATTTACATAGAAACGTAGTTGTTACTTGAGGTGTTCTTCACTGTTCATCTGCTCTAATCTGCTGACGAAATGAGATATTGCAATTCTGACTTCATCATCGTTTTCAGCATTGAACAAATCTATAAACCGAGGTGTTCCCGGCAAACAAGGAGACGAAATTTGCTATAAAACCAGTAAAATATCTCCATTTCATAGAAATTTACTCGAACATTTGCTCTTATAGCCATGCTTCATGACTGTGCACCTAAACGTGGTCTTTGCTTTAGAAGCGACAAAGTGATGGATATAATAATCTGGTGTTGTTGTCTCCATTATTTGCCCATTTCTAAGCAAGGACCAAGTTTGGGGGCGTTTTTGAAGCGAAGCCTCGGAATCGCAGTGGTGTGACTTATTCACTATTATCTAAGCCTTTATCTATGATATAATATATCATGTAGTTTGTAGTTATGTAGTTTGAAGTTATGTAGTTATGTAGTTTGAAATTCGTTTTGCACATTTCTCTGAAATTGGTCATTTTAGCTCATTTTGATTTATTATCTTCGATAATGAACCATTCGAAAACCAAAGAAAACAATTGTTTAATCCCCCTCAAAATTGGAGGGTTTACGTTTCAAGATAAATACGTAGATTCAGAAAATCCTATACAAAAAAATCCGTAAGCCGTTTTTTGTTTCGCCTTTTTCTTTCTTTTTATTGGGATCACTGTGTTGATACTTTATTCACGGAGGAAACAGACAAAAACAGTTTCGTCTTATCTATAAATGTTTATTTACATATGTATTCCAGTTTAGAAGGGATTGTTGTGAACAATTACATGTAATTGTAATTTTGGGGTTTCAATTACAAATTACATAGAATTTCCCAGGATTTTGAATTAAAATTTCAATTACATTTTCTTCCTATTACTCTTGTGTCCAGTGATGAAGAGAGTCACCACAATAAGATAATTCAAACAAAACTGTTCACGTTCGCAAGACGTGTAAAATAGATATCTGGTGTGGGTAGACGTCGGTGGAGGAGCGGGCAATCGGTCGTGAGGTGTTGAAAGGGGGTGGGAGTATTAATGCATCACAACATTTATCATCCTACTACATAAATTGAAATTGTGGGTGGTAAATGAAGGTGGATGTGAAGATGGGAGCGGCGGAGGTCGGAAGGAGTGGAGGGGGGGGGGGGGGGTGACGGAGGAGGAGCGGGCAATCAGTGGTGACTTGTGGAAAGGGGGTGGGAGTATTAATGCATCACATCATTTATCATCCGTCAATCATGAGGTGACTTCTACTACATAAATTGAAATTGAGGGTGGTAAATGGTTGTGGGTGTAAATGGGAGAGCGGCGGAGGTAGGAAGGTGTGGAAGGGGGTTGGGGGAATGATTAAGGTGGGAGGGGGGACGGCGAGGGAGGACGAAGAAGGAGGAGCGGGCAATCGGTGGTGATGTGTGGTAAGGGGGTGGAGTATTAATGCATCACAACATTTATCATCCGTCAATCATGAGCTGACTTCTACTGAAGAGGGAGTAAAGGGGAGATCGAGACAGGTCGGTAGGAGTGTCGGGGGGGAAGGATGGCGAGGGAAGGTCGGTGAAGGAGGACGGAGGCGGAGGAGCGGGCAGTTAGTAGCGACTTGTGGAAAGGGGGCGGGAGTATTAATACATCACAACATTAAATTTAAGGGTCGTATTCACAAACCATACTAAGAGCGACCTTCAGCTGATTACAGCTAGTAAGTGCAGCTTGGAGCCGTACTTAGGAAAAAACCACTTTCAGGAACCACAATTTTACTCAAGTTACACTTTAATCAAAGTAGAACTTTCGCTAAAGTGACACTTTGTGTTAAGTGGGGCTGCTACCTCACTTTAGCCGATCTTAGTGCAGCTCCCAACGCGGTGCCCGACACTTCCACATAGTATTTCCTGCTTAGTATTCCAGTTTATTCATTTCAGTTTATATTTATTCAGTTTAATTTATTTATTTATTCATTTCACAAAACGGGAAATACCCAATTAACAAAAGTATGAAATTAAAAAATTCAGATTGATTGATTGAATTTTTATTTTTAATAAATAAAAAACTCTGCAAATTCTTGACTCAACGGTTCACTATCTTCTTTGTACAGATCACCCTTCTTTTGTTCACTTTATTTTCACCATTTTATTCACTGTAGTAATATCGGTTTTCCGTACTTTCAAAATAAATATAAATAAAACATATAAAACCAAAATGGACCGACAGAGACATAGTAATAAATTATTTATTGCATGCTGAAAAGTTAGTAATTTGATTTTATGTCACCTCAATCTTCTCCCTCCCATCTTTAGGTGAGACAATAACTGGATTACTATCTAATTAATACTACATAATTACTACTTGTACATGACCAAATCAATTTTCATTATTCGATATTCGTTATTCCCCTTGATCCCCACAACCCGCCCTTGAGGTATATATTGTGGAATAAATTGATTGATTGATTATTCAATAAATAGAAAGAATTTACTTTGTATGTACAAAGTCTGGATCCGACTCTGTCGCCTTCTTCAGTTCATAATATTATTGCATATTGCATATTCTCTTCCTGCCCCATGAAAGTGACGTTAATGACGAGAAGTCTATGTGCAGTAATAAAATCGTCTTGCCATGGCGCCAAGCCAATGGGAGATTTCGAAACGGGAATGGTTCCAGTCATGCAGCATGTTTGCATGACATCTCATTCAACCATTTATGGGTGATTGCGAATCTCTGGCCCACTCTGGCCCCACTGGCCACCTGGGACCCACTCTGGCTGCCACTGGCCTCCTGGACCCCCCCTGGCCTCGTGTACCCCCCCCCCAGGCCGCCTGGGACCCACTCTGGCCGCCTGGGGGCCCCCCTGGCCACTTGGGCCACCCCCCCTCCCACCCCTGGCCAACACCTCTGGGGGGGGGGGGGTCCTTCAAAGGACCTTCGAGGACATTGTTGGAGCATTGAGGCAATGTAATTCTTGCGGGGCCATTAAGTGTACACAATTTTGTACGCCCGCTGGAGGTTTAACAACATAAAGGACGTTTGTACCTTTCGACAACATTAGTCGGGTTCCCCCATATCACACGATACTTTCTGACGATATTTTTTTTAATCCCATACGTTATCAAAAATGAGTGTGATTTTGGGAGTATCGAGGGTTGTTGGTCCAAATAAAACAAATTTTCTCTATTTTTCTTCTTTTTCTCCAGAAAAATTGTTTTATTTGGAACAACCCTCGTTACTCCCAACATCACTGCTTAGAATACCAGTGGTCAAGAACCTTTAACCTAGTTATCAAAAATATCCTAAGCGCTTTGAGAGTCAAATGAATTGAGAGTTGTGGGTGTTGTGAACAAATTATTCCCTATGATAATAAAATCGATGATAACTAAAAATGGTAAGTACACAGCGAATGTCTGTGTGCAGTGGTTGTGTTGAATAATTAATTATGCTAACTTAAGATAAACCATATATTACCACTTTGGCCAAAGAGTTAATATTACAATAGAGCTTAATTACTTAAATACATGGCCTTATATTATAGTTATTAAATATCGATACTATCGGTGGCAGAAAAGTATCAATCGTCATTGATACCTTTCCTCCGATATTATCATCGGAGGAAAGTCCCGCCTAAAGCCAACGGAAAGCAGATACAATGAAGGACATAGCACCGCTGAGCACATAGGACATGACTTCAATAGGCAATTGATGTATAATTCAAAGTAAACAAAGCTTTCTTAATTTTTTAATTATTGAACATTAATTTTTTTACCAAAATCCGTTTCAGACCATTCTGAAAAGACACCAAAAATTATATGTATCATCCTTGTATTTTGTATCATATGACATATGATAATATCATATTATGCAGGATGATACAACAAGGTTGATACATTGTATCAACCTTGTTGTATCATCCTGCATTTTGAAGGGGCATTTGGAAATCAAACAATGCCACTGTAACCATCGTGAGGAACAACTGTAATATTTGTGTAGGTATCCAGGTAGTGTTGTTCTATACAACGACAAAATCCACAGTCATGCAGCATGGCTGTAAGAGTGGATTTTCGAAAACATAGGTTCGGCGGGTACGTGAAAATTTGAAAACTTATGGGCGAAATGGTGTTTTTAAGAAAAATTGCGCTTAATATTATGTATTGTCTGAAATTTTGCAACGGGGAAACGTTTGAATCGACCAAGGTCTCTTCATTTCATTGTAGTGAGAACTCAGTGATGTTCTTGTTTCCATCAGTAGATATAACCGAAAGAAACACAGTGTTGGACCAGGATCTTCCGTGATGGACCTACATAACGCTACATCACACTATCCCAACGACTAGACGCGTTACCTTAGACCTACTTACCGGTTATTACAAGGACTACAAGTAAAACATTAACCCTTTCTCCGCCCTGGGCCAAATAACCATTGAATTTCCTCTACTCAGAGGGGCACCTCGGAAGATTATCTTCAATCTCATTTTGTCGCCTTCGCCATCTTCTGGTGAGCGCATTCCGCTCGTTCCCTTATGCAATCTTCCATCCTAATGGTCATTGTCTTAGGGCCACCATCGAGTTGATGATTTTCTGAACGGTTTGTTGAAGTCCAATTGAGGTCAAGTAAAAGTTATCCCACATAAATAACAATCAACACCGTCGGCACCTAAAGTGAAATGGACCATTTTCAATATAATCATACTCGTAACTGTGGTGATGATGGCCAAATCAGCGATTTCCTGCTTTCTCAACATGAAATTGCAAATAGAATAGATGTTGCACTGTTATTGTTGTTGAGAATGTGAGTCTAATTCTCCGAGAAGAGAGTATTGTTTGTAAAACTGAATGAAAGCATAAAATAAACATGTCGACTTAAACACTGACCTACATAACAACAAAAAGTTGTTATTTCGTGCAGAGGCGATGAGGGTTGGTGTTGGGGCTTTTCAGTCTGCTGAATCCAAATCTGAAACCAGTGTTTCGCTATCAGGTCAAGTTTTTGAGATATAGCTCACATACCTATTTTCTAGCTACATTTAAGTGTTATTAATAGGACATCTAAAGATCCCAATTGATTTTAGCGAATTTTCGAAAAGAAGGAAGCTGTCGTTCTCGGTCCACAGTTGATAAAACTCGAATTTTCGGAGAGGAAAGTTGCTCCATGGCACTGCCCAGTTAAATTTGATTCATAAAAACGCCTTAAGTCCAATACTTACGAAAATTAGGTTTTTAAGGAACTCCCCTATTTTGAACCTGGCCTTTTCGATGGTGAAGACCAAATTTCCAAATTCGAACCGGAAGTGGGGGAAATTCTGACCATAAACATACGAAAATTGGTCAATTGAACAGGTCAATTGAAAATTGGTAAAATTGTACAGTAAAACGCCTCAACTCTAGGATGAAAATGCCTCAAAACATATTTATTTTCGCGCTAGTGCTAAGGCCAAACGCCTCAACTCACCAAAATATTGAGTTGAGGCAATTTACCTACAAAAATTTAGATTATTTTGGCTTCAGATTTCGGCTGAGGCAGTCAATCAAAATTTCCTAACAAAACATCCGTTTGATTGAGTTGTTAACGTGACTGCCTCACGAGCTTGTTGAGGCATTTTACCTAAACAAACAATTCCAAGACGGAAGCTGGAAACTTTAAAATCGCCTTAACTGCTATTAATCGATTATAAATCGATTAATTGGCGAGTTTTTTTTTCCCTTTTTTAAAAATGGGATTTTTATATTGAGATGCAGTCAACTTACATCAAAGATTTCAGTGAAAAACTTTGAGGCGAATTTCTGTAATGTTTTGAATTTTGAGTTGCGGCGTTTTCCCTTACAGGGCAGTGCAGTTGCCGGTGTTTTCGTCGGAGGTACTCATATTTTATGATTGTGACTTCTTGGGGATATTTGTGACATTTATTTGACGCTAGGGTTGTGAAAAACAAGTTGGAGAAGCCAAATATACAAAAATCCGAAATTCTCACAAATTAGGCGTTTGGGAGGTTCTCATTGTGAGGTCCAAGCGGTGATGAGAGGCTAAAAGTACATATCCATGATATGTACTTTTACCACTCATATCCTATATATGTGGCTGGCGGGCAAAATGGATATCATTCCTTTTTGCGGCTGAGGTTTTTTGGCGGGCCAGTTTTTACAACGGATTGCTTTTTGGGGGGATGTACTTTTACCACTCATATTTATGTATGTACTTAAAGCCTGTTTAAAGTCTGAACATGATGCAAACTTGGTCACGAGAGTAAAAACAAGCAACAATGCTCGAGCGAGAGTAACATCTCCCTCCTGGAAAAACCAAGAAGCGTGACACTTCACACACTTGCTCAGACAACCGCACCAAAACCTACAGTCGGGTTTTTTCAACTTCCACGTCCTCGTTTCGTACGTCATTACTCCAAGCTTTTCTTACGAATATTGACGAAATATACTTGGATAACTAACGTAACGTTCGGTGCACTACTTAAACCAATTAACCAATTAGAAAATATCATTTGTCCGTGAATTGACTTCGTCGAGCGACGCTTTCTCTCAATTTATTTAATTTGCAGTATTATTAGCTAGAGGGCCAAACTTTCTTCTCCTTCGGTTAGCCTTCTGGGCCGTATAAATACAGCAATGACAAATAGTTGATCGTTAACGTAGACCTGAAACGACTTCAAACCGACTTTGTAACCTGCCTTTGTCATGACCAAAATAATAAACCAAAATGGATTGAGCGTCAACTTAACAAAGAATTTACAAGAGTCACTCAACTCAATTTCCCTTACTTTTCAGGAGGACGCCAAACTAATTTTGTCGCTCTCTCGTGGCGAACTATTTATTTGTTCAACATAATTTATGGAACTGACAACCCCATCACACACGAACATTCCCTTGTGAAGTAGCATCAAAAACTCATTGGCAAAAATGTAGTTGTGCGATGCTGGTTCTTAGCTGACAATATCATATTATGTATCCTTTATTGAAATCCAAGATGCCAAGACATTTTGTTGAATTTTTTCGATTGGGGAGCTCATATGGGATTGACTGTGCCTTTCAAAAGATTTAACCCATTATTTCAACAGAAAAAAATATGAGAAACAAAAACAGACTAATATTGTCCACTTTGAAAACTTTAGGAAAAAACTCTGCAAATTCTTGACACAACGGTTCATTATCTTCTTTGTACAGATCACCCTTCTGTCTAGATCACTAGGTCTAAATGTCTAGATCCTAAATGTTAGATTAATTATTATTATCAATTATCACTAATTATTAACAATTTTATCAAGTACCTAGTGAAAATTATTATAATTTATTGTTAGGTATTAATAATTCGTATTTATTAATAATAATAATTATTATTAATTATGATTAATTAATACGATATAATTCTGGGGTTTTTAATACTACGTCGGTAATAATTTTTCTATAAAAGAAGTACCTACCTACCAACAAACATTCGAAATTACCTTCATTTCCGTAGCTCGAAACGCACCTCAGAACAACAAACTCGACATCACTTAAGCCATATGATGTTCCAAAGAGCTTGTTAGTATGAAAATGGACCTGTATTTCAACAGTTTGAGTCACGATCGTGTTGTGAGGCACAATCTTTGAGCCGTCATTGTGAACGAACGGCTGGTCGTACAAAGCTGCGGATGGTCTTAAAAAATTCTACGGAACAAACTCTATCTAAATATGAAATAAAAAACATACCGTTCTATATGAATTTTTCGAGATATGAGATTTTCAAATTTTCAAAATTCGTTTTGAACCCCTTCCCCTTGACCTAGGGTTATGAAAAGTTTCGAGGACCATTGTGGGGCTGGTCCAAATCCAGAAACCAAACTGGGCAAAGTGGCGCGGACGGCGTACGGCGGACGGCGTACGGCGGACGGCGTACGGCGGACGGACGGATTTTGGTTTATTATCTTCGATAATGAACCATTGGAATCGCCCAAAGAAAAAAATTTTTTAACCCCCCCTCAAAATTTGTTGGTTTACGTTTCAAGATACGTAGATTCAGAAAATCGAATAAAAAAAAATCCGTCCGTCCGCCGTACGCCGTCCGCCGTACGCCGTCCGCCGTACGCCGTCCGCCGTACGCCGTACGCCGTACGCCGTCCGCGCCACTTTGCCCAGTTAGCGTTGAGTTAAAATTACGAAATTTTTTTTATGGGTTTCGACCAACCCCACAATGGTCCTCGAAACTTTTCATAACCCTAGGTCAAGGGGAAGGGGTTCAAAACGAATTTTGAAAATTTGAAAATCTCATATCTCGAAAAATTCATATAGAACGGTATGTTTTTTATTTCATATTTAGATAGAGTTTGTTCCGTAGAATTTTTTAAGACCATCCGCAGCTTTGTACGACCAGCCGTTCGTTCACAATTACGGCTCAAAGATTCTGCCTCACAACACGATCGTGAATCAAACTGTTGAAATACAGGTCCATTTTCATACTAACAAGCTCTTTGGAACATCATATGGCTTAAGTGATGTCGAGTTTGTTGTTCTGAGGTGCGTTTCGTGCTACGGAAATGAAGGTAATTTCGAATGTTTGTTGGTAGGTACTTCTTTTATAGAAAAATTATTACCGACGTAGTATTAAAAACCCCAGAATTATATCGTATTAATTAATCATAATTAATAATAAATATTATTAATAATAAATACGAATTATTAATACCTAACAATAAATTATAATAATTTTCACTAGGTACTTGATAAAATTATTAATAATTAGTGATAATTGATAATAATAATTAATCTAACATTTAGGATCTAGACATTTAGACCTAGTGATCTAGACAGAAGGGTGATCTGTACAAAGAAGATAATGAACCGTTGTGTCAAGAATTTGCAGAGTTTTTTTATTCGATTTTCTGAATCTACGTATCTTGAAACGTAAACCAACAAATTTTGAGGGGGGGTTAAAAAATTTTTTTCTTTGGGCGATTCCAATGGTTCATTATCGAAGATAATAAACCAAAATCCGTCCGTCCGCCGTATGCCGTCCGCCGTACGCCGTCCAAGCCACTTTGCCCAGTTAGCGTTGAGTTAAAATTACGAAATTTTTTTTTTGGGTTTCGACCAACCCCACAATGGTCCTCGAAACTTTTCATAACCCTAGGTCAAGGGGAAGGGGTTCAAAACGAATTTTGAAATTTTGAAAATTTCATATCTCGAAAAATTTATATGGAACGGTATGTTTTTTATTTCATATTTAGATAGAGTTTGTTCCGTAGAATTTTTTAAGACCATCCGCAGCTCTGTACGACCAGCCGTTCGTTCACAATGACGGCTAAAGATTGTGCCTCACAACACGATCGTGAATCAAACTGTTGAAATACAGGTCCATTTTCATACTAACAAGCTCTTTGGAACATCATATGGCTTAAGTTATGTCGAGTTTGTTGTTCTGAGGTGCGTTTCGTGCTACGGAAATGAAGGTAATTTCGAATGTTTGTTGGTAGGTACTTCTTTTATAGAAAAATTATTACCGACGTAGGTAGTATTAAAAACCTCAGAATTATATGGTATTAATTAATCATAATTAATAATAATTATTATTAGTAATAAATACACATGATTAATACCTAACAATAAATTATAATAATTTTCACTAGGTACTTGATAAAATTATTAATAATTAGTGATAATTCATAATAATAATTAATCTAACATTTAGGATCTAGACATTTAGACCTAGTGATCTAGACAGAAGGGTGATCTGTACAAAGAAGATAATGAACCGTTGTGTCAAGAATTTGCAGAGTTTTTGGTTTATTATCTTCGATAATGAACCATTGGAATCGCCCAAAGAAAAAATTTTTTTAACCCCCCCTCAAAATTTGTTGGTTTACGTTTCAAGATACGTAGATTCAGAAAATCGAATAAAAAAAAATCCGTCCGTCCGCCGTACGCCGTACGCCGTCCGCCGTACGCCGTACGCCGTCCGCGCCACTTTGCCCAGTTAGCGTTGAGTTAAAATTACGAAATTTTTTTTATGGGTTTCGACCAACCCCACAATGGTCCTCGAAACTTTTCATAACCCTAGGTCAAGGGGAAGGGGTTCAAAACGAATTTTGAAAATTTGAAAATCTCATATCTCGAAAAATTCATATAGAACGGTATGTTTTTTATTTCATATTTAGATAGAGTTTGTTCCGTAGAATTTTTTAAGACCATCCGCAGCTTTGTACGACCAGCCGTTCGTTCACAATGACGGCTCAAAGATTGTGCCTCACAACACGATCGTGACTCAAACTGTTGAAATACAGGTCCATTTTCATACTAACAAGCTCTTTGGAACATCATATGGCTTAAGTGATGTCGAGTTTGTTGTTCTGAGGTGCGTTTCGAGCTACGGAAATGAAGGTAATTTCGAATGTTTGTTGGTAGGTAGGTACTTCTTTTATAGAAAAATTATTACCGACGTAGTATTAAAAACCCCAGAATTATATCGTATTAATTAATCATAATTAATAATAATTATTATTATTAATAAATACGAATTATTAATACCTAACAATAAATTATAATAATTTTCACTAGGTACTTGATAAAATTGTTAATAATTAGTGATAATTGATAATAATAATTAATCTAACATTTAGGATCTAGACATTTAGACCTAGTGATCTAGACAGAAGGGTGATCTGTACAAAGAAGATAATGAACCGTTGTTTTTATTCGATTTTCTGAATCTACGTATCTTGAAACGTAAACCAACAAATTTTGAGGGGGGTTAAAAAAATTTTTTCTTTGGGCGATTCCAATGGTTCATTATCGAAGATAATAAACCAAAAACTGAAATTTAGGCGAATTTTGGACGTCTTTATTACTACACATAAATGTATACAGAGCAGTGATCTAGACAGAAGTGTGTGAGTTTTTGTTTCTGAGATGGATTTCCACATTTTCCTTAACCCCTCTAATGTTATGTCTTTCTAATGTCATGTTCTCTAATGTTATGTTCCATGTTCTTTCTTTTCTCGCTTTCTAGCCGTTATTCGCAGCCAGAGTTGTTGAACCCGTTCTTATGGGCAGCGCAAGTTAACGGCCATAAGTATTTATTTATTCATTATACACAACACGAGCAAGCCCATTAAACGGAATAAAGCAAGAAAATTTCGGAACAGAAAACATATTTAAAAAAATTAATAGATACACTTCTATGAAGGCAACATAAATGAGATGGTTGAGTCGGCAGAAAATATGAGACAGTTGAAACTACAAATGAAAAAAAAAAGTAAATTGATAAAATAATTATAAGGAGCTGATGGATTAAGAGGTAATTTATGACTGTAGTGAGCTTAATGAATGAGTAAAAAAATCGAAATTAGGATGGACTTCCAGGAAGAAATTGACTGAAAGTGGAATTCTGCCAAGTGGACGGTGCTGCAGGTAAGTATGTAAACATTGCCCATTTTCCCCGAGTTTATAATATTTATGTAATACATCTAGTGACACCGAAACTATTATGAATTCGTCCAATTACCTTAGTCATGCTCGGACGATATTCGTTACCGATTACCGCCCCAGTAAGCCAGTCGGTCAGTACCCTTTCACTTCAAACTGCAGCGATACTGTGGTCAATACGTTTTTTCCCCCAAACCACATGAGCATGACTTTAAAAAACTAAAGACAATTACGTCAGAAATCGCTTCCCGGCAAATGAAATAGTTCTACGAATCCCATAAAAACGAACGCCCGCGGAAGAAATATTTAAAATGATCGTCGCAGGGTTGAGGTGGACTTCCGCTGCATTGGTGACCATAACTCGAATCGTTTCGCTCCGCGGGTAAGTGTTACTTGTTCATGGGATATTTTTATACAATTGTGGGTTTGACCGAAGAAACGGTAAAAACGCCCTCTTGGGCACCTCGGAGTAAACCGTTTGGTCGGTTATTACGTGGTTACAGTTTAGAGCTTCCTTTGGGTCAACTAGGTTGTTCTCTGTTTCCCTCCCTACGTTACACAGGTGATTGTCATCCGGGTCTTTAAATCCGGGTTCAATGTCTATTTCCGTTGCCTAATCGGGTGAAGGTAATTAATCACACATTTACATTTAAAATATTCCACTCACTTATGGACCACCATCTGATTCCGAGCAGCCGGTAGTGAAAGCGATTTTTTAATTGACATTTGAACGAGTTGTAGATCAAAACATCACTTAAAGCTAATGAAACCCACTCTACCACAACTTTTACTCAGTTTTAACTTTACGATACGGCTGCAGCCATGTTTCCGGGGATGGCAAAGGTATACAGTAAAATTCAGGATCCGAAGCTCCTAGCAAGAATTTACACGGCTTCGGCACAGCTTGGTTATTTTCCCAAGAACAAGAAGTGGACACATGCGACTTTATGATCCCAAAGCCGGGGAAACCCGAACATATTGCCACTTCTTACAGACCTATTAGTGCCTCGTCGAATTTGTCTAAGGTGTTTGAACGGCTCGTGTTACCTTATTTTCTTAGGTTCACCGAAAAATATATTCCTAGTCAGTAATTCGGGTTTAGATCGTCACATCCTGTCCACTTCAGCTAGACAAAAAGAATTCTGTCGTGTCGCTTATTTTGATGTAGAACAGGCTTTCAGTAGGACGTGACACAAAGGCTTGCTTTTCAAAATGAGGAGCATTCTCCCTAGCAACCATTCTGATCTTCTTGCGAGCTATCTGAGGGACAGATCATTCGTGGTGGGTATTTAGAATGAGCTATCATCATCTCGACCTACACATACAGAAGAAAATTCAATGAGTCACAATTAAATTATCCCGGCTATGACATCGAAAATGCGAAATCGCATAAATACTTGGGAGGGGTATTAGATAGAGGACTGACGTTCCATGAGCACATTACTGAGCTCTTAAAACAGCTGAAGTCGCAAGCAAGTGCCCTCATAGATACTGATGCGACCAATCTGGACGTACGCGCTTCCCATATGGGAAACGTGCTCCAAATCGCAATTCAGAAGAGTTTCCCAGCAACAGAATGCGACCCTACAACGGCATAATATTATATTGTAATTAAAACTCCAACCTTTGTCAGAAATGACACTATTTATCGACATTTCAATATTGAAACACCCGACGAGGTTCTCGCGAAAGTAAAAGCCCACTTCATCAAGTGGAACCCAATACACCCAAATCTCCTTGTTAATGAAGGCTTCACACTAGGGATGCAACATCGAAACCAAATAATCGTTTATAACATCAAATGATTAATCTTAAGCTTATAATCGATGAGACCGATTAATCGGTATTGAATAATCGATGTTCAATTAATCGAAAGCAAATAATCGATTTTTTAAGTAGTTACTTATTTCAAACGCATAATTATTTTGGGTTTCTTCATAGACGATCGTCTATAGGTGACGACCTATTGTTAAATTACAAGGCTAATGAAGATAGAGAAATGCCAAAACGAATAAAATTGCATAAAATAGTTTTTTATCATAAATTGAGGGTACCATAAATTGAACTGAACGAAGGGCTGGTCATACAAATCTCCGGATGGTCATACAAAATTCTAAAAATTAAACACTTCTAATATGTGAACGAAAACACTATAATTTATTATAATATATAAATATTATTATTATATTTAATAATATAAATATTATAAAGCTCGAATTAGTATTATAATTAAATAGGATTTAAGCGATGGAACGTTCTAGAAAGCCTGGGACCACTCGTCAACGCAGACCGCTTGTCACCCGGATCCTGGACCGCCACTACTCTACGTCATTTCCACGGTCACCTGTCGCACTACTGTATCACTTCTGAATGTTATGTTCGCGACCGCCCGTCGCACTCCTGGATGTCTTCTGAATGATATGGTCGCGAGTGGCAGGTTCGTGGCCGATGCTATCTCGGAAACGCGAGCCTTCCTATTCTCTATGTCGCCGTCCGAAATCCCTCCCGAAACTTTCTCATTTCTTTCTCATAACAAATCGTTATTATTCGACTAGATCCACGACAGTCTCTGAGCTCTACGTGCGGCGGAAAGAGGTCATATTTCAACAATATAATAGACGTTGTTTCTTTTTCATGTGCCTGTCTGAATCCAACTTTGAGGTAGATAATATCAAACTCCGAAATTTGAGTTGTTATTATTACTCCGTTCAAGTGAGAAATGTTTCAGGTAGATGAGTAGGACTTCTTGTAGGTTGTATGTTTCCACTTTTTGTTGACTTTAGCCTCAAGTAGGTATGAATAGAACGGTTACTTCCGGTTTCGCCAAGAGAAGAACTCATGTTTTTCTCCACCTTTCACGTATTTCCACTTAATTAGGTACCTCAGTCTTGTCCGAGCTGCCGAAGAGGTAACATCTCAGATAAAACAGTTAACGTTCCGCGGGTGTTTACTCGGTCGCGGCCGCGCGAAATGGAGGTCACAATTCCCGAATTTGTTACGCAAGTTCGAGTCAAACTGTCGCATCAGCGAGCGCTTGTGAGTCAATCAGCGGAATTCCAGAAACAAAACGTCAAAGGTTTAGTCGGTGAGTTAATTGATATTATTGATCACCTATGTAATACTTTAACAGATATCAATGACGATGGGATCAGAGAAGCAAAACGGGTTTCCCAGCTGGAAACTGAGTTAGAGCAAACAAAATTGAAAATACTGAGAAAAAATCCTCCTGAAGTAACTTTCCCCCCAGAAGAGGAATATCATACTGATGAGGAAATCCTAGCCGAAGAGACAGGCGAGTGGGAGAATGTGATCCAGAAGGGTCATAAAAGGAAAAAGGCCAATTTACCTTCTCAAAGAAAACATTCCATGGTAAGCTCAAAACCTAAAAAAATGCCCAAACCACCACCAGTTTACATTGAGAGGGTAACGTCCTTCCCAGCCCTGAAAAAAATGGTTGAGGATCAAACCACTAATGTGAGTTTTACCACCATGTCCAATGACGTAGTAAAAATAAACACTGAGGACTCTGATGGCTTTCGTGCTATCACGAAGTGTTTTGCGGATCAGAAAATTCCGCACTATACATACCAGAACAAACAGGAGAGGCCTATCAAAGTGATGATCAAGGGAATCCATAAATCTTGGACGAATGAAGAGGTCCTTGAAGACTTAAGAGACCAATTTGGTCCCAGCAGTATCCTTCAAGTAGTTAGAAAAATGGAGTGGAAGACAAAAAATCCTCTAGATATGTGCATTGTAGATTTTCAAAAAGATTTGGATATCAGCAAAATTTACGAAATTAGTCAAATCCTAAAGGGGCGCGTCACTGTGCATCCTATCAAATTATCAAAACATCCATCTCAGTGTAAAAGGTGCCAGGAGTTCAACCATACCAGAAACTACTGTGCAAGGCCGCCTCGATGTGTTAAATGTGCTAAAGGCCATCTCACTGAGGAATGTCGGAAGCCCAAAGAGACCCCTGCAAAATGTGCCAATTGCAACGGAGATCACACGGCTAACTACCGTGGCTGTCCAGTAGCCATAGAGGCTATGCATAGGCACAAGAGCTTACCAGAGCAAGCTACAAAGGCTAAGGCAGCACCGCAGAAACCCAATCAAGGGAAGTTTGTGCCAAAAAAGCCAATAATATGTCACGAAAAGTCAGTTCAGGGGAGAGATGGAAAAACTTCAAATTCAAATCTGATGTCTTATGCAAACGTTTTGCAGAACCAGCAATTGCTAGCACAGCGGTCAAGCAGGAGACAATCTATCGATCCCAGCCATAATGAAATGCAAGTTAAAATAAATCAAATTTTCGAAATTGTCACAAATCTCACTCAGAGTGTTAACAACCTGAATGAGCGTGTTGGCAAAATTGAACGCAAGGGCTCGAAAAAATCATCATGAAAAGTGTCAAAATACTTTGCTGGAATGCCAATGGCCTCGCGTCACGGAAAAATGAGCTTCAGTTGGCACTAGACTACAATCATGTTGATATCTGTCTCATATCTGAGACGCACTTCACCAAAGAATCTTTCTGCAGACTCAAGGGGTACAAATGCTACCATGCCATTCATCCGAGCAACAATGCCCGTGGTGGAAGTGCAGTGATCATCAAAGAAAACCTGGCCCATCAGGAGTATATCAAAATTGAAAATGAAGCAGTCCAGATGTGTGCTCTTGAGATAAAAACTAATTCATTTCTGATTACTGTCGCAAGCATATACTGTCCACCTAAGTACAAAACTAAATATGAAGAATACAAGAACATCTTGGCCCAACTTGGAAATCGTTTCATTCTCGGAGGCGACTTCAATGCAAAAAACACTGACTGGGGATCGAGATTAACCACCGAAAAGGGACGCAGACTCCATCAAGCAATTATTGATGACAACTGTGAGGCACATTCTACTGGGAAACCAACCTACTGGCCCACTGACCCAAACAAAACTCCAGACCTGATCGACTTCTTCGTTGTAAAGAATATCTCAGCAAACTACCTTCTTGTAGAGGAAAACCATGACTTGAGTTCAGATCATTCCCCAATTGCTCTGACGCTTAGTGATCGAATCATACAGAAGCCACACAAACCGTACTTGGTCAATCATAAGACAAATTGGGAACGTTTCAAACAAGACATTTGCAGGTATATTGATTTGAGCAAGCCTATACACACGCCAGATGATGTGGAAAGTGAGCTCGAACATCTCGTTTGCAGCATTCAGATAGTTGCATGGGACAACACACCTGCAATCTCAAGAAGGCTCAAAGGTATCAATTATCCACGAGAAATAGTCTCTGCAATCAAGAAAAAACGAAAGGCCAGAAAACGATGGCAAGCTACCAGAGCACCACATCACAAGTCTGAATGGTACAAAACACAAAGTGAACTGAAGTCGCTGATGGAGGAGATCAATGAAGAAACTCATGAACACTTCATCACAGAGCTAACGAGTCATCGTGATACCGATTACTCACTTTGGAAGGCTACACAATATCTCAAGAGGCCTGTTACTCATGCTGCACCTATTGCGAGTGGAAACGAGAAATGGGCAAAGAGCAACCAAGACAAAGCCAATACTTTTGCAGACCATCTTGCGAATATATTCACTCCGAATCTCGCAATGGCGGATGAACCGCCGCTAGAGGAAACACCTCCACTTGATCAGGACATTGATATCCCATTAGTTACCATCAAAGAGATAAAACAGGTGATCAGCAAGGATATCAACCCAAAAAAGGCACCAGGCTATGACCTTATCACTGGACAAATCCTCCAGCACCTACCGCGTAAAGCTATCGCAAAAATAGTCATGATCATCAATGCGGTAATCAAACTTCGAAGCGTCCCTCAGCTGTGGAAGATAGCAGAAGTCATTATGATTCCCAAACCAGGCAAGCCACCAGGGCAACCAAGTTCATACAGACCAATTTCACTTCTACCAGTGTTATCTAAACTGTTCGAAAAATTGATACACAGAAGACTAATACCAATTATTGAAGAACGAAAGCTGATCCCACGACATCAGTTTGGATTTAGGCAGAAACACTCAACAATCGACCAAGTCCATCGGATAACACACATCATCGAAGAAGCATTTGAGAAAAATAGAGTATGCTCTGCCATTTTCCTTGACGTCACTCAGGCGTTTGACAAGGTCTGGCATGAAGGACTCAACTACAAGCTGCGTAAGGCCCTGCCAATAAAGTATGCTGAGTTGCTTCAATCGTACCTCACTAATCGTTACTTCAGGATAAAGCAAGATGATGCATTTTCAGAACCAAAACCGATATGTGCAGGAGTCCCGCAAGGGAGTGTACTTGGCCCACTCCTGTACGTCCTGTATACCAGCGATCTCCCAGAAATTGAAATGAACACCACAGCCACTTTCGCAGACGATACAGCGATATTGGCAGTTGGAGACAGCAACATTGAGTCAATGACCAAGTTAAAGCGGTCAATATCTAGCATACAACAATGGACAGCGAAATGGAGAATCAAAATGAATGAAACTAAGTCGGTACATGTCGATTTCACCAATAAAAGGATCGACTATATACCGGCTTATCTCAATGGCAAAGTGATTCCTCATGCCAATGAAGCCAAATACCTCGGTATGACGCTTGATGCCAGGCTTCGGTGGAAAGCCCACGTCAAGAAAAAGAAGGAGGAACTTCTTCTCAAATTCAGAAAAATGTACTGGCTAATGGGGAGGCGGTCAAAACTGTCAATCCAGAACAAGCTTACGCTGTATAACCAAGTCCTTAAACCAGTCTGGACTTACGGAGCTCAGCTGTGGGGCTGCACGGCTCATTCAAACCGGGAAATAATCCAAAGATTCCAGAACAATGTGCTAAGAAATGTTGTCAATGCACCATGGTACTTTCGAAATGAACGACTCCACCATGAACTTCAAATCGAAACCATAAACGAAGCCATCAAGCGGCAAGCCGTACGTCATCTTCAACGGCTAAGGTCTCACGTCAACGAGGAAGCTGTCCGACTCCTCGACACGAGTGATATCACCAGACGATTGAAGCGTACCAAACCGCTCGAGCTTGCTCACGGGTGAAGCAGTATAGTGAATGCAATATCATCATAAAAATGAACAAAACTCAGTGATGTATCTAAGCTTTGAATAGTATGTGCCCTAGTTTCAAAATAATATTGTTAATAAGTTATTACTTGGAGCAATAAAATCTTTCAAAAAAAAAAAAAAAAAAAAAAAAAAAAAAAAATTAGGTACCTGCAGAGAAGTGTCCAGAAAGTTGGAATACAAGGACTTACAAGTTAATTAATCACAGCCTGAGTTTGTTATGTGACTTTTTCTTCCCCTGAGTTTTACTTTGGATCAAAAATACTCAACAAAATTAAGATATTTTGGCTTTCACATGGCTGAGCGTAGGTTTATGATTCTGCATATTTGCACTGATTAGTACTCATTTAAAATCATACCATCTTAGCTACATAACATTCGCTGAGCCAAAATCCTAGGTAAAAGTTAGACTAAACGATCACCTAGCCAGCCAGCCCTCTGACGTCATAGGCTCTTACGGTATAGGCTGTGACGTACTAGTTAACCTCCTGCAAGCCGTCTGACGTCATACGCTCGTGCGTCATAGCCTCTGACGTACTAGTTGGCCTCCTCCCAGCCGTCTGACGTCATACGCTTGTGCGTCATAGGCTCTGACGTACTAGTTGGCCTCCGGCCAGCCGTCTGACGTCATACGCTCGTGCGTCATAGGCTCTGACGTACTAGTTGGCTTCCTGCCAGCCGTCTGACGTCATACGCTCGTGCGTCATAGGTGCGTCTGACGTAGTGGCCCGCCTGTCGCTTGTGTTCTGACGTGATCTGAGGGAAAGGGTGAATCAAGGAAACAAATTTGTCCCGTTTCAGTTCATGTGCCAAAGCAAAGACATGAAAATGTCGAAAGAATGTCAACTCCATCCTGTTGTTGATACAGTCGAGAATTAAATGCTTGCATACGAGTCTGCGACACATTGGGACATTTTATGTCTTTAAAGAAGTGATTCAAGAACCTTCGAACAATGCTACATCACCTACCCCAGTAGCGTAGTTGTTATACAGAATTTCCCTCACTTCCGGTTCGAATTTTGAAATTTGGTCTTCACCATCGAAAAGGACAGGTCCGAAATAAGGGGGTTCCGTAAAAACCCCATTTTCGTAAATATTGGACTTGAGGCGTTTTCTATTTAACAGGGCAGTATAATTCTGCTAATTTGGAGTCCGCCTCACAAAAAGGAAAAAAAAACAATAAACAAACAAGCAAATTCTTGTGATTTTTGCGCTTATAGCGACCGATCTTTGACTTTCTGAAGACTCAACTTAATTTTGTTCAAATTGGGGATTAGGCTGTGTTGCTTCTTAAGCGAAGATATACCAAAATATTATCCCAACCTCGTACGCAGGAAAATTAGATTGTGCTAGTGCTAAAAATTATCGAAAATAGCAGTCATCCAGTTATTGCTCAACGATCACAAAAAGTGCATAGGTACCTACTCTTAGTTTTCCAGTTTAATAACTCGATATATCCTGTCCAATGGTCCTAAATAGGACAAACCGTGGAAACCCAGTGGAAAATCCTCTTTGCTCACTTTGAGATGTTTAGCGAATTCGAGACTATTACGATGAAAGAAGGAACGACGGCATAGGCTTCTGTTTCCAGCCTCCGGATACCTTAACGCGGAACATCTGCTTGCTCATAGGAAGCTGGATCGACGCCCCCTTGCGTCACTTTTCAGGTCAGTAGGCTTATCTAACTGGATCATACCTGGTTGTCCCGATTCACAAAACCATAGACCTCCTGTAGACCTTGATAATTGATTTCTTACTAGTTCTACTGCCACATAAACCCATTCGATAAAGGGTTTTCGCTGGACCTCCTCGCCAGGAAATGAACCGCGGAAGTGAATCACGCCGTCATCTTTGCCACTTTATTTTCACATAAGAACTGTTGCATTGGTTTCATGAAAGAACAAAGTGAAATTCTAAAACGAAATAGGACGAATATATAATTTTAATACTTATATAAGTTTTATTGGTTTATTACTTCAGTAATTTCGTCCTTAGTCCGTTGTTTGCACTATTTCTTCGGACTTCTTTTGCGAACATCGATAAATAAGTCCTACTTTAGTACAGGATGGCCCAATTGTCTCGCTATTGTTAACGATTGGGATAGAAAAATTTGACTGGATAGAATAGTTACACTGGGAGGTTTGTCATTCCATTATGATTGCTTTGATTGATTGATTGAATGACTTTATTTTACCACCAGGGGATGTTAGGGCCCATGAGACCAGATACATGTCACGCTTACCTCGTGATTTTGAGGGTGGCCTTGAGGGGATCTATTACGCACTCCTTTCTATTCCTCTAAGGGCCGGTTCATCAATCAGCCGTATAAACCGGTGGGTAACAATTCGCCGAATAACACTGTTCGACGAATAAAATAGTAGCAGTGTTTATAACTGTTCATCCAACGAAGTTTATTGAACGAATAAGTGTTTGTCGAATAAGGTCAGAATCGATTTTTTTTATCGAGAAGGTGCTGTAACCATAGTGTTACCTTCCAGTTTCTGTGAATTCTGAGTAGATTGTTGTTTACTTTCTACGTTCGGTGGTTAGTTCGTTGCTACGAAAAAGTTTTAATTTGAAGGAAGAGAACGAGAACACCATGGACAAAGGTATGTAAATTGATGTTATCCTGGTCGAATCGCCCTGCTCCGTGTACAATTACCTACGTAATATTTCAATAAATATTCTGTTTGGCTTTATTCTAGCGAAGCGGCAGAGATCGGCAAATTTTTCAGAGGCTGATACGAAGCTATTAGTTAACTTGGCGAACCAGTTCAAGCATAGCTTCGAATCAGCCTCTGAAAAATTTGCCGATCTCTGCCACTTCGCTAGAATAAAGCCAAGCAGAATACCTATTTATTGAAATATTACGTAGGTAATTGTACACGGAGCAGGGCGACTCGACCAGGATAACATCAATTTACTTACCTTTGTCCATGGTGTTCTCGTTCTCTTCCTTCAAAATTAAAACTTATTCGCGACGAACTAACCACCAAACGAAAATAAACCACCACTTTTATCCTTGAAAATAAAAAAACGGACGCGCAAACGAACAAATCGAAAGCCAGCTCCTCGCTGCTGAAGCCGATCTTCGCATCAAATTGTTACAGGAGGAGAAGTTTAAAATGAATAAAGTTTCCAATATTCTTTCAAGCCATGATGTTTTAGTACTTTTTATTACATAATATACAAATAACCCTATACATAATAGGCATAAGCATAATTATTACATTATTTGCACTCAAAGTGCCGCCATTTTGACTCGTCTATTCGCCGAATAAAGCCTTGTTCGGAGGTTTCAACGGTCCAATAACTTTATACTCCGAATACATCCTATTCTCCCAATAACTCAACTTGATGAACAGTCATATGAGATCTATTCATCGAATACGGCTACTCGCCGAATAAGATGGCGCTATTCGTCGAATAAATGCCATTGATGAACCGGCCCTTACTGACGCAGCAACGCAGTTTATTAGTGCTCTTGCCTTCCCTTCACGTGGTTGGGGCTTCGTGCATCTATCAGATAAGACGCGACTAAATCAACGTATATTGTTTTATATTTTGATTTCACATCTTGTCCTATATTATATGCATTGTGATAAATCCTGTATTTATTTATTTCATCTGTAGATAATTTTTCCACCCCGCGATAATTTTCCATGAGGCAAGAATGGTGATCAGATGGTGATGCGGTCACAGCTTACACGCTTGCCATGTCCACTCACAAGCCGTCTACAAGAACAATAATTGTTCTTGTATACGGATGATAAGAATTATTCTCGTAGACGGGGGTCCGCGGAGTTTTATTTCGGGGAAGAAATTATTAACTTCTACATCTACTGATGCGAATGAAAACCAAAGCGTTGCCAACCATCTTGGGAGTAACCAGAATCACCTGCTATGGACGCGGTGAATATTCTGCCGCCGTAAGTTAAAACCACCTATCTCCATTTTTTTCATGTCGAGAAAAATGCCGTCAACTGAGGAAGGGGGCCCAGATCATCAATCTGGAGATAAGATAAAGTCTTTTTTCGAACCTTTCCAATGCAGATAGGAAATTCTACCTTGGCAGAAAAGACGCGCCACGTCGAGATCTACGCTGCCATGTGCCCAACTCCAAAAACACCAAAATGGTCGAAAGGGGACTTTATCTTAGCACGGCAGTATTTATGTTTGCATCACAGTGCATATTACTGCATTGATGGTTGTGATTTGGACAATAATGACGAAAAAGATGAAGATGCAAGTCAGCAGGAACATTCATCCAACCATGAAAACATTACATTTTTGTGTTTGATTCATCAAGGTTGGTAATTTTCAAATGTGCCTATGCGTTCCAATAATAGTTACCAACCAATATGTCCTATTATATTTACATACATTACTTTCATTACTTCATTCCTGCAATAAATGTTGGTTTGCACCAAAATAGAGCCAAAGATTTAGTTGTAAGGGATTCCAAACTTTCCTAAGTTCCTTCGGTGCCGGTTGTGGGCTGTGAAGTAGGTAGGTAAATGAATACAAATTATTGCGATATTTTGGATATTTTTCATCGTATAGACTTGTTCGTTTATAGATATTTGTACCTTTTTCCCAAAAAATTATCTACCATTAAATGTGAAAAACTGATTTTTTATCTCACAGATAAGTACGACGCGAGCATTAATGCAGATCTTTTGACGCTAGCAACTGAGTGTTAATAAACAAATTTATCAACAGTAAAAATGAACCAAATCTAAATGAAAATGGTTCTCTTCAAGGTTAATACTTAATATGTTGACAATAACATGTCCTTAAAATTCTTCTTGAAAACATCAGTCGTCATTGAAAAATCAAAATAGGTAATAAAGTCCTTAAACACTTTCGATGCCTGCACTAACAACTCCTAGAAGCTGCCAAGGTTTGGTTCGTTGGGATGACCAAGACTCGGTTTCGACTTCTTGTGTCTTCCGATGAAAGAAATCGAAAGTGCTGATAGAGGTAGGTAGCCTACTCCGGTAGGTAGGTAGAGGTGGTAGAGGTAGGTAGAGGTAGGTAGCCAACTCCGGCTTTTGAAACGTGTATGCGGAGTGCAGACGCTGAAAAACGCGAAGCTAGGATAGAAGAATAGCTTTGCTGGACTCTACGAGTACCTATATAACGAAAACATGGTTGAAATCAAACTCTAGCCAATGTTCTTCTTCGGGGTGTTGAGGTTCTTGTTCATAATTTCGTACAGATTATCATTCTAGTTTTCTCCGACAAAAAAAAAAAAGATTATTTTCTATCTTCATCGTATATTACCTACATGTTCTATTGTGTTACAAAATCATTGATGAAGGGAGTGTGTTTCTCTTCTTTTATGATTACAGAGTTCGCTCGGTAAGAGTGCGTTTTGGAAACACCCTACAATTCAAGAATCTAATGACTTTCATCGGGAATCTATTTCGCCTTTCACGAGGTACGAATTATTGTAGTTGGCAACCAAGAATTATGACTGACAACGATCTAGATGAACGGAACAAGTAAGAAGGCAGAAGACAGGTAGGTTGGGTAGCGGTTGTGTTGTAATGCGAATTTATTATGACCATCTATGGTTTTTTGGTTCATCACCCTTTGTTGCAGGCCTAACCCTTCCTATCTCTTGGACACGCTCGGACGCTCACGAGCTCTATTCCTTCATAGGTGTGTACGCACCGTATCCAGGAACAATGGACGTTCTTGAAGAACTGGGTACCTATACCTACTTATGCACTTATGTACAAGGCGAGGACAATGAAGTCCTTGCTGACCACTTGCGTTTCACCTATTTACGTGCTCTTGTTTATCGTCCGGAAGAAATACGTACTGCAAGTATCTCTTCCCACCTGCTTATTTCAATTATTGGTAAAAGTTGAGTAGGTCGGCCCTTACAAAAAAGCCTGAGATCATTTTTGAGTGAGTTCATCCTTGTCTTCTTAGAGAATGGACACACCTGTAATTTAGGTCATGTGTGTTAGGAGGCTGATACCTCCCTTCCGCCCTAAAAACCTCAAATCTTGAACAAGTGTTTTGAACGGTTCTTCCATTTTAATCCATTAATTTGCTAAAAGAAAGAGTTCCTCGTCCTTTGTTACACATTGTTTAGCAGAGTGAGAAGTTAATGGAATCTCACTTAAATTGTATGGATCTCTGATTCAAAATAATGGATTACAATGAAAGAGCCGTCTGACAAAACACTTGTTCAAGATTTGAGGTTTTGAGGGCGGAAGGGAGATATCAGCCCTGAGGTCCAAAATTTGGTTAAAATATCTCCCTTCCGCCCTCAAAACCTCACTCCCCTAAAACCAATATTTAATATTGGTTTTTTAGGGGATTTCGGCATTGCATCGCCAACGGCTATTGCCCTCCAACGCCACTAAACCACGTATCGTACCAGTTCATTTATCAGGTCTCATGAACATTACATTATACAGCAAATATGTGTACTTGTATTTTAACATGGAACGTGTTTGGAGGAGGTAAGATAGGGCTCCATCCCCCACCCCCCATCGCCACCCCCTCAACCCCTCATTACCAGAAATTTATCGGTAGATTTGAATATGTATATCACCTATTTCAGTTACTACCCACCACTTGTGGCTATTATAGTAAATACCGTCAAAGGGGGAGACTTGGGACCATTTTCGCTATACATATTTCGTGTTACCCAGCCTGCACCGTTCATCGTAAGAAAAAAAAATGATTTGGGGCACTTTGGAAAGAAGAAACCTCAGGCTGTCCCCCTTGATATAAAAATTGAAAACCCCTCGCAGGGAGGGGTATACATTTTTTTTCAGATGCCGGTCCCAACTCTCCTCATTAGTGGGACCGTATTGGGACTTCGCATGTTTTGGTCAGTTTTTCAAGTCAAGATGTTAGGGAAGAGATTCGAGATCAATGTGTAAGTTTTAAAAAAGTGGAACGACAACGTACCGTAAAAACGTATGTATTGTACTTCACATAGGTATTGTAAAAAAAGGGAAAAGGAGGGTTTTTGTTAAAACTCAACTCGTATTTCTATATTAGGTCATCACAGTTGTTTCTATTGTACTGGTAACATTGTAGTAGGCATTACAAAAATTAAATATAAAATCAACTCTTCAATATTAAATTAACATTTCAAGCTAATATTTTACAAGAATTACCTACCAAGTAAAATTACAGAATGACTTGGAATGAAAAAATTTTTTCTTTGGGCGATTCCAATGGTTCATTATCGAAGATAATAAACCAAAAGGAACTCACAAAAGGAAATTTGAACACCAAATTCAAGGGAATGTTACAAACTTGAGTGGAGAAAAAATCTAGTACCTAAATGAAACGAAATTGAGACAAGTGACAAGTCCGACAAGTAGGACTTCCTCGAGCCTTAAGTTTACCACACCTGTACAACTCCAGAGCTTTCTGTTTAGTTTCTTCGCTGTATGTTCGGTAGGGATTGAAGGTTTTACCCTTACATACATTAGAAAATTTCCGAATATACTTCCTCGGCATCTAAAACCCAAAAAGAGATCATAAAATGTCAAATCCCCACTCTCCCTAAACTGAGGTTTCGACTCTCCCCCTTGAAAAAACCTGCTGATGACAATCAACAGGCTGAAAGAAATAACTTCAAATTCTCAGGAGACCCTCACAGAGTAATCTACAGTACGCATAGAAATAAAAAACTTACGGCAGATGATCAACGCCCTTTGCACAAATGAAAGTTTTGCAGGATTCTGTGGAGATCCGAAAACAACTGATATCCCAAGTGTCCCCCGTTGACGGTACCTATTCGAATAACACATACAAATAGATATTTAATCATTATGTACATAGTGTTACGCAGTTCGAAGTCAATATAAATTTGTCCGAAACACACATGTCATGTTCTATGATTCCTTGGTTGGTTCCATGATCTAAGCAGTTTCCCCCACCAGTCATACCTATATATTTATTTGTTTTATTTTTTTCTTTCAAATACTCCCTGTCTGAAATGACTAAGGTCCCTATGACTAGTTAGAGAGACCAGTTCGGCGACGCTAGATATTTTTAGTTTTTTATCATTAGTTTCTCAACGTTCAACTAGACTTGTAGGTACCGTACTTACTTACCTAATGGATTTATTTCTAATTACGGTTTGTTTCCAGATCCCACGTGACCTGACTCGTTAATTTACTTCTTCCTTACATCAGAGGATCGACCTAGTTGACAACAGAGTGACCGGGATTATTCAGCAAAAAAGAGAACTCAACACTCAAATGCCTTCGGAAGGTTTTTGCTTTCTAGCGGTTACGGCTAAGCGAATTGTTCAGTAGAACAATAATAAATTATTCAATCGGGAGAAAGCTAAGCCTACACTGTGCGAGCTGGACTTCGCCGTGGCGGATTCGGACAAAATACCAACAGAGGGTCGAAGGGAAGGTTCGTTTCCTTGATCCACACTTTTAGAAGAGTTAGTCCTATACCGAGCTGAAACAATTGAAGATTTATTACCGTCATAAGGGAGGTGTTGTGACCGATCTACATGTAGTTGATATAGTCTGCTCTTCACTATATAGGTACAATATGTACTGTATAGGTACAATATGTACTCTCTTTTCCTATTTTGTGTTGGATTCATTAGCAACAAAAGGGTGTAGGTAGGTACGTTGGACGATACCGTGCGTATTCTTCTATATCCATGTCAGCCTAGGAATTCATGCATGTTTATTACTCATGCTTGAGTGAATGTTGAACAAATAGTTTTACTTTCTCAAGATTACATTTGTAGATTGTTCATTTTCAAGATCCTGATAATAAATTGTAATTAACGTGCCTAGATTGCTTGTAGGTAATTTATAGAATAACCTTATCATCTAATCGACCTATTGCGTTCAAACTCTCTTCTCACGGCCAATGCGGGCGGGCCTTTACTAAGATTCTACGATAGGAGAGCGTTGCTAAGTATTCCAATTTCTATATTTCCAATCTACATTTACTTTTCTCGCGTTTTTCGTATTTTTCGCCGAATCTGGGTCTTGACGAAAAACCCACTAGAACCCACTCTGTCCAACTAGTCTATATTTTTGTGATCTGTTATTTGGGGGATGTTTTTAGTGATGCAATTCAATCGCATTGAACATCTACATTTTCGTGAAGAGGTCGATTATTGATTTACTGCTGTTCTCTAAATATTGTAATGAAATACTCCTGTTGTAACAAGCCTTCGCACGGATAACCAATTTCATCATCAATTTTACACAACACCAACTTTTCTCATAGTTACTAACGTTTACAACCGTCTAACAACATGTGTTCCGTGGGGTTACCCCCACACTACTTCCTCTTTCGTTGTAACAGCCCTGTGGTCTCACATAGGAGTGGATAACTGTCCACCTGATGACCGGCACTGCGCATGCGGCACTGCGAGATATTTTCCTTATCATCTTATACCCCATCAAACTTAATTCCTTATCAAACTTAATTTATGCGTCCATTAAAATTATATGACGAGTTCACTCTGTCCAACTAGTCTATATTGTTGTGATCTGTTATTTGAGGGATGTTTTTAGTGAATTTTCGAAGAAAATCGTTCTCGGTCCAAAATTATTAAAACTCAAATATCCAAAAATTTTGTATACCAAAATCCGATATAGATTATCCCGAAATCACTGCCAAAGACACAAAAAATTTTATGTTATTCTTCCTCAAACTGGAGCACTATGAAGATGAAGAAATGTGGTTGTTACTTGAGATTCTTTACGGATCGAGTTCAGTTCTCCACCATCGCGTTCAGCGTCTACAAGTTTAACACGTCAAAAATCAAGAGAAATTTTTTTTATAAAACCAGATAAATGGAAACATTTTACATAAAATCAGTTATTTCTTCAAAGCCTCGGCTTTTCATCCCAATCTGTGTGGGTTTTGTTAACAATCATGGCCAAATGCTTTGCGAGAATCCTGTTCAGCCTCTCAGCCAACCCTCCATATTGAGGGTGCAATGGTGTAGTACGAGTACGAGCAACCCCCTAAAAGGCCTCTTGCACCAGCTTGGCCTCGAAGTATCGTCCCTGGTCAGTGTGAATTGCGCTCGGAACTCGACATTTACTGAACACATGCTCTACAAGAATCTCCGCAACAATCTGATTGGGTATCGCTTTGTGAAATTATCCGTCAGTCCCACCATGTAGCGGTTTCCCCGTCGAATTTACGGAAACGGACCCAGCAAATCGACTCCCACTCGGTCGAAGGGTGCCCCAGCTACGACTTGTTGTAAGGGTGCAGGTCTCTGACGACCGGGACCTTTAAATTACCGGCATGTTGTACAAGTTCGGCACCATGAATGGATTACCGACGACATGCCCAACCAAACATAGTGCTGACGTACCTTCCCGAAGGCCTTCCAAAACCCGAAATTTCACCATGTGGGCTTATCATGGCACTGCAGCAGGACATTAACTACTTCGGATGCTGGCACAATCCATAGAAGCCAACTGCGACCCCAACCGCCTACCCAACCTTGCTATTCTTCTAGGTTCGCCCATCGACTAATCAATCGGCGTACATTTGCATCCTGTCATTGGAGGTCGTCAGAGGATTTATTTTCTACCAACGCGTTTCATTCTGGGAACTGTTTGGATAACTCCATCACTTGCCTGCAATCCAACATAGAGGCGGTTAAGCAAAACAGAATTGGCCACTTGTTGTTATCTCACGCAGTTATTGACATTGTTGCTCTATACGACTCTTGTTTAGGCATTATAGTGAGTCCGTTAGTTCCGCCATCAGAGGCAGCCGAGCGGCCCAGAAAGGACTCAACGGCAGACTAACATCCACAACGGACTTCCTTCAAAATAACTTCTTTATCAGTCTGGAAAACGATACCGGCGGCGTCGAGAGTGAAAAGCCACTAATTTGATTGGAACTCCCGACGAGCGTGAATGAACTCATAAACGTTTATTGTTGCCGGCAAATTAAATTTCCTCAGTCGATCGCATTCTAATGTACCTAGATGATTACGTAAGTGCACCTGTGGAACGAAAGCCGTTGGGTTGGAGGTACCTTCTCAACAAAGATTCGAGTTGCTGTGTTCAGCGTTGAAAAGTCCATAAACTGGGGTGTTAGTCAGCAAAAAGTCGAGATAAATTTGTTAGGTATCCAATAATCTTCTAGTACCTATTCAAAACATTTTTGATAACCCCTTTCCCACCCCAAATTTTACTTAGCGTAAAACAGTTCCTGTATTACTTATTCGTACGAATACCTACTGCTTCGAAAATTGGCTCATACGATCATGCTGCATGACTGGAACTTTTTAATTTTTGCTTGAATCGTCCTAAGCCTGTATACAGAAGGAAATACCAAATAAAAGTAAAAAGTAAATTTGTTTGTAGGTGTGTTTTTAAATAAATATAAGTTGTAATTTGTAAGTATGTTGAATTATATGCACCTACCTGTTAGGCATAATATTGTATGCAGCGATCCCCCTTTCAAAGCCCAAAGCCTAAGGCTTCAAAGTGAAACGGTAATTTTCATCGTAAATTATATTGTGTATTAGTCGACTTCAATTGGAAATGAAATATATCTATCTATCTTACAGTCATTGAATTTATTCTTACCTGCTCACTTGGTTGGATAAGGACGAGTGAAAATTACTACTTACCTACTGCTGAATGCGGAGGTGTGAGAAAGTAAACGTGACCTCCAAGTTGTTGACTTTCTCAGCTCAATAAACCTCTTATTAGTCAACCAAAGTTGGTCAACGTTATATTAAGCGATAAGTGCTGCAGCTATTAGATCACAGGAACGGTTTTTATTTGCCGAGCGTTGCCTGATGATCGTCACACTGCGATGCTCGGGAGCCTCGGACAAGATTAATATTCAAGCTCTGACCAATTTACTCTGGAGGAAAGTGAAAGAAAGGAGTTGAGATGAGCAACTCTGGGATACGGTATTACGGACTGCGGTAGACCAGGAGGTGATGTGTGACCTGCTTAAGCCTCGGATTACTATCGACTGCGTCATTATCGGCCAACGTCCCTCGTGTGGGCCTTCACTTTTGCCTTATCTCATTATCATCCAGTTAGTATGTACGTTATGCACCTACTCAAATAAAACCTATTAGCCTCATCAACCATCCATCAAAGGTGCACCTATTTTGCTAAACTTGAAATGATCAAGCAGTACTTAGAATGAATTTGTATTCCAATTATAAAACAACATCCTAACTTATTGTAAATGTGTGCTAAAAACTGAGGTGTTACACGACAAGAAAAGGGACAAAATTTTTTATTCAAAAATCCAGTCATGCAGCATGGCTGTAGGAGCAAATTTTCGAAACAATAACTGGTTTTATGGGAAATACTTATCTCTATTTTTTCTGGATTTATAACAAATTTTGACTCTTTTTTTGCCGAGTAACACCTCAGCTTAAAGAAATGTCAACGCTGAACACGATGGTGACGTCAGAATTGCGATATCTCATTCTGTTAAAAGATTAGAGCAGACTTAACATGAAGAACACCTCAAGTATCAACCACGTTTCTTCATCTTCAAAGTGCTCCAGTTTGAGAACGGAATAAGATGTGGCAATTCTGATTTCACCATCGTGTTCAGCGTAAAAAACCTTCAAAATTAGGTAGGTGGTGTATCTCTTGTTAGACTGTTTCCTTTTCGGAATTTATGGGTAATCCCCCCCCCTCCCCCCTCCTCTCTTAGAGTGGCCCGATTCTGCCCATCTACGAAACTAGCCTTTCGATTGATAGGATGGATTTTCTGTGCAGTTTTGAACTTTTTATCTTATTAACTTTTTGTGTCTTCTAGCATTGAATTTAGGATGGTCTGGAAAGGACTTTGGTATAAAATTTTTATACCATTTAAACATTTAATGTTTTCGAAAATGCGTGTTGAAAACAGTTAGATGACAAATTGATTCTAGGTGATAGTATAAGTGAAGATCACCCGCCATTAACGTCTTCAGTATAATGAAAAGGTTCACTTCCACCTGTGTACTTATACTAATGTGTACTTATACGAGTAGTAATAGAATGTTGAAGAATGTGATTATGTACGAGTAGAAGCCTTCGCAGCGCATGATGCTACTCTGTCTGCAAGACGTTCATGTTGTTCAAATTGCAATCAACCAAACTGAAGGAGCACTCTCTGTCTTTATGGAAGGGAAATTAACAATGAAAATTTTATTTAATGAACGTTAGCAAAGCCTCTGCTAGGCTGGTATATTATTCGTATACAAAAAAAAATACATTGGTATAAAATTCAGTAAAAAAGCAATATTTATTATTTAAACATTTTACATAAAAAATAATCAAATAACGTGGGATTACAAACTGATGTACTGTGATACATAAGCGTAGTCAATATGCTAGTTATGCTTAATATTATAGGATCTAATTACGATTATTACAGAGCGATAAAATTAGGAGATCGTGTCAATCTTCCAGTGAAAGATTTTTAGAAGATTCACATTCGTTCAGTAGGATCAATCCCTACTAAATTATTAGTACGCATCCCTACTTATAAATTCGCGTATACACTTCTACATACATGCTTTACATCACGAACAGCGCGTAGTTATATAATTTTTAATGATAAATCAAAAACTCCCGTACTGTTTGTTGCTGCAGATGTGGTCATATTTACATGGATTTCTCGATATTTGCTCTAATCAATCGAGTTCGTGGACGTACTGATGGTTTCAGTACCGTTTTATTCAGCATCTGTACGCAAATATTTAGCCGGTGTCTCACGAGATGTCCTTCATCATCATATACATACAATACTCACATTATTACGAGTAGTCTAACGACACTTCCAAAAGCCAGGTTCTTCGCAGTTATTTCCCAATTTTCGAGCGCCGTTTGATCGCTATATCCGACCATTTGGCTGGGGTTGTCCAATGTTTGTTGGTTACCGTTGACTTGAATTTCGAGCTTGCTTTTCCATCTGTGGGGACGTAACGATGTCTTTCCGTCGTCAACCGTTCATTTGGAATTGGCAACTCCTTTGTCCATGTTGAGCGCCTCTTAAGAGTCGTAGGCCTTTTGTCCTGCTCCTTGACGGTTGATTGGTGCATGTCCAGCTGTTTGTCCTTCGACGTTCTGTAGTTGTATGTCGTCCGATGGTCGTTGACGGTCGATCGGCGAATATCCTGCTGATGTTTGTCTGTCGCTGGCCGTTGTTTATCCGTCGTCGAATGCTCCTTGACGGTTGATCGACGACTATCGGCAGTGGTCAAGTTCTGTTTTTCTTTGGTCGTCCGATGTTTGTCAGTCGTAACCGGGTGTCGTTCCGTCGTTGAGGTCGCGTTGCGAGAGGCGTTTCTCCTTATGAAAGGCTCTTTCGAATTCGTCATGAAATAGAAGTTCCCACTGAGGTGTTTATCTTGATTAGTATTCACCAAATGGAGGATGATGGGTATCCCTTTTTCCTGAAAACCACACATTGCATCACATTTCGTTTTCATTGTTAAATCCACTTATGTACGACATGATATTGGAATCTTCCATAATGGAGTATGAAATGAACAACTCTGCCAGTGATCATTGCTAAGTAGTGGGTGTGGTGGGGTCATCTTCCAGCCTAATTCACATGATTCTGAATTATTCAGGGAATTTATGGCAATCAAGGGTGGGAGACCGCCACCATCGGACCTGAGCCCTATTCCACAATATATTGTGGAATATCCAAAAACCTCCGAAGAAGCACCACAAAAGAGTGGTTGCTGTTAGAAACTCGGGCCTCGTGGAATAGATCCGCAGGCCAGAGGCATGCAAAGAAATTCATAGGTGCATGCAATTACGCAGACCTACGCAATCTCAGCCGCACCAGGCTGAGGATAACGGTAGGCCTACAGACCGGACACTGCAGACTCCAAAAATATCTCTGCAGGATCGGGGTGGTCGAGGACAGTGAGTGCCGATTCTGCCTCGAGGAGGAGGAGACGGCAGAACACGTCCTACGCCATTACGAAGGACTAGCTAGGTCCGGGTTTCTGTGCCTCGGCAACGAAAAACCAGGCCCGGAACACTACATGAGGAATCCTAATGGCCTCTGGAAGTTGATGAAACAGCTGGAGCTCACTAAAGAGCTCTAACTACTGGGAGGGCACAACAGATGTTAACAGGTCGAGGTGCTTTACTTATCACAGCCTCCTATATCTTATCTTTTCTTACCCCGAAAATAACAGGTATACGACTCCGGTCTCCTTACGACTTCTAACATAATAATTTAATTACCAAGGCCTAAGTACATCAAAACTCACCCGACACTTATGTTTCACAAAATGGTCGTAAGAAGTGCAGCGGCGGCCCTTGAAATTGTCGTCGGGCTTCGATATGGCCTCGCTGTAGTAATAGTAAGCCCTCCTATGTGAGCAAGTCCCCGTCGGATCCGGTGAGCAGCCTGGCTGAGGGTAAGTGCCACCATTAGGGAAAAAGTCCCTCGTTCCCAGCGCCTCCTTCTCCCCGACGTAACCCCCAGAAGTGTGGACCACTTCCACGATCTCTGCATCAGTGCTATCCAATCTACCCATAAAAACTTTTATTTGCTGACATTTTTGCCGCTCATGAAACAAGTCATTATGATAGATTCTGTTTCGATTGGATTCAATGATGAGTGGTTAGAAATTATTGCAATACACGTTCTAATTTACATAGAATACGTTGTTAATGTCAAGCACAGAGTATAACATGATGCTCAAATACGTTTGGTTCAGTGCTCACCTGAATTCGGGAGGTGAATTTTGGAAGAGAAAATGTGCAGGGTCCAGAGCGACTATCCTGTTGATCCTCTTCTGGGCGAAATGTCCGGCATCACCGGCCACGTGAGCTCCCATGCTGAATCCAACCAATGTGACCCGTTTCATATCCAGTCCTAACAAAAACACAATTCGTACCTTTTGCACTCAATTTTCAACTTGATCAACGCAAATATCTACTGTAATATAAAGCAGCATGTAGAATTGCAAACCTGAATTATCTAACCATGCAGCCAGCTCTTTGCCCACAAACAGTGTGTTCTTAGCAGCGTTGATGAACCAAGGCCCTTTAGCGAACTCAGCCCAGTCTACAACTACGACGTTGGACCTTTCTCTATCCAAGTAGTCTGTAAAAGCAAGGAAACAAGTGTATTATTTGATTTCTTATTACTGTTCTCTCTGTGCATTTAGAAGTTATCTGACAAGGTCCTTTTAAAGTTTAGGCGTGGTCTCGTAGTTGAATGATCCAAAATGACCTTTTATCGCATTTTGACCTGACACGTTTACGTTTCATTGGGGATCGTAAGTTATATTCATGTGGGACGCCATACGTCTACTCCTGCTGGTTATAATACGCCAGGGGTGAGCAGAGTGAGAATGTTGTGTTCTTCAATTACGAATTGGCTGGGTAAATAGGACCTAGAAATCCGTCAAACATGTTACTATCCATAACAACATCTACTTGACAAAACTGATCAGCTCCTCAACCCCATCGCCTGCTATGTTAACTTATGGTGTCAACTAGTCTCCAATGTTCGAATGCCCAAAACCTGAGGAATCAGATCAAAATGCAGAGCTAACTTGTCGTTTTGGTGTATTTGACTACTATACCTTATTCGGGGATCAAGGGCCTCTACACAGTTTCTACTTATAGTATCGCAGATTGAGGACATTATGATTTCATTTTTGTAAGGTACCTACCAAGAAATATGATGTCTCGAATTTCTCGCTGAACATTGAGACGTCGATTACAAACAGTCCCGTCATAATTTTCAAGTTCTCACACATGGGATGACTGCTTACTTTTAGTCAACAAAGGGAGCATGATGGAGTCTTTGAGGTTGTCATTGAAGCCGTGGATGAGGACATACGTATGCAGCTTTTTCTTGAGGTGCGTCATGTCCGTCGTACCGTCTCTCAACTTCCTGTTGTACAGAATAAACTGAATGTGCGAGTCATCCTGATTGGGCTCAGCGTCGTTGAGTGCGTGCCAATCGATTATTTGAGTTCCGTTACCCACTACGATGGAAGCTTGAAAAGAAAAACACATTCTGCCTGAATGTACGCGATTTTTTCCATACACAAGAAAAATAATTCTTTTCGTGGCGAAGTTTAGCGGTGTAAAAAGGCTTCTTTAGGTGCAAAAATAGTGTCCTGTCGGAAGGGAATTCGGGTTATGCAGGTCAATATAACGGTCTAATTGTATATGTATATCTACGAGTATCGAATACGTATATGGATTGGTTGTAACCCAAAAATCATATATAATATATATGATTTATGGGTCACAACCACATAATATTATGATATTATGATTTATGGTGTCTTTTGGCAGTGAATTCAGGATGGTCTGGAAGGGATTTCGGTATACATAAAATTTAATGATTTTTGGAAATTTGAGTTTTAAGGATTTTGGACCCATAACAATAGCTTCCTTTTCTTCAACAATTTCACTAATAATGGAGAGGGGTCTTTTTCTCGGAATTTTATTTCAGCCTCTTTCGTAGGTTTAAATGTATTTATCCAATTCCAACTAGGTAATAATCTATTTAGTGATTTAGTAGTAGTGAGAGAGCTTGGTACCCATGAGAGCGTCAAAAGATGCTTTTGGTGAAATTCAAATGTTAAGTGCTGAGCACTCCACACTGGGAAGTCGTTATTTCACTGGACGCCTCCCCAACCTACCATGAATACCACGTTCAGCCTTAAACGTAGCGGTACGATAACTCATTGGAATGTTATGGATGTTTGTACTTACCACACGCGATGAGCACAACTAAAAGGCTGAATGCCTGATACATTTCACGCTCCCCGCGCGCTCGAGCGTAAAGCCGGCCGCTCCATCCACAGCTACTTATATATTTTATAAACACGACCTCTTCAAGTCCTCTGATAAACAGTTCGGCCGATGATGTTCTTTTTGATAAGTCGAAATTTCTATTGGGAACACAATAGGTGTACACTCCGGCGTATCTTTACACGAATGCAAATTCCTGTAATTGCAGACGACGGTACATGAATCATTTTGTCGAGGGGGTTGTTATCTCGTAAACACGACGCGATTTTCGCTCACTCCGCTTCCGGCTTTTCACTGACGCGAGGTGTAATTCGCAATTCGAATTGCTGATTTCAGACAGTGGCGATAGTCAACGAATTATCACTTCCTCCCGTGTCAGAATATCGAGGTGTAATAGGTTACTTTTCCTGCTTTTCTTTCTCTACTCTACTAACTTTTAGATTTCACCAAATGATCACCCGAATTGACCGTAGTGGTAGCCATAAAATCATTGTTGTTTTCTACGTAACTACAGAAAGGTATTTTCAAGGTAACGAGATGTACCTACTTCAATAAAATTATCAAGTAGCAACATTTTACTTGAATAATATTATGTTATATTGATGTAGTCCTTTCAAGGCCAATATGAAGGTAACAGTGGGAAAATCTTGAAGAAGACTTACGAGTATATGCATGAATGAATGAATGAGAACAAAAATATATATTCATTTAAAATGAATGAAAACATGGTTTTATTGTACATCAATAATGATAACAAAGAACTGTGTTGTAACATGAACAGCAATGGTAAAAATACCGACAGCCGGAGTTCGCCGTATTATGGAATTAGAATTATAAGTGTAAGCATAGTATGATTAGTGGTATTCAGTATTTTTGTGTTAGTATAAAAATAAAATCACATACATATTTGCTTTATATCACTGTGCTGTTTTCCTTGCCATATTTCAGCCCTGGTTGTAGTTAAATTCCATAATTAGACTACGTCTGTACGCCCAGGCTGCCCTTACGAAGTGGTACGATTTCCTCCAGTCCTTGTTCTCGTTTAGGGAGCTAGTACCGAGGAACAGTATCCTATGGTATCCTAGTATTGGACATACGGCTAGGAAATGCTTCGGGTCTTCGATGACTCGCATATTGCATAGCGCTCACAGGTACGAGTATATTCTGTTTTGGACCCACGTTGTTACCCAATTAAGTTTTCTCTCGATGGCATACTCTGCAGATATTCAGGCGTAGGTACCTTGAAGGACGCACTCCGCAGCCGTGTGAGGTTTCACTCACTAAAAAGCCACTATCCCGTTAAAACGTTGGCTGATCAAGTAAGTAGCAACTTCAGTTTTCCAACCGATTCCGCTTATGCCTGTTGTTTTTCAGTAATCGAATTTTCGAAGTAAATGAAGCTATTGTTCTCGGTCCAAATTTTTTGGGGAGTTTTAGGAGGGAAGAAAATTACCAATAAATGCCAAGAATTTAAAGGCTATTTTAACCCGAACACGATAGTGAAGTCAGAGTTTTCGGACAGAGTTTTCGGATTTGTGAAACTGTATGTGGAGATGTCTATCAAGAAACCAACGGAGGTGATGCTTTTCAGACAACCACCAACGTCTATCCCGATTTTGAGTTTTGACCAGGTTCGGAGCCCTGTGCCCCACAATGTCTGGTCTACTGTCCCGCACAAATGTTGAGTGATGCTGGTTTAACATAAGATTCGTTGTACCGGAGATAAAACTCTGCTCACACTTTTCTTGTGTGCAAATTAAACGGGGGCCTTCCCCACTTGGAGTTCTGATGTCATTCCTTGTAACTAACATGGGTATTTAATTGTGTAACTCAGATCTCAATAACATGAACACTGGATGTATACTGCTGTCCAAAGTAGAAAAGACGTAGAGAGCCATTTTGGCGATTTTGAGTTATTGACTTGGTTCGAATAGTCATTTTTGTTCCATTTGTTAACAAACTCGGAAAACGTTTTTCACCGAGTTGTTCAGGAAAAACGCCTACGGTGCCTTCGATTTTCCATTGGTTTTGATGAAGAGCCTGTACCAATAAGTGTGTTCGTTTATTAAATAAAGTACGAGACGGAATATCATGTATTAGTCACAACCGAAAGAATAAGAAATCATTATTAACATCAAAAAACTTATGCAAAAAAGGGAATGTCGTAGTTGCATAATGGGGTTAGTGGACGTGAACGTTATAACACTGTTTAAAATATCGTGCACGATGAAATGGATCGGGTGTTGTGGTAGGAGGGAGGTAGGAGTCCTGTGACAGATTGGTGGGCACAGGAGGCAATAGAGGAGCAGCATCCGAATCTGGAGTGTAGTCAAGTAGGAAAGCTGGCTTCAGTCTGTCAAATACAGCCAAGGGGTACAGTCAAGGTTGTACAAAGAACAAGGTACAAAGTACAGTCAATGGGTTTGTACTCTATAGACATTGTGTGAGCGGGAGGTGACCAGGTATGGGCCATCATAACATAATATCATAACATAATATTATTATGTTGGTGGCAGAGGACGTCTGACAGCGTCCTGTCGAACAAACACGCGGGAGGAAGTTGGCAGATCTGGGTGCACGTAGACTGTCCTTGTTGTCTCGCGTTGTCCCGCGTTGTCCGTCTGACGTTGTCCGTTGGCTGGCGTTGTCCAAGTTGTCCCGTTATCCGTCTGAGTTGCCTCGCGTTGTCCGAGTTGTCCCGTTATCCGTCTGAGTTGCCTCGCGTTGTCCGAGTTGGCTCGCGTTATCCGAAGGCTGTGGGCATGGAGTGCTGTGGGTAGCCACCAGTCTACAGCAACAATTTTAAACATTCTTATAACGCTCTCGTCCACTAATCTAAACCTATTATTTCGTTTTCACGAAGTATTTGAGTCGACAATTGCTCTTCTTGAAGGTCCATTCGAACTCAAATGAACACCTCGAGTCGATAGGAAGTCAACTTTTTTTCGTTTTCACGAAGTATTTGAGTCGACAATTGCTCTTCTTGAAGGTCCATTCGAACTCAAATAAACACCTCGAGTCGATAGGAAGTCAACTTTTTTTCGTTTTCACGAAGTATTTGAGTCGACAATTGCTCTTCATGAAGGTCCATTCGAACTCAAATGGACACCTCGAGTCGATAGGAAGTCAACTTTTTTTCGTTTTCACGAAGTATTTGAGTCGACAATTGCTCTTCTTGAAGGTCCATTCGAACTCAAATAAACACCTCGAGTCGATATGAAGTCAACTTTTTTTCGTTTTCACGAAGTATTTGAGTCGACAATTGCTCTTCTTGAAGGTCCATTCGAACTCAAATAAACACCTTGAGTCGATAGGAAGTCAACTTTTTTTCGTTTTCACGAAGTATTTGAGTCGACAATTGCTCTTCTTGAAGGTCCATTCGAACTCAAATGGACACCTCGAGTCGATAGGAAGTCAACTTTTTTTCGTTTTCACGAAGTATTTGAGTCGACAATTGCTCTTCTTGAAGGTCCATTCGAACTCAAATAAACACCTCGAGTCGATATGAAGTCAACTTTTTTTCGTTTTCACGAAGTATTTGAGTCGACAATTGCTCTTCTTGAAGGTCCATTCGAACTCAAATGAACACCTCGAGTCGATAGGAAGTCAACTTTTTTTCGTTTTCGCGAAGTATTTGAGTCGACAATTGCTCTTCTTGAAGGTCCATTAGAACTCAAATAAACACCTCGAGTCGATAGGAAGTCAACTTTTTTTCGTTTTCACGAAGTATTTGAGTCGACAATTGCTCTTCTTGAAGGTCCATTCGAACTCAAATGAACACCTCGAGTCGATAGGAAGTCAACTTTTTTTCGTTTTCACGAAGTATTTGAGTCGACAATTGCTCTTCTTGAAGGTCCATTCGAACTCAAATGAACACCTCGAGTCGATAGGAAGTCAACTTTTTTTCGTTTTCACGAAGTATTTGAGTCGACGATTGCTCTTCTTGAAGGTCCATTCGAACTCAATTGAACCCCTCGAGTCGATAGGAAGTCAACTTTTTTTCGTTTTCACGAAGTATTTGAGTCGACAATTGCTCTTCTTGAAGGTCCATTCGAACTCAAATAAACACCTCGAGTCGATATGAAGTCAACTTTTTTTCGTTTTCACGAAGTATTTGAGTCGACAATTGCTCTTCTTGAAGGTCCATTCGAACTCAAATGAACACCTCGAGTCGATAGGAAGTCAACTTTTTTTCGTTTTCACGAAGTATTTGAGTCGACAATTGCTCTTCTTGAAGGTCCATTCGAACTCAAATAAACACCTCGAGTCGATAGGAAGTCAACCTTTTTTCGTTTTCTCGAAGTATTTGAGTCGACAATTGCTCTTCTTGAAGGTCCATTCGAACTCAAATAAACACCTAGAGTCGATATGAAGTCAACTTTTTTTCGTTTTCACGAAGTATTTGAGTCGACGATTGCTCTTCTCGAAGGTCCATTCGAACTCAAATAAACACCCGGAGTCGATAGGAAGTCAACTTTTTTTCGTTTTCACGAAGTATTTGAGTCGACAATTGCTCTTCTTGAAGGTCCATTCGAACTCAAATAAACACCTCGAGTCGATAGGAAGTCAACTTTTTTTCGTTTTCGCGAAGTATTTGAGTCGACAATTGCTCTTCTTGAAGGTCCATTCGAACTCAAATAAACACCTCGAGTCGATAGGAAGTCAACTTTTTTTCGTTTTCACGAAGTATTTGAGTCGACAATTGCTCTTCTTGAAGGTCCATTCGAACTCAAATAAACACCTCGAGTCGATAGGAAGTCAACTTTTTTTCGTTTTCACGAAGTAATTGAGTCGACAATTGCTCTTCTTGAAGGTCCATTCGAACTCAAATACACACCTCGAGTCGATAGGAAGTCAACTTTTTTTCGTTTTCACGAAGTATTTGAGTCGACAATTGCTCTTCTTGAAGGTCCATTCGAACTCAAATGAACACCTCGAGTCGATAGGAAGTCAACTTTTTTTCGTTTTCACGAAGTATTTGAGTCGACAATTGCTCTTCTTGAAGGTCCATTCGAACTCAAATGAACACCTCGAGTCGATAGGAAGTCAACTTTTTTTCGTTTTCACGAAGTATTTGAGTCGACAATTGCTCTTCTTGAAGGTCCATTCGAACTCAAATAAACACCTCGAGTCGATAGGAAGTCAACTTTTTTTCGTTTTCTCGAAGTATTTGAGTCGACAATTGCTCTTGTTGAAGGTCCATTCGAACTCAAATAAACACCTAGAGTCGATAGGAAGTCAACTTTTTTTCGTTTTCACGAAGTATTTGAGTCGACAATTGCTCTTCTTGAAGGTCCATTCGAACTCAAATGAACACCTCGAGTCGATAGGAAGTCAACTTTTTGTCGTTTTCACGAAGTATTTGAGTCGACAATTGCTCTTCTTGAAGGTCCATTCGAACTCAAATGAACACCTCGAGTCGATAGGAAGTCAACTTTTTTTCGTTTTCACGAAGTATTTGAGTCGACAATTGCTCTTCTTGAAGGTCCATTCGAACTCAAATAAACACGTCGAGTCGATAGGAAGTCAACTTTTTTTCGTTTTCACGAAGTATTTGAGTCGACAATTGCTCTTCTTGAAGGTCCATTCGAACTCAAATAAACACCTCGAGTCGATTGGAAGTCAACTTTTTTTCGTTTTCACGAAGTATTCGAGTCGACAATTGCTCTTCTTGAAGGTCCATTCGAACTCAAATAAACACCTCGAGTCGATAGGAAGTCAACTTTTTTTCGTTTTCACGAAGTATTTGAGTCGACAATTGCTCTTCTTGAAGGTCCATTCGAACTCAAATAAACACCTCGAGTCGATAGGAAGTCAACTTTTTTTCGTTTTCACGAAGTATTTGAGTCGACAATTGCTCTTCTTGAAGGTCCATTCGAACTCAAATAAACACCTCGAGTCGATATGAAGTCAACTTTTTTTCGTTTTCACGAAGTATTCGAGTCGACAATTGCTCTTCTTGAAGGTCCATTCGAACTCAAATAAACACCTCGAGTCGATAGGAAGTCAACTTTTTTTCGTTTTCACGAAGTATTTGAGTCGACAATTGCTCTTCTTGAAGGTCCATTCGAACTCAAATAAACACCTCGAGTCGATAGGAAGTCAACTTTTTTTCGTTTTCACGAAGTATTTGAGTCGACAATTGCTCTTCTTGAAGGTCCATTCGAACTCAAATAAACACCTCGAGTCGATATGAAGTCAACTTTTTTGGTTTATTATAATGAACCATTGGAATCGCCCATAGAAAAAATTTTTTTAACCCCCCTCAAAATTTGTTGGTTTACGTTTCAAGATACGTAGATTCAGAAAATCGAATAAAAAAAACTGCAAATTCTTGACACAACGGTGCATTATCTTCTTTGTACAGATCACCCTTCTGTTTAGATCACTAGGTCTAAATGTCTAGATCCTAAATGTTAGATTAATTATTATTATGAATTATCACTAATTATTAATAATTTTATCAAGTACCTTGTGAAAATTATTATAATGTATTGTTAGGTATTAATCATTTGTATTTATTATTATTAATTATGATTAATTAATACCATATAATTCTGAGGTTTTTAGTACTACGTCGGTAATAATTTTTCTATAAAAGAAGTACCTACCAACAAACATTCGAAATTACCTTCATTTCCGTAGCACAAAACGTATTTCAGAACAAAAAACAAATTTTGAGGGGGGTTAAAATTTTTTTTTCTTTGGGCGATTCCAATGGTTCATTATCGAAGATAATAAACCAAAACTCGACATCACTAAAACCAGATGATGTTACTCCCCTGGCTACATTATTAGGAAAATTGACCAACCTTTGAGCCACTGGCTCAGAGCCAGGCTCAACCTTTGAGCCGTAATTCTGAACGAACGGCTGGTCGTACAAAGCTACGGATGGTCTTGAAAAATTCTTAGGAATAATCTCTATCTAAAAATGAAATAAAAAACACACCTTTCTATATAAATTTTTCGAGTTTTGGAATTTTCAAAATTTCAAAATTCGTTTTGAACCCCCCTTGACCTAGGGTTATGAAAAGTTTTCGTAATTTTAACTCAACGCTAACTGGGCAAAGTGGCGCGGACGGCGTTCGTTCACAATGACGGCTCAAAGATTGTGCCTCACAACACGATCGTGAATCAAACTGTTGAAATACAGGTCCATTTTCATACTAACAAGCTCTTTGGAACATCATATGGCTTAAGTGATGTCGAGTTTGTTGTTCTGAGGTGCGTTTCGTGCTACGGAAATGAAGGTAATTTCGAATGTTTGTTGGTAGGTACTTCTTTTATAGAAAAATTATTACCGATGTAGTATTAAAAACCTCAGAATTATATCGTATTAATTAAGTAATCATAATTAATAATAATTATTATTAATAATAATTACGAATTATTAATACCTAACAATAAATTATAATAATTTTCACTAGGTACTTTATAAAATTGTTAATAATTAGTGATAATTGATAATAATAATTAATCTAACATTTAGGATCTAGAAATTTTGACCTAGTGATCTAGGTAGAAGGGTGATCTGTACAAAGAAGATAATGAACCGTTGTGTCAAGAATTTGCAGAGTTTTTAGGTTCAAACTTTGTGTTCCTACTGCTAGTGTAAAGTGATGAACCAATATAACACTAATGAACATTTCCTAATGAATTCAACTGTTTTAAGCAAGGAAAAGAATACTTTCAGAACTTTTGAAGTCCAGCGATGTTCCTCAAAACATCTCGCGAAATAAATGCTCAAGCGAATCTTGATTAACTTACACATACAATACACGCTCCAGTTTTGATTGTGTGAATATACGTGAGGTTCATAAAACATCACTTCCCTATTTCCGATTAATTTCGCCAATATTATTGCTATGACGGAGAAAAAAGAATTTCGGAAGTAATTCTGTATGGAAATTGTCGCCTGCAACCTACTTCGACTCTGACACTTTTCCTATCTCGAATAATATTATTATTTTCGTTACGTATTCGACATTACGTAACTTCTTTGTGACCACTTCAGCCATATTTTATGACCCTGAATCAACACAGACTGAGCTAGCTATAAAATTACTTACAATTTGTAAGTTACAAAATTACTTACAATTTTGTAAGTTACAAAATGAAAGTTATAATGTCCACATCAACTGCCTATTCTATTTTTTGGACTTAGTTAAATTATTCAACCTTAGCCTGAATTTAGAGGATTTTCTCTAGCTACCCAACAAACGCTACAACAAAATTCGTCTTTGACATAAAAAAAAGAAAAGGGTTTGGTTACTCTTTTGCGCTCTATTCACGAACCCCGCTGCCACATCTGGGCCAAATATAAATACTACCATAGTTTGCTGATCGTTGATCACAGTTATGATTTTCTGATTATAGTTAACAACTTTCAACTTCATACGGACCAAAATTTATCAATTTGTATTCAAGTTGTGGGGCTCAGAGCATTTATGACCCCAGCGAAATACTTCAAGCTCTGATAATGTCTGTTCTAGCTTCATCGAGACGTTCACTAACCGAACTCTCCAAATATTAACCAATCTGATCACATCTCTCGTAAAGGGTTAAGGGTTGGTTAGATGTGAAAACTAATTATAATGAAAAAGTTTCATTTTATTAGAAAAGTAACAAAAACTCAACAAAACGGTGGAGGAAACGAGGAAGTATTATGTACAATGGACTAGTAAGGGAAGATAAAAAAAGCCTATCAGGGGGGAGATCACTGGGTTTTGTAGTTGGCGTACGCGTTCGAGCTCTGGCCGACAAAGTTATCTTTAAGAGGAGGAGCCACCGTGGATTTTACTCCTGCAGCGTACTTTTGCTGATAGACGGTTTGATAAGCGTTGTACTGAGGCTGCTGATACTGCTGGGCAGAATATTGAGGAGCATTGATCTGCGGACTGGGGCGGAAGCCTTTGAGCGGCGTGGGCTGGATTTGTTGGGCCTGAGCGGGTGCGTATTTGGCCTGCTGAACTTGATATTGCTGAGGGAGGCCGCCGTACACGACGGTGTTTACATCTTGCTGCTGAGGAAGGAGGTAGGACGAAGGGATGAGCATGACGGGGAAAGGCAGAGCTTGGTGTTGGGGGATCAGCACGGGCTGTTGCAGTTGTTGCAGCTGCTGTGGTTGAGTGTACAAGAGCTGTTGGTGGTACGATGACAACTGTCCAGGCGACAGCGAGGGTTGGGCGAACAGCTGAGCTCCACCAGGAGCGGAAGGAGCAGCACTGGGAACCTGGTAGTACTGAATCAGAGGAGCCTGCTGGTACTGCTGATACTGCTGATATTGAGTAGCTACTGGCCTTTGTTGCTGTGGGGTTTGCTGGGGTGACTTCAGGTTGTCCCTTTCAATGTCATCTAATCTGACTTGCCGCTCCTGGCTCGACTGTGCTGCTGACAGACCCAGCACGCACGCGAAAATGATTGATACCTGATAACAAACACAAAAATAAGTATTAAAACTTGTGCGTTCCGGACGTGTTTACAATGAAGAACAAGAGGTAGATTACTAATTTTATCCGTTTATTGATTTGCGGTGGCCTAACCATTTATGGATGAGCAGTTTCAAATGTGGGAGCCAGCACGTTTTTAAATTAGATTTAGGCTTAATGATGATGGTAGTAGCTCCCTCGTTTTTAATTTGCCCGGATTATACAAACATATTAAATATGTAAATTCTTCTAAATATTAAGCATGTAAATTCTCGTGGTTTCACCCAACAAATTTCGTTGTTTGGCTTTGGGTGAAACCACGAGAATTTACAGAAACCAGAAACCACTATTCAATTTCATCAAGAAAGCTAATGTGGCTAGAGTGTTGCATACAATCGCCAAATTATTTTCATCGATAAATTGCAACTGTGCACCACCGGAAAAGCAAGAAATGAAAGTAGAAACGAGTAATTGAATCGATTACTGTCGAGTTATCACCCTCGCCTCGCACCTTTCACCGAGACCCAGCAGGTAGATAACTGCTCTTTGAAGAAAAATTACTCTTGTAATTTAGCAATTACTTCGATCTTTTTGCAGTGTCCTTTGAAGGTGATGAAGTTGTCAGCGGTCTACTGTCACGTCAGTTAGATACTCAATAGAGAAGGACGACTGCACCCTGGGGGAGTGATCTGCTACTCTACTTTCTCTAACAGAACAATCCAACCGATCTCATAACGAGTGCAGCAATAAGTGGGCGTTCTCACAAGAAGACAATAACTGATCAAAAAACTCAAAAGTAATTATTCTCGAGTTTTGCTACTTGTACAGGTACGTATTTTGATACTCTCGTCCAAAATGTCGTGAATCGTACATCGAACTAGTTATAGGTAATTAATGTATTTCAAATCCCTTTGACCACAGAGGTAACAAAAAATCCACAGTCATGCAGCAACGCTATTAGAGTAAAGTTCCAGAAAATAACTGATTTTATGTAAATTTTCTCCATTTTACTGGTTTTATAACACATTTTGTCGCCTTTTTGCCGAGTAACACCTCAGTTTACAGATTTTTCCACGCTGAACACGATGATGAAGTCAGAATTAAGATATTTCGCATATATCTCGAGCAGATGAACCGTGAAGAACATCTCACGTAACAACCCCGTTTGTTCGTCTTCAAAGTGCTCCTGTTTGAGAGAAGAGTAAGATATCGCAATTCTGACTTCACCATCCTGTTCAGCGTTAAAAAAAACCTTCAAAATGAGGTGTTTATTGTCAGACTGTTTCATTTTTTTGAAATTTGTAGGTACATAATTTCTCCCCCTTAAAATCCTCTGATTCTGCCTATCTACGAACTTAGCCTTTCGATTTCCAAGATAGATTTTCGTACAAATTCGTACGAATGTTCACATTTGTAAATAAAAAGTACAATATATTGTATGTGTCATTCCGGACGATAACTCTCGATAGATTTGAGATGATAAATATATACCACATATTAAGTATATAGGTATATGATTTTTGGTGTCTTTAGGCAGTGTATTCAGGATGGTCTGTAACGGATTTTGGTATAAAATGTTTTCGGGAACTCAAATTACAGAAATTTTGGCCCGAGAACAACATGTTCTTTTTCTTCGAAAGTCGCAAATAATGAATGATAGCTAATTTTGGCACCAGTAAGAGCATTCAACGCCTCAAAATCGCGATTCCTTATTGTTCGGAGATGATTCAATGTACGATTCGGAGATCGTAGAGAGAGAAGACCAAACCAGATGTCATGTTAGACTCAAAATAGATCATAAACGAAATGAAACCTCAACGTTGAAAACTGTGATCAGTACGTTATGTGAACAATTGTAGGAATAAATTTGTGATTCACTGATAAGTTGAAAAAATATACAATGGTTAATCTACTATGAGCTGAACGAAGCCTGGTGGTTTTCTACGTTTGGAATTAACAAACATGAGCATCATCGACATGATAATTATCTCCACGTAACGAATGGGGTATTCTTACGTACAATTCTTTTGAGAATAATTAATGAGAATAATTACTTACATGATACCCACCCTCATCAACGGTTCATATCAGTGCTCCTAAATTTGCTTCAATATGAATGATCAAATAGCAGTAACTCAGCGAATAGCAAAATTTCAAACTTCTTAGGTACCTATTTTGTTATTTCAATAGTAATTTCAAATTTAGTTCAAAATTTTGGTTCAAAATTAGCTCCTATAATTGCACTTATAGCAATGCAGTACAAACAATGTTGTGTGTCGTGCTCAATTTCTGAAGTTCAACCCTCGAACTGAACATCTTCATGCTTTATTTTAGTACCAGAGAATCTGTTTTGTCTTATAATAATATTATTTGGAATTTCAAGAAATAGTAAAGATTTTCTAAATTGTTAAACAGCATTTGTCAAATTTGAAGAGAAAAATAGTAATTAACCCAAATAATATTAAGTCGATGTTGTAGTACTAGTTGTTTGTTGTCTCCAGGATTTACGTTTAGCTTTTATGTCTGTGGCTAATCATGAGAAAAAATTACAAATGAGTCTTGCTTTTTAGTGTGGTCATTCGGTACTCGAATCTGTAGTTTAATATTTTTGTGTGCCTGCAAAGCGCCAAAAGATTCGGCAGAGAACTAATGGAAAAATTGGGTTTGAAAAATTACAACTACCACAAGGATAATACGAGTACGTCCAAAAAGCGCATCATGCCCAGTGGGTGTCATTCCGAAATGCTGCGCACTGGACGTTTTAAATTCCATATCGCAGAAGAAGAAGCGAAGTCGGAGTTGTAGTCGATGAACACTATACTCACATAAGGCCTCATACTGTAGTTATCGCCTGGGATGGGTCCTCGAATCACTAGTGGATGTCAAGAAAGAAGATGGAACTCTGACGTGACTCTTGGATCCAGCCTCCTTCTTATATAGGGACCCCTTCCTCACACTGCTAAAGGCTCCTACCACCCTCCCTGATACTGTTTCACTTTCTTCGGGAGCAGATAAGTCCCGGGGCCACCTCCAGTTGATTCTTTCTCGAATTGGCCGAGGCCAAAGGTCACTCGTCCTACTGGCCATCTACATAACGTTGAAAAACCGGCTGCTCATCTTGTAATGTCGTCGCTTTCGATTAACAGGCGGCTTTTGGGGTGGCTGGCCCAGCGTTACGGTCGGTTACCCAAGACGATGTACGTGCAGGTATAATTCGCAAATTTTCCCAACCCTAACCGGTGTCAGGAGTTCCAAAATGCATCATGGACAAATGAATTCGGGGGGGGAAAAATTGGTTTTTAATTTTACAGCCTACAGAAAAATGAACTAGATACCTCACTACCAGGAGAGTTTGTAGCACTCGGGTTGTGAGGACGATTTCCAGGCAGGTTCATTGATTTTATTGAAGGGGTGATTTCAGGAAATATCAATCATACCTACAAAGACGAGTTGTACATAGTGAATAATATTATGATGGTAGGACCTGTCATAGATCGTCGTTTGTACTCGTAAAATAGAGCTGTAGATCTGCTGGCTTAACTTAATGGCTTAAAGGGACTAAAGTAACGGGTTCCAAATATCACGGTAGATCAAGTTTTTCGACCTGGCGTCCAATCCCTAGGCCGATTACCAGAACCAGAGAGAGCCTCATAGTCAATTATCCTGTACGCTTAGATCTTCATCGCTAATCCATTCAAAAGGCATATAAGCCTTGACAGATAATCAGTAGGCAAAATTTGTGGGTTGTTCGTCATGATAGGGTTTGTTTCGTAGTTCCTCTTGAAGGTGAATGTTGTAGTGCATGATTTGGCCGTATTTATTGCGATTTATTACCTTAGGACGAGCAGGGGCGGTACTTCATCTAGATCAGAGGCTTACTTTTGACGACCACATTGGGATTCTCGTTAAAAGACTACGAACTCGCATAAACCTGCTGAAACCGCTTTTGGGCAACACATCACCACTTACAATGGACTACAAAAGACTTCTATACCTTACAATAATAATTATTGTAAGGTATAGAAGTCTTTCTATTATTGTTGATATTATTTTTATTATTGTTGATATTATTATTGATATTAAGTCTTTTTATTATCGATCTGGCAGTATAGTTGTTCAGTTTGGGGCCTAGCTAGCAAAACCCAGATCAAGCGAGTCCAAACAGCAAAATAGAGTACTGTGTATCATAGCAAGTAGCATGTCATAGTGTTATAACGTATCATAGCGTAGTACATCCGAAACGCTGTCATACACCGGGATCTAGATATACGAGGTACCAGAGGTGGCAGACGTAATTAGGACACCAATGGCCAATATGCACACCAACATCACCACCCATCAGACCACTGCATTTGAGAGTGCATGTAGCCTCATGGGAACGATAACAGTCAACCAGACGTCTAAAAACAAAAGTCCATAGTCATCCAGCATGGCTATAAGAGCAAATTTTCGAAGAAATTACTGGTTTCATAATTTTGACTTTGTCTCTATTTCACTGGTTGTATAACCAATTTTGTTTCCATTTTTTACCGAGTAACATGTGAGTTTATAGATTTTTCAACGCTGAATACGATGGTGAAGTCAGAATTGCGATGTCTCGTACCGTTATCCAATTAGAGCAGATGAACCGTGAAGAACATCTGAAGTAACAATAACATATCGTTAGCGTCTAAAAAATCCTTAAACTTGGGTGTGAATTGTCAGACGGTTTCATTTTTGTAATTTATGGGTTATTAGTCCCCCTTTAAAATACCCTTAAACAGGTGGGCAAAAACGGGCCACTCTAAGGGGGGTTTAAAGTTTAAGTTTCGTAGGTCTACGAACTTAACCTTTCGATTGCCAAGAAAGATTTTTTGTGCAAATTTGAACTTTTTATCTCATTCTATCGAGAGTTATCGTCTGGAACTCTGGAATTGAGACAAAAATATTTGTATTTTGGTATGAACATTTTTCGGAAATTCGAGTTTCAAAAATTTGGGACAGATAACAATAGCTTCCTTTTCTCCGAAAATTTTTGAAAAGGACAGTACTTAGTTGAAGAGTTCCTAGTTAGTCCATATATACGATTCACCTTTCTTAATCTTATAATGTTGATTGTCAAACAGCATTTATCCACAACTTCCGGTGGATGGTCTCTGTAACCCATGCATTTGTAATACAGTTATATTTTTTTTTGATTTATGTTTTGTTTTGTCAATAAGTAAAAATGTGATGCAAAGCTGCATGAACAACGCAGGGTACAAGGGATAACGATGGAGTTTGTTGAAAGGTGTTTGATTGGACGTGAGGGTCTAAAGCTGTTAAGGAATCATTCGTAATATCCCATATCTCTCCGTTCACTTTTCAACTTTGGCATTACGTTCGAAATTACAGAAGAAAATCCCATTATAGGGAACGGAAGAAAGGCGATCGGCCTCTTAAGATCCTCTTAAAACACTCAGCTCAATTATCTTCTGGGGGCCTGTTCGGCGTTTGTCCAACGCTGCCTTCCCGACCTTTCTCTAATCACTTCCCCATCTCGCGGCTGTTCGGTCGGGTATCATCCATCGTCCGCCCGCACTCTACATCTGACCATCCTCAAATAAGAAAACGGCGCTCGGCGGCGCTACGTGCACGGGCGCCTTTCTTTTACCCGGTTCCGAGTTCCTTCTTTCTATTGTGGACTTTCCCAGTAGAAATTGAGACGTTCGGTCTTGAAGGTGTCGTGAGTGTCGGGTTTGCCAAGAAAGGAACATGAAATGTTGAATGCAAAATGCAACGCGAACCGGAAGTGAACCAGAAAATCCTGCGATAGTCTGTAAGAGCGATAGGTACTTTTACAAGTAGTGTAGGTACCTTCAAAGTGGTTCACCCTGAAGGTACAATACTTACAGTACTTTTGCACGGTATGGCAGAAGATGGGGACATGAATGTTCAATTTGACTCATTAGCGAATTTTCGAAGGAAAGGAAGCTATTCTGCCCTGATAAATAAAAACGCCTCAAGTCCAATTTTTACGAAAATGGGGTTTTTACGGATCCCCTTTATTTTGGACCTGATATTTTCTGTGGTGAAGTCCAAATTTCAAAATTCGAACCGGAAGTGGGTGAAATTCTGACCATAAACATACGAAAATTGTTCAATGTTAGGGTAAAATCCCTCAATGACACGCTGTTAAGGTAAAACTATAGGATGAAAATGCATCAAAACGTACCTATTTATTTATTTATTTATGGTATTTATTTTCGAACTAGTGTCGAGATGCGCAACTCACCAAAATATTGAGTTGAGGCGTTTTACCGACAAAAATGTACAACATTTTCCTAACAAAACATCCGTTTGATTGAATTGTTACGTTAAGGTGACTGCCTCAAGAGCAAGTTGAGGCATTTACCTAAACAAACAATCCCAGAACGGAAGCTGGGAATTTTAAAATCGCCTTAACTGCGATTAATCAGTTATAAATCGATTGATTTGCGAGTTTTCTTGTTCACCGTTAAATCGGTTGAAATCATATCGACATCTCACCAAAAAATGGAGTTTTTATAATGAGTTGCATTAAACTTACATCAAAGGTTTCAGTGAAAGTACTCGCCCATAAATTGTTATGGTCCAAAATGTTTAAAACTCGAATTTCCGAAATATTAGCATACCAAAATCCGTTCCAGACCATCCTGAATCCACTGCCAACAGACACCAAAAATCATACAAAATGTGTATGAATATGAATTCTCGATAGAATTGAGATAAAAAGTTGAAATTTGCACCAAAAAAAAAAAAAAAAAAAAAAAAAAAAAATGGCTTGGCAAGCGGAAGATTAAGTTTGTAGATGACAGGCCATTCTAAGGGGGGTTTAAGGGGATTTTAAGGGGGAAAAATTACCCATAAATTTCAAAAATGAAACAGTCTGACAATAAACACCTCATTATAGAGATGTTTTAACGCTGAACACGATGGTGAAGTCAGAATTACGAAATCTTATTCCGTTCTCAAACTGGAGCACTTTGAATATGACGAAGCATGGTTGATACTTGAGATGTTCTTCATGGACATATTGTTCTTCAATAGAGACAATTTTCATAAAACCAGTTATTTCTTCGAAAACTTGCTCTTAAAGCCATGCTGCATGACTGTGGATTTTTTTGCCTTGGTCTTGATAACAACAATTTTGCAGGTGCATGAGTTGTAAACGCACGAGTACGTACCTACATTCGCCCCACACTTTAGAGTTACGGTATCAGATTGAATAAAATCCCATATTCTGGATGAGTCTGACATTCTTTCAGACCGGTTTGGCCGTACTTTCCTTCTTCCCTTTGGGTTGGGTAAGGAAAGTAAAACTTTGTCTCTCGCAAACTAAAATTGAATCGAACTTTCGGATCCGCAGATACTCGTAGATAATACGTGTGTACGAGTAATATGTCTACGGTTCGATCAAGTCATCACCACCGAACATGAACTCATATTATGCAACTCGAAATTATGGGCCACTGATGATCGTTTCAGGTTTTTATACGTGAGCACATCATGTCACGATGTGCTCATGCATAAAAACCTGAAACGATCATCAGTGGCCCATAATACGTATACGGGTTATACCTACTATGTGTTCTGGAAGACTAGTATCTGTGTTTCAAACTGTTTAAAAAAAAACTTGCTAGACCCGTTTTATCGGATTTCGAACTAATGAATGACAGGAACGACATCGTAGTCGATCATCAGGTCAAGTACAGGTAAATACCCGTACCTGCAGCTCAGAGGGCGTTCTCCAACACTTCTGCAACGAAAAGGTTGCAGCCCTCTCATAAGACTTCATTTACCGGTTAGTTTAACGCCGTTACTCAATTGGGTTAAGAGTAGAGACCGGATCTTTATGCAGCATAAATGCCCCGAATATGCAACAGAACATGACATGTACATAGTACTTAGTGAAAATCAGTAGAATAATATTATGCAAAAAATATGTAACATGTAACCAAGTAGTAAGATACGGAGATGAAATTCAAAAAAACTTTAAACAACATCTACAGGCACACGATTATTATGGTACACTTTTTTATTGTTTAACAAAACACTTTTTGCCCAAATTTTCAACATACCTACATCTATTTTCTATTTATATTATATTTACAAAATGTAAATTTCAATATTGTTATGAATATTGTTGTGTCTGCGGTCAGACAGGGTTTTATTGTAGACAGAAAATCAGTGGACCAAATTTGAAATTGTTGAAAATGGGCGAATCCGTAAGCTCTGTCAGTTCTCTGGCATCCCCTCCATTGAAAACCTCATCCACTTTTTTCAAGACATCGAGACCAGTATTTTTTCCCCTTCTCTTTTGGTTTATTACATTCGATAATGAACCATTCGAATGTTTATGTTGTTTCCTTTCACATGGTGGCGACTAATCCCGTTTAGACCTTTCACTATTTAGCCTCACCCCTTCACCTCAAGAGCCAATAGCAACCTGGTTTCACCTCTCTGTAATGCACCTTCAGTAATGTTTTGTCCCTGAAGATGGTTTAATCACCACAACCGGTCTAACATTGTACTTATACTTTATTGGAAATAGACAATTTATTCAACTACTCTTGTCCTTTTGCTTTTCCGTTGTTTATCTTAAATATCGTCGCTGTAAAATCAAACCAGCATATTTGCAAAAATTGAGTTTTTGAGTTGTTGGTGTAAAAAATAAAAAAAAACTCTGCAAATTCTTGACACAACGGTTCATTATCTTCTTTGTACAGATCACCCTTCTGTCTAGATCACTAGGTCTAAATGTCTAGATCCTAAATGTTAGATTAATTGTTATTATCAATTATCACTAATTATTAACAATTTTATCAAGTACCTACTGAAAATTATTATAATTTATTGTTTGGTATTAATAATTCGTATTTACTAATAATAATAATAATTATTAATTATGATTAATTAATACGATATAATTCTGGGGTTTTTAATACTACTTTTTACTTAATACTTAATACGATATAATTCTGGGGTTTTTAATACTACTTTTTACTTAATACTAATGTTTCTATAAAAGAAGTACCTACCAACAAACATTCGAAATTACCTTCATTTCCGTAGCACGAAACGCACCTCAGATCAGAACAACTAACTCGACATCACTTAAGCCATATGATGTCCAAAGAGCTTGTTAGTATGAAAATGGACCTGTATTTCAACAGTTTGATTCACGATCGCGTTGTGAGGCACAATCTTTGAGCCGTCATTGTAAACGAACGGCTGGTCGTACAAAGCTACGGATGGTCTTAAAAAATTCTACGGAACAAACTCTATCTAAATATGAAATAAAAAACACACCGTTCTATATAAATTTTTCGAGTTTTGGAATTTTCAAAATTTCAAAATTCGTTTTGAACCCCTTCCCCTTGGGTTATGAAAAGTTTCGAGGACCATTGTGGGGTTGGTCGAAACCCATACAAAAAATTTCGTAATTTTAACTCAATGCTAACTGGGCAAAGTGCCGCGGACGGCGTACGGCGGACGGACGGATTTTATTTTATTCGATTTTCTGAATCTACGTAGCTTGAAACGTATACCAACCAATTTTGAGGGGGGGTTAAATTTTTTTTTTCTTTGGGCGATTCCAATGGTTCATTATCGAAGATAATAAACCAAAATGAAGTACGAGGTACGCGGTGTGGGTGTGGGAGGGGGCGCAGAGACATAAAAGGTCTCGTCGTATGACGCACTAGTTGGCCTACTGCCAGCCGTATTACGTCATACGCTCGTGCGTCATAGGCTCTGACGTACTTGTTGGCCTCCTGCTAGCCGTCTTACGTCATACGCTCGTGCGTCATAGGCTCTGACGCACTTGTTGGTCTCCTGCCAGCCGTCTTACGTCATACGCTCGTGCGTCATAGGCTCTGACGTACTTGTTGACCACCTGCCAGCCGTCTTACGTCACACGCTCGTGCGTCATAGGCTCTGACGCACTAGTTATTCTGCCAGCCTTCTTACGTCACACGCTCGTGCGTCATAGGCTCTGACGCACTAGTTATCCTGCCAGCCGTCTTACGTCATATGCTCGTGCGTCATAGGCTCTGACGTACTTGTTGGCCTCCTGCCAGCCGTCTTACGTCATACGCTCGTGCGTCATAGGCTCTGACGTACTTGTTGGCCTCCTGCCAGCCGTCTTACGTCATACGCTCGTGCGTCATAGGCTCTGACGTACTAGTTGGCCTCCTGCCAGCCGTCGGCGGACGGACGGATTTTTTTTTTTTATTCGATTTTCTGAATCTACGTATCTTGAAACGTAAACCAACAAATTTTGACGGGGGGTTAAAATGGTTTTTTCTTTGGGCGATTCCAATGGTTCATTATCGAAGATAATAAACCAAAAATGATACGTCGATGATTGTCTGACCCATCATCAAAACTCCACACGTACACTACATCCAATCCAATTAGAATCCGGATGACACACCATGTTTCTCTTAATAATAATTTGCAGAGCTACCACAAGCACTCGGAAAATATATAATAATTCCTTCACGAATTATAAATAGAACTTGAAAACTGAGGGAGATTCAGAAAGTTAAAAGTCTTTTCTTTCCCAGTTCAGAGGAAGAATACGACCGAATTACTGTTGCGTGACATCGTTTTTGTTTCATGATTGTATCGTGCGAATGCCATTACTAAGAATTAGAAGGAAGATAAAGGTGTAGGTAGTTGGAAGGAAGGAATGTTATGTACCTAAATCTACCTGAGCAAAAAATCCTGCGACTCGTGGAGACAGCGGAAGTGGGTTTGCTAGTGTTCCAGCTACTGCCTATGACGTCACATTATTCCTCCTCAGTGAACCCAAACCTTCCCTGCGTTGCACACGTACGAATGGACCAGGGTGAACGGTTACCGTAATTCGTGAAGCTCTAATAATAATTGCAATAATATATTGTATATATTATAATATAATATAACATAGGGCTGTCAATAAAAATTGCAGGCAGTATTACGTCAGTATAGTTTTGCACCCTTACGCGGATAATATTCAGCAATATTTCCCCCCCCCCTCCCCACTCTCCTTCCTTATTCCCTCTATAAAAAAGAAAACGCGAAGCAGTTCTTAGCAAGCATTTAACACAAAGGAATTGTATGATGTCATTTATTTTCTAAAACTATTTTGTAAGATATAGATAATTCACAAAATTCCCTTGCAAACAGCCAGTATCCAGGACTTGGCAACGGGGAGGCTACTGCAGTTAAGTCCCCCCAGTCCGCCCCTAATGACCAACCGCGGCAAACTGGCTGTTCTGTAAAAGAAGGATGAAATAGCAAGGAAAGCAAGTGAACAAAAATAAAAATCCACAGTCATGCAGCATGGCTACAAGAGCGAGTTTTAGAAGAAATAAATGGTTTTATGTAAAATATCTCTATTGAAGAACATGCTGTCCATGAACAACATCTCAAGTATCAACCACGTGTCTTCATCTTCAATGTGCTCCAGTTTGAGAATGGAATATGATATCGCAATTCTGATTTCACCATAGCATTCAGCCTAAAAAAAGCCTTTAAAAATGAGGCGTCACTTGTCACAATGTTTCATTTTGGGAATTTGTGGGTGATCCCCCCCCCCCTCCGCCACTCCCTTAACCCCCCCCCCCCCCCCCCCCCTTATAGTGGCCTGATTCTGCCCATGTACGAACTTACTCTTTCGATTGCCAGGACGGATTTTTCGGGCAAAGTTTGACCTTTTTATCCCAGTTCTATCGAGAGTTATCGTCCGGAGTGACACATACATAAATAATATTTAAAAAAGAAAAGAAAAGTTATATGTGTGTATATTGATATAAATTCCTATATATTTACATATTATGTAAATATATAGGAATTTATATCAATATACACACATATAACTTTTCTTTTAGTCTTATAACTAGTCTTTTGGCAGTGGATTCAGGATGGTCTGAAACGGATTTTGGCATACAACTTTTTCGGAAATACGAGTTTTAAAAATGTTGTATCACCGAGAACAATAGCTTCCTTTTCTCCGAAAATTCACGAAAAGTACAGTCGACTTGGTATAACCGAAACCTATAAACCGAAACCTAGTCTGACAGAGTTTCTAGTTAGTCCATATACCTACGATTCACCTTTTTTAATCTTATAATGTTGATTCTCATTGTTACCACTAATTGAAATGAACTGTCGCTGGACAACCACCCTCACACATGTTCCAGAGTACCTAAGTACAAATTGCATCTCACATCAACAAAACTAAAAAGTAACATATTACTAAAAGTTCAATAAATTTAATAAAAATCAAAACTGTGGCGACTGGTCGTGAAGGACACAAACACATTCTGGGTAACCGCACTGGCATTTATCCACAACGTCCAGTGAATGTTCTCTGTAACCCTCAAGTTTGGTTTTGTCAACAAGTAAAAATGTGATGCAAACTGCAGGATCAATGCAGGATACAAGGGGTAACGATGGAGTTTGTTGAAAGGTGTTTGATTGGAAGTGAGGGTCTAAAGCTGTTTAGGAATCATTCGTAATATCCCATATCTCTCCGTTCACTTTTCAACTTAGAAGAAAAATTATTGAATTTGAACAATTTGAATTTTCGTAACCTCTTACTGTGAGTAATTAGAATGACGTGGAACCTAGGCGGAGGTACACAGATTAAATTTAGATTAAATAATTTCGAGGTTTATGTCTACCATTAGTACTGAATAGATGAGGAATCAGAGAAGTTGCGAGCGAAATCTCGTCATTATGCATAATCATCTCGACATAATGTTCAAAATTTTAAACAACATTAGGTGTTGAACAAATGTTGTCGGTATACCGGCGAATGTTGATTAAGGTATTCAATTTAGAGTGCTTGTAACACCGGATGTTTGGAGATACCCTCGTCAGTATAATTTAAGAGTCAGAACAGCGAACAAACCCCGAGCCCAACTGAACTTTAAAAAAATCACTTTCTCGCCGTAAAATCAGCTCACAGAGCCCCAGGCAAAAACTCCCACCGGTATAAGAAGAATCTAAGTGACTCGAGATCCAAAGTGATTTAGAAGAAAAGCGAAACCGCGCAATTCAAGGCAGGAGGTCGATGTCATTTGAATATTCGAGACGTGACGCAACGGTGATTGAGAAAAGTTGCCGGAACTCGGCGAAGTCAGTCTGAAACTTGGAATCGCCAAATAGATATAAATCTTTAGATAATGAAGGAGGGAGCCGTTAGGAGCTTTCCACCAGCGTTATATCTGTAGACCCAAGAGTTGACTGGTGCCTAGGAAGGTCTGAGCAGTAAATTTAACGGATTTGCAGTTCTCTTTGAAAAAGCAATTAATTGATCTTAATTAATTTTATCACTGAACCATGTCTACTCTTCATCTATAGCATTTCCAAGTCAATGTCAAGATTCTCAAAACCTAATTCAAGATTCTCCAAACCAAATTCAAGATTTCCCTAACCAAATTCCAGATTCTCTAGTAGCTACTGTTAATTTGACAGATTGTGCCACATACGTCATGGACATGATGATGAAGCTTCCTGACAATGACTGGCTATAGCTGGCAATGACATCCACTATCATGTTTTGTAAGCAGTGTTGTTCTGATAAGTGGGTAACAGGTTGTTGTATTATTATTAATTGGATTGTGGGGGGCCTAACAATTATTCTTTTCTACTAAATATAATATATTTATATGGTTTATTTCTCTGCTTTATTCTCACTTACCACACTACAAATCATGGTACAAACATTATAGCTCATTAAAATGTAAATGAATTGATTTGAAAAAAAAAAAAAACTTTGAGTGTGGTTTGGAAAATCTTGAATTTGGTTTTGAAAATGTGAAATTTGATTTGGAAACCCCTAATTTGGGATGTAAAATCTTGAGATTAAAACGATGAAACGCTATAATATCTTAGTTCATTAGGATTGCATCCCATGATAATATCGTGATAATTCATGATAATATCATATTCAATCATAAATATTATTTGACGCAAATCCTTGATGCAATTTTGTATGAATTCCATTCCTTTCTTCATTTTCCAGAATATGGTGGATTCGCCCGCAGATTATATTGCGCATGTCAACAAAATTCGCGAAAGGGATTCAGTTGCTGCTAGAAAGTTGAAACAACTGTCAACTGATTTTGACTTTTACCATCTTCACGAGCTCTCAAAGGAATAATATTTTTGCTCGTAGTCTTCCAACTACCTACTACAAATTGTGAACTCACACGTATCTTCAATATTGTTTGTTGATGCGTCAAGTTCAATAAGTTGTTACGTCATTTGAGGATTACAACGGCTCCACATTATAAAACGTCTACTTCGTTAACGGTGGAAATCTTTCATATTCGCCAGGTTATCAGAGCGCATGAGAGCTATTTCGGAATTAGTAGGTTTTTCGTTGTGATGAGCACGTTCTCACGATTTTATTACCTTCTCTCATGAAGCGAGAGACCTCCGTTGGTTTACTTTATGTGAACGAGGGCGTTGCAGTGGCGTGACAGGCGATTGATAGTTGGTTCTTTTCGAACAAGGTACTTACACTAATAGATGGGCGGGTCTTGTAATGGGAGGGTTATGTACAGAACTACCCCGGAAAACTGAAGTGGCAACTTGAGTCGAAGAAATGCTCTTTCGTTTATATTACGCTATTACAGTACTCCGTTATTACTGAGCAAACTTCATTTCATCCGACATTTGCGGTTCTCTTACCGAAGTCATACTAAAGACATAATACTGTATTACTTCCGTAACATTTTTTCCTTTGAAAAAAGTAAATATTGATAAATTGATCAAGTACCTACTCTTTCAAAATAATGTTTAGAAATTAGTTGTAATTAATATAATTAATTACAATTACTATAAATTAATTAATTATATTATGACAAAGAGTTGAATGGCACCATTGTCAAATCGATTCTGGTAGTCTCAACTCTCACTAACAAAGAGAAAAAATACACGTGAGGAAGAGAAAAAAATTTAAATAATCCTGATTGAAGCATCGATTGCCATATTAATCAGAGATAGCAAACATCGAAAAAAATACACCAATTAGTAAGGAAATTAATCGATTATTTCGATTAATCTATTAATCAACACCTTTCCCTAGATATACCTAAAGTAGGTAATTGTATGAAACATTTCGTGGGTGATTGGTAAAAGTGAACAAGTGACATTTTTTTAGAAAATGATGTTTTGAGTGTAGGTATATATTATGGTGCAGAATTTGTTGATTTATAACCTAGTAACGGGTTTATAGTGATATTTTACTTCAATTTGGAGAAAAAAAGCGGAATAATTTTTTCCAGCCCAATATTGTGACCTCCATATGACCATCATGTTCACATTAACCCGAACATAATCACATTAACCAGTACAATCGATTCCACTGGTTGGACAGAATTCCGATGGTAAAAGTGAACATGGAAGGAATACGCGCATTTCGTTTCCATGTAAAATTGATCAAATGGCTAATGATACGTTTTTCTTCAATTCACTATTATATACAGAAGTTTGTTTGGTAAAACTGACCACGTGCCAGATGGACAAATTTTGCGGATTGACTATCTGCAACATGGGTTTTGAACATTGGCCAACATTTCTTCATAAACAAACATTTTAAATGTCTTGTGATTTTCATAAAATGGAGTTTAAATTCTCGCACACTCATTTGACAAGGATGGACTGACACTAAAACCAGTCTATGCTACTCGGTATTGTTTTATTTGAAGAAATTGCGTCAGACATCGCTGTCATTTGATCGGTCTCACTACATCGGTGGACTGACTGACTTGACTCGAATGTCGGTTACATCAAGTCTGTACCGTCGCTTTGCCGGCCCCCGCATTTGGATGTGATCGGAAACGGGAACTTGGTGCTTCGCGAATGCCGATACATAAAAAGAGACTTTTACGCCGAGGCAAGAACGTAAAACCAAGCAGACTCCAGCAGCTCTAAAGGAAATGTCGAGCGATTCAAATTACGTTGCGGTTGGACCCTATCGATGGATCAGGGAAAACTAATCAGAAAATGATCTCGTTTTAGTCTCAGGTAATCTCTGGTCGTTAGTTGGTTTGTGAAGAGATCAAAGTAATTTAGATACACTTCCGTTATTTCGTGTCAGTGACGAGGAGTGAATTATCGATAGTGCGAGTAAACTGACTAATAACAACGGATCATGCATGGTGATTCCGTCTGTTCCACAAATTCCTTGGTTTCACCCACAATCAGTTTTACAAAAACCCTTGGTGTTGATGGTTGGTGTGCTGCTCAGCTCAGCTGTTGTCAATAATTTTCCATGCAGGTTTTCGTACGCATCCAAGCATTTAGGACATTCAATTCTTTGCGCTAGTCAATTCGGCCTGAGACATAGTTTTAGGAAAACCATAAAAATTACACATAGTGCAAAATATATTTTGCGCGTAGTTAGAATTAAATAACAGTTTCCTTCTCATTGCGTTTCAACCCGTCGGGTACCAACCCCCCTTGGGCAACGCGCACTACCAAGTGGGATGACAGAGTCACCCCACGCGTTTTTATTAGTATTTTAATAATTACACTTGTTGAAAAACAATAAAATTCAATGCGAATATTTTTTATTTTACAAATTGAATGACTCAGCTTTAAAACAATACATTGGATAACCCTAATTTGAAAACTCAACAAGAAAATGCACATTTAAAAAATTCCCTCCCCCAAAATTGTTTTAAATTCACAATTTCAAATTCTCCCAATTTCAATTTTCTGCACAATTGAGACACTTAACAATGGTTTGTTTGCTTCTACGATTAGTACAGACAGGTTTGTGGCCATCGCAGCACTTCAATTTTGACTTTATATCCATTTTTATACTGCAAAATTTGCATCGTACTGCCGCAGGCAGAGATGGCGACAGGCTGCTCTGGCTGAGTTTTTGGAGTCAACTGATTCCAGAGAAGCCCCTGCAGAAAGCTTGATGCAGTTTAGAGCGTTTGTGTGAAGGTTTTGAGTCAAACATTCGAGTAGGACACGGGCGAGAGGAGGACCCCCCCACCATATTGACACATTAAAAAATATTGAAAAATCATGAATTTAAAAAAGATTTTTTATCATGAAAACTGTTCAAGTGACATCAGTGAACCCTCAAATGAAACCCTAGTGAAACCCTCTGATTAGTACACTGTTTGTCAAAAAATTTCCCGGCGGGTACCCGCGGGCTGCCCCGTACATTGTGCTGTGCACACATCGTGCATGTTGTTATTAAGCCTGTTGTTCACCAGCACTCTTTGGTCACATCTGAAATCTTTCAGTCTAACATTGGGATATTTATTTTTGTAGAGGACCCAGGATAATCGTCATGTCAAGAAAATATACCCATAACTCCCACTAACTCCATAAATAGGAAACAAGCCATCCTCATTTTCATTGGTCGGAAACAACCCACCATCATACAGCGAAGAAGTACAAATATGAATCTGAGTGGAGATATGAAACACTCATTTTCCTAGTGCCGGGTAACGAATTGAGTTAGCACGGAGTGAGCTAGAGTAGGCACGTCGGACGTATAATAAGGTATGAGGTAGACTGACATCCGAGACTACGGCGAAGATGACGGCGACCAGGGCGTTACGTGTCCTGCCCACTGGAGATGGTCCGCAGTGATATTTCGCACCGGTCGATAGTTACGTAAGTACAACTTGAACGGGTCCCAGATCACCTTATTCGGCCGATATTTTTAACTAAAGCATTTTGATCGGTGAAACTTGAGGTTTGCTTGTCGTTAGATTTATGAGTTGCTTAAAATGTTGCGATAATGAGAAACGACGAAGCTTTCTCGTTCGTAACCTCGTTCATTTACCTACAGTATCTAAGCAAATACCAGACTTTTTATTCCTAGATACATAGCAGTTGCCAAGATATTACGAGTGTATTTATTCATTTTTTACAAACCAGCCTGATTGTAAGGAGCGTAGCGAAGCGCAGTATGGGGGCTCAGTGGAGTTTTATATTGTTCCTAGATACCTTCAGACACAAACCTAGCCCTTAGTTTCCCCATTTGGGCATGCAAAAAATTTTGAGAAGGCAATGAGTGTGATAATTGGTTGTATGCTTGAAATTAAGGTTTTGGTGTAGCAGTTATTGATGATTGATTACGCCTCCAAAACTGGGGAAATTCCTCAAGACGAAATATACCATGTATTGCACCTACTCATGTTTATGTGTACCTGATCATTTTTTCACATTATTTTGGTGCATCGCCGTCCTTCCCTGTCGGTGATCACAATGAACGAAAACGTTGAGGAACGTAAGTGACGGCACCCTCCTGCTCCCGAGAATGAATGTTATGATTCATTCTTGTCTAGAAAAATACCTAGTTCTTGGACAGCAGAACACAACGCTTCTGTCACTTTCACGTTGTTCAACATCAGCGGAAATGTGGTACCCTAGCATTTAAACACACATCGTGGTTAAAAAAATCGTAACATCGTGTTAAAAAAAAAATGTCTTTTGAAATTCCATATTCAGTGCTTAGTGAAATTTCATTTAAGAGTGGAAGTTATTTTGAACGACACCCGATTTTGGAAGAAACGGTGTTTCCATCCACTGTGCAGCGCTTCCCCACGAGAAATTACGAATGGAGGAGAAGGTAGGTAACTGATGAAGAAATTTATAGTACAATAGTAACTTTGCTATTATAATAGTAATATTAAATTTGACAGGTGCCAGATCTCGAAGGCTCATGAGCACACTAGACATATTATTGTTGAGCACTACAATAGATACCTACCAACGGTTATCAGGGTGTAGTTTAAAAAAAACTTTTGTTTCCCATGGATTTTGTTTTCCTCTGAAAAAACATCATGGTGTAGTGGCTTTTCTAGTATTAGGTACCTACAAACTTGTCCTCACCTCACGGCATCACCTTTATATCTCTCTTATGATACCTCTGTCAATGAGCAGTTTCTATTCTTCCCAGAGCTGGTGGATTCGGAAGCAATACCACCAAGATATGGGAGTTATCGTTATACTCGTATGTATCCAATAGGCCAGGGGTCTCCAAACCACGGCCCGAGGGCCACATCCGGCCCGCGGACAGATTTTGTCCGGCCTGCGGAGAGCTAGCATACTTGAAAACTCCTTTTAGAGAACATATTTTTATAGCAAATTGAATTTAGTTTACTGAAGTATTCTAATTTTATGTTGAATAATTATTAATATGAAATCTACATTGATATGGTCGTGGGCTAACTACTCATAACATTGGCCCACCGGCAACAATGATAATATGGTTTTGGCCCTCGGAACTTACTGGAGTAATCAGTATGGTCCTAAGACTGGAAAGTTTGGAGACCCTTGCACTAGACCATCAGCAGTCTTCCCGGGCCATGGCCCGAGCATTTCCCAATTCTGACTCATAAAAATCGATTGAACTTCATAATTAAAGACCGAATTTCTATGCAGCATAGATGCGCTGAATATGTCATAGAATATGCAGTAAAAACTAATGAAATATGCGACAAATATGCATGAAAACGTTTTGTAAAATTCGAGAAATTAAGTTTCAGTACTTGGATAAACCACTCTACCAGTAAGTTTCAATAAAAAAAAAGATCTGAATGAATTCTCATTTCGTAAAAATATTTTGTAATTGCTGCTTTTACAGAACATTATTTTTTTTTATTATTTACAACTTTTTGCAACGTTCACACTATTCGTACGAAACGAAATCTCACAATCAGTGACAATGACTACTCATGTTACTTTCACCATACTACAATTCTGGAGTAACACGAGTAGGAATATCCACAGTTGGAATTGAGTATCTTATAATCAAACTTATCTGGCTCAAATTCTACTATTTTCGTGGCATAGAACTATAATTACAACTTACAAAATTTAATGGAACACAATAGTTTTAAAATAATTTTCTGTCTTTTTCGTCTTCATTACAGATTTACCAATTATTCGTAATTGTACATCCTCTCCCATTAAAATCTTGGTAACGTTCATTAATATTTCTAGACCTTTATTTTTCTGCAACCACTTCTCTTGTAATTTTATCCCATTTGTACCAGGAATTGCCTGCATTTATGCGGAGCATTCCTCAATCAATTCCAAACATTGTGTCAACTCAACACCAGTTTCCCTTATCCTAGTTAGTATCAGTGGTATGAACGACAAGTGGGCTAAGTGGGCGGAAAACGCGGGCATTTCCGACCAAATTCAAGACTTATTGAACACTTTGTGACCCTACTCAAGTGATCAAAATCAATCTCTCCGTCTGATTTTTGTACTTAGAAACTATATTTTATTTTCTTCCCATCACCAGAAATCCTCAAACGGTATTCATTATCTATAAAATATGCAGCATTACTATTTTTCTCCCGAATATGTAAGAATATGCAGCAACAGTCCGAATATGCAAAAACTCTGCAAATTCTTGACAACGGTTTATTATCTTCCTTGTGCAGATCACCCTTCTGTCTATACCAGACTGTGTTGCAAATCGGCACCATACCATATTCTCACCGTACTCATACCATACCAAACAAATTTCTTTCCTATCTTACCATACTGTACTAAATCATACATACAATAATATACCATACCATACTCATACCATGTCATACAAACCGAGTGAATATTGAAATGTCATCCATTTCTGACCTATATTTAAAATTTCAAGTATCTAGCTCATCATCAAAATTTAATTTGTTTAAACAAATAGGTATTATTTAAACAATTTTACAGACAAGAAACCGAGTGAATATTGCATTGTGATCCAGTTCTGACCTATTTTTAAAATTTCAAGTCCACAGCTCATCATCAAAATTTAATTTGTATTATTACAAAAAGGTATTATTTAAACAATTTTACAGATGAGAAACCGAGTGAATATTGCAATGTGGTCTATCCCCGACTCACGGTTAAAATTTCTAGACTGTAGTTTACCGGGAAGATGTAAAAAGGTAGTTTTATTCTGGGCGTCTGGGGGTTGGGTCACATAACGGCCGTTTTCGACGCGAAAGTTTAGTGTTTTTCCTAAAACTTTGCGCGGTCACTGTGAACGAACGGCTGGTCGCACAAAAATCCAATTGGTCTTAAAAGATTCGTAATTTTTCAGGTCATTCAAAGGTGAACTAAAATTTACACGGTTCAGTTAAATATTTGGAGATAAGACATCGTCGAAATTTTAAATTTCGTTTTGAACCCCTTCCCCTTGACCTAGGGTTATGAAAAGTTTCGAGGATCATTGTGGGGCTGGTCCAAACCCAGAAACCAAATTTCGTAATTTTAGCTCAACGCTAACTGGGCAAAGTGCCACGGACGGCGTACGGCGGACGGCGTACGGGTGACGGACGGATTTTTTTTTATTCGATTTTCTGAATCTACGTATCTTGAAACGTAAACCAACAAATTTTGAGGGGGGGTTAAACAAATTTTTTCTTTGGGCGATTCCAATGGTTCATTATCGAAGATAATAAACCAAAATATGAGGGATAAAATTCAAGCCAGAGCATCCACAGAAGGCAACTCGGATAATTGAATTTGCACTCGACTTACATGAAGCGAAATGGATATGCAATTGCATAGAAATCCGGTCTTCAGTCGTAATATAATAGAATAGACTTTTCTTCACAATTTACATTCAGTTTAGCTCAGCCTGAAACTGTCGAGTGCGGTTCATTTGAACGCCTTTCCAAAAAATTTACATGTTCTTCGCCGAAATGCCAACCACTTTTGGATAATGACGGTGAGCTTGTCGCCCACTTCCATTGTAAAACTTCCTTCTCAGAGGAGCTCGTGCCCGTCGTTACTAGGCCCGCTAAGATGCCCGCTGGCGATTGTGAGCATAAGGCCGTAGTTCACGGGTTCACGTAAGCCCTAGCGGTCAGGTGGGACGCTGTTATGATACCGAGAGCTCCTTCCGACCACACCCTCCGTTGTAGGAGTCGCATGCATTTCCTTTCCATTTCGAAAGCGCAAATGTAGAGACTAGAACTTGGCTGATGTACGAAGAATGCAGTCAGGGAGGATCCGAGTGATATAAATAATATGAGCGATAGAAGCGGCATAAGGCGGATTCTGGATCACTATATATAGTCGCCTTTTCTACGACTTGATGGCTTGCCATGTTTAAATTCAAAATATTTTCGGTGTTATCGGCATTTTCGACTCGAGTATTAGTCGGATGGAAGGCTCTGGTCTTCCAACATAAAAGTTCTAGTCATGCAGCATGAATTGAAGAGCGGATTTTCGAAGAAACGTACCTCCCTAATAATTATTGACTCTTCAACTACCAAAATATGGTTTGGTCTCGGTAGATTACATTTCAATGCAGAATCAATCTTCCAATTCCATAGAATATGCCGAATCAGGCCTCAGTAAAAAATACGTTACAAATTTTGTCTCCATTGTGCAGAGTAACAGTGTACCAGTTTGAGAACTGAATAAGATATCGCATTTCTGACTTCACCATCGTGTTTAGCGTAGTGAAACCTTTAACATGATGTGTCACTTGTCATACTGTGTCATTTTGGGAATTTATGGGTAATTTTTTACCACTAAAACTTCCCGAAACTCCCCCTTAGTGTGGACCTATTCTGCTGGGTGGGCCCAAACGAAAGAAAGATATTTGAACATGGGTCTGCAAATGAGACCTTTGAGAAAAATGTAGAAAAAAATAATAAAATAAGTACCTACCTAAATAAATAAATAATCTAGAAATGGTGTTTTTAGTCTTTTTTCATGGCTTCATGACTCCCAAATGACTTCATGTCTCAAAATATGTATCGAAGAGAACATTTCAAAGCATTAAATTTAGAGTGTAATAGCACTGAACGAGCGTTATTATTATAATTTGATACCGAGGAATGATTTTTTTAAATGTTATTAAATCGTTTAAATGGAGAAAGTTAGGAGGTCAGTATGAATGTTGATCCTACCTCAACACCTGGACAGAGTCCAACGAAATGAAACAAGAACATTTATGTCGATGGTATGAAGTATGTCAATCGCTGTTGTCTACCTACTCAGTTTGCCGTAAAAAAGCCTAGTACATACGAGTGTGGACGTCGAAACCCTTTACTATAAACAACGATTTTGGACCAAATGGATGGAGTAAATCAGCTTCAGAAATCAGCAGAAAAACAGCAGAAAGCCCATGACGTTGCATTCATCCTCGAAGATCAGCCAGTCCCTCCTCCGGATTTGTCACCCCTTCAGTATGCTGACTATTTTAACAAAAATGACAATTATGAAAAATGATATGATTACTGTGATACATAATAACCTTTTTTTGTGATGTTGATTAGTTGGGATTCGGCCCATTTATTTGTATGTAGAAATAAATAGACCTATTGTATGAACAATAGATCTATTGTTCAGTTTTGACAATAATTCTGATTAATTACAAAAATTATGTACATATTTTGGAAGATGGGTTTTTTCCCCACTGGTCGCGTATAGAGATTGGCCGCTTACAGTGATCGGTTTTGGTCAGTCCCGATGCGATCACTATAAGCGACTTCCACTGTATTTTGTCATGTAAGTGAAACGGTCGGGATATCCGGCTGTACTATAGATCCAAACAATTGGAAATTTACTGGAAATCATAGCCATTTAATGCGGTTTTGTTTCAAGTGTAAATGACAGGACTGAGCTTTATAGAGCTCGGCTTTCTCCGGTCACCAATGGTCACATTAGGTCACGCCTGACCTGCGCTTACTACCGCAACGTGTATCTCCTGCCTACTGCGCTCATCCACCATGAAACATTTTTGTTAATAAATAACTTAGCATAAATAAGCAAAACTAGACTGCCCTAATTCGAAAAACATATTTGGATTTAAATATTCGATTGGAAAACAGTCGATTTCAATTACCTGTTCACATTGGAAGACTTGTGTCTCCACAAAACCAATATTCCACTCGAAAAGGACGAAAGAATACGAAAAAGTCGATTTCAAGTCAAACAGACCTGTTCACATTGAAAGTCACGAGTCTCCTACACGACTAATATTCGACTCGAAAATTTGAAAAAAATTTATTTCAGTTAAGTAGATCTGTTCACATTGGACCCCCAACCAATATCCCCCACTCCAGTCTCTACAAAACCAATAGTCCACTTGAATAAGACGAAAGAATTCGAAAAAAGTTTAAACGAGCGTTATTACCTTTATTTGATACTGACGAATGAGTTTTTGTTAGTAAATCGTTTAAAAGGAGAAAGTTAGGAGGTCAGTATGAATGTTGATCCTATCTCAACACCTGGACAGAGTCCAACGAAATGAAACAAGAACATTTGTGTCGCTGGTATGAAGTATGTGAATCGCTGTTGTTCACTCAGTTTGCCGTAAAAAAGCCTAGGACATACACGCCTAGGACATCTCGAACACGAACTCGTCTAGGACATACACGCCTAGGACATAGACATCGTGTTTTTAATCCTCTTTTCATGAGTTTTCATGTTTAGTCTCAAACGGCTCCCGATCACCATATCAGGCCCATTTCCAATGTGTTTGTATACACCGATCGGACCCGATCTGGACCTTTTCCATCCTCGTATCCGACTTAATAAGAATAATAATAAGAATTCTATAAGAATTCTTTTAACCGCCTTTCTACTAAGCGACTTCCACTGTAACAACAAAGTTCAACTCATGACATGTGTAACAACAAAATTCAACACATTCTGTTGTTTGTGGAGTGAGTTTCATCCTATAGGATGTATACGCCGTAAGGGATTAAATCAACAGCCATGTCAACGTATGTTTGCTCATACATACAATACCGTGCCTGATTATTGGATCTTGGTAGGTAATTCAGTAGTTCAGTTTTGACATCAAGTGAATTGGGTAATCCGAGTCATTCATGAATCCATTCAGACGAAGAGTTCGAATGGTTTTACAAGCTGACATTTAAACTTTTAACGACGACTGTATCTCACAGTGCACTCTCAGGATTCTCTACAGATCCGCTCCCATCTGTGCTCCTTGTAGCCCACTTACTTACTTATTCAGCGTTTCGTCGACTCGTGCTCAAACTACGTGTTACACCGTCTCACTTTGATTGACGAATGGCTGAAATGTGAGTAATGAAGCGAATCATTCTTCGGGATTGGTCCTTGCGCAACAGATTATAACAAGGCAACGGTCATCGTGACACTCAATTCTCACCTAAAGAGTTCCTACTCCTCCTGCTCACTTTTCTTACACTAATGTGCTCATCTCGCAAAGGGCGCCCCCTGCAGTCCGGAAGTTGGTCAGCGAACCCTCATTTCACTATCCGTTCACTTTCAGTGTCGGTAGGTAGGTACTCAACCCCCCCCCCCCCCCCCATCCCAAAAAACCCAGTCATGCAGCATGGCTATAAGAGCTTATAGATTTATCAACGCTATCAGTTTATAGATTTTTCAACGCTAAACACGATGGTGAAGTCAGAATTGCGATATCTCATACCGTTATCAGATAAGAACAGATGAACCGTGAAGAACATCTTAAGTAACAACTACGTTTCTTCACCAACAAAGTGATCCAGTTTGAGAAAGGAATAAGATACCGCAATCCTGACTTTAAAAATCAATGAAATGAAGTGTCACCTGTCAGACTGTTCCATTTTTGGAATTTATGGGTAATTTTCCCCCCTTTGAGAGGCCCTATTCTGCCCATCTACGAATTTAGCCTTTCGCATGCCAAGACAAATTTTTTGTGCAAATTTGAACTTTTCATTATAATTCTATTGATTGCTATCTTTTGGAATGACACATACATAAATATATATATGAACCTACATACTCGTATGTAACCGTCCTCAGGAAAAAGTACCTTAGCTTCCAGAAGCAAATTTTATTCATCTCTTGAAGAAGAAGAAGAAGTTTCTTATCGTTCTGTTGTGTTTGTTTTGATATGTATCCAAATTTATTAACCATTTTCTTTCATTATTTTGTGTTGCACTCTTGTGCAAAAAATTGTTTTCTTTAAATAAAATTTTGAGTCTCGATAGAAGGAATAATTTGTCCCCCCCCCCCCCCCTCCCTCACATTCTGGTTTCATTCATTTGTTCGCAACTAACTAGGAATGTAGTAAAAAATTTAAAATTAAATACAAAGAAGTCAAAACGACTGTGGTAACATTCAACAAAAATTTCTGCGACTATCCCCGTCTCAAAAAAAGCCATCTTTTAGATGGAAACCTACTCTAATACATTCCTAACAATAGCACTAGTGCTAATAAAAAATGAAAAATTCAGAACCAGGTTGAAAAGGTGAGAAAACTTCATCAAAACAGTTTCTAAAACTTTGATTGCATTTTTCTCAAAAACAGCGTATTTGCAATTCAGAAGTTCAAAAAATGATAACTTTTCAACGGATTAAGATATAGAAAATCTGAAAACGACATCGTGTCCAGAAGCATCTCGATTCTCAGGAATGGCAATAAACCCGATTTCAAAATCCGGAAGCTAAGGTGCGTTTTCCTGTGGACGGTCACATATGATTTTTTGTGTCTTTTGGCAGTGAATTCAGGATGGTTTGGAACGGATTTCGGTGCAAAAAATGTTGGACCGCGAACGATAGCTCCGTTTTCTTCGAAAATTCGCTAAAAGCAACGTCAATCCAAAATGATTTTTGACATTTCGTGCAGGCCGCTTACGAAACAGGCCTCTGGAAGCGGGAACCGTATTTTTATGGTGAACTCATATAAAAATTCTCCCTTTCACCGCGGATCCAGTGTTTCCGTGAGGACTCCCAGTGACGTTTATGAATCTACAAGAAGGAAGTGTAGGACAGTTATTTGAAGCTATTACGTTAAATATTCCCCACCCCTACTTTAGACGCCGTTAGACATGGATAGACGCCGTCTAGACGTCAATAGACGCCGGTAGACCTTTATAGACGCCGTCTAGACGTCGATAGATGCCGGTAGAAATTGATAGACTCCGTTTACACGTTGAGAGATTAGACGCCGTTAGACGGCTTCCTGACGTCAATAGACGCCCTTTAGACGCCGTTACACATTGTTACACGCCGTCTAGACGCCCTTTAGACGCCGTTACACATCTATAGATGCCGTCTGGACGTTGATAAGGTAATTTCTGGGAATAGGTTATGGCTAATACGGTAATTTCTTGGGTATAGGTTATCGAGTAACAGCGACCGTATGGTAATAGGTTACTTTGGTAATAGGTTACCGGCGATTTAAGAACCTATTACCAAAACAACCTAATACTACAACCTATTACCAGACGGTCCCTATTACTCGAAACTAAATACTCGATACTCAAATACTCACACAAATAACTTGTCGACAGTTATGATCGCACACTTTTCACGCATTAGTTGCCAATAGATGTCGTCTAGACCTCAATGGACGCCGTCTAGACGTCGCAAGTTCATCTGAGCCTGTAGATATGTCTCCATATTTAGTTGAATACACGTCTATCCGACCGACCAAAAGTAACCATTTAGACGTCTAGTAGATGATCTACCATAGAAGTCTACTAGACGTGTTTACGTCTACCAATAGATACCTATTAGACGTCTAGTAGACGTCTATTTTCTGTGTGGGATTTATAAGATACTTCCTACTCAAATTATATTTCAGTTTGACTCTACGAAGTTTACTAAATCTTGATTGCCTGATTTTTGATTTCTGTGAAACGGTTACTTCACATTTTCAACAATGAGAGCCTGAGCTTTAACCAATCACCTCATTTTAAAGATTTTTCACGCTGAACACGATGGTGAAGTCAGAACTGCGACATCTTATTCCGTTCTCAAACTGGAGCACTTTGAAGATGAAGAAACGTTGTTGTTACTCGAGATGTTCTTCACGGTTCATCTGCTCTAACATGGAAACGGAATGCGATATCGCAATTCTGACTTCACCATCGTGTTCATCATCTTCACCATCTACCCTTGTACTTTATGGATGAATCGATAAATAACTTTCAATCAATTTCAATGGAACCCCACGAACTCCACAATCGTTAAGTTTCATCAATAGCGTTTTATGCTGGACTGAATCAAAGGCTTTCCTAACATCGAGAAAAACACCTAGCACATGTAAACCCTGATCACATTTTTCCCTTATGTAGTTATTTAAATTGAATACCGAATATTGAATATATAATATTGAATATTTAATATATATTAATTTTGAATTGAACATCGATGTTGGTGGTAACGATGTTTTGCACCATCGATGTTATGAGGGCGATGTTGACATTTGATGTGTTTGCTTCGATGTTCCATCCCAACTGAGGACCGAGTGAAATGTTGCGGAGGGCAGAAGAAGACGGCGCAAAAGGGAGGCGAGCGATCGAGAAATGAGCGTAACTGGCTCGCGTCCTTCCTGTGGAGCAGTCGCCTCGTGTTATGCAAGAGTTTTCTTCGGCCGCAACTCGAACACCTTCGGGACGACAGAGAAAGTCTCCTGATCGTCTTCCTCCGCCACGGGGGACGACCCTTTTTGTTTGTGAGACATCAACTCCCCTCAATTGGTGATTGGTCAGTGAGGAAACTCGTCCATCATGCTGTACTCATGTCATAACGTACTTAAATCCTTCTTCAAAGGTCAAATGTGAACCGGACAACAACTCGTATTATTCAGGTCATGAAAGTCTTGGGTGTCATTGGTTTCTATTGCATTGGGCGATTTTCCTTCCATCCTACTCCCTAATCGAAGTATCATTAAATAATGTTGGACGTATTGTGTACAAATTTTGTACGCCCACCAATGTACACCAAGCCCAATTTCTGTGTAACTGTTTTTCCCCCACCACCACACCGCATTTCTCCCTTACTATACATTAGCCACTATTCCCCCTACTCACTGCCCCATTTACGGTTAAAATAGAAACTAAATCCACAGTCACGGCTATAAGAGCGAATTTTCGAAGAAATTGCTGTTGGTTTATTTTTATGTAAAATGTCTCCATTATACTGGTTTTATAACACATTTTGTCTCCATTTTTTGCGAAGTAACACCTCAATTTATTGAATTTTCTACGCTGAACACGATGGTGAAGTCAGAATTGCGATATCTCATTGCATGACTAGATTAGGGCAGATGAACCGTTAAGAGTTAGAGAGTTTCAAGTAACAACAACGTTTCTTCATCTTCAAAGTCCTCCGGTTTGAGAACGAAATAAGATATCGCAAGTCTGACTTCACCATCGTGTTCAGCGTGAAAAATATTTAAAATGAGGTGATTGTTAAAAGCTCAGGCTCTCTTTGTTAAAAATGTGAAGCAACCGTATCACAGAAATCAAAAATCAGACAAACAAGATTTAGTAAACTTCGTAGAGTCAAACTGAAATATAATTTGAACAGGAAGTGTCTTATAAATCCCACACAGAAAAAAGATGTCTACTAGACGTCCAATAGGCATCTATTAGTAGACGTAAACACGTCTAGTAGACGTCTCCTATGTAGCAAACTTCTCAGGCATTCCGTTCTAGCCAGATTTCACTGGGCTCTAGATTCCTCTGGACAGTTTGGTCGGTCTAATAGACGTCTATTCATCTACCAGACGGGGTCTATTGACGTCTAGACGGCATCTATTGACATCTAGACGGGGTCTGTTGACGTCTAGACGGCGTCTATTGACATCTAAACGGGGTCTATTGACGTCTAGAAGGCATCCATTGACATCTAGACGGGGTCTATTGAGGTCAATCCATGTCTAAAGGCGTCTATCGATGTCTAAAGCCGTCTATCGACGGTAGTGTGTGTGTTTTTGTGTAGATTATCTACAGACGTCTGCGTGTAGTCTACGGGGAGACATGATGAGGTAGACTAGTATATTATTGAAAACAACAAACCAAAACAGTCAGCTCCCTCTGAACTAAGTTCCATAGTGCAAAAGGCTGTATTGAAAATCCGTTTCCATTTACCACGCAGATTTCCTACAAAATTTCTACAGCTCATTTAATGAGCTGTCTCAAACCACTAAAACCTTCACCGAGAGGCAACTATTCTGGTTTGAACCTCCTCCTATACCTGTATAAACTCCCTGAAATAATTCAATCTGTCCCCGTACATGAGTACCCTACGAGGTTTCAAATGGAGGGAAATATAGGTTTGTTAGGTACCTTATAGTAAACCCCCGACCCCGGTTGCAACTCACAACACGTAGTCCCAATTATGTAATGGGCATTATTCATAAGAGTCTGGATCATGACTAGAAAAATCCAAAAATGTTCACAAGGGCTATCTACAAAAGAGAAATTTGTCGGGAAAAATTGAAAATAGCGCAGTTGAATGCAGGATAAAAAAAATAGGAAACACGAATTTTTTTCAGTTTTCAACCTGTAGAGGTACACATAAGGAATTTTCGTTAGGAATACAAGAGAAACAATGAGCAACACAGACCTCGGTCTAGTGCTGTGAGGTAATTGACGCTGAATATTGAATTATGTAGGTATACCTATTTTAATTCCTAAGTAACCTATAACATAGGTTTCAGATATAAGATATTAGAAGTGTATGTTTCAATAAATTCTTTCTTCTTCTTCTTCTTCTTCTAACACTAACGTTGGTGAGACAAGTGCCCACTGTAAGTTCATAAACCACAACTTGATCGTGACTTTCACAGTGACGGAGCTGCATAGCAGGTGGAATTATCTTGGAGCTCACCTCACTCTACTGGCCTTTTAACCTCCTGAGGTCGTCACGACCTACGGCCTTCGCCTTCACACGTGAATCACGACCATTGACCTTGTTACAGGTACCTACCTATGCACCATAAGTACGTCACTGACTGGCAGAACTCGGGGTGTGTCCATCTACCTCTGTTACCTGTCCCGGACGGGTAGAACTCGGGATGGATCCATCTGCCACTCTTACATGTCGCTTTACGGATTGTACCTCTTACATGTCCCTTTACAAACCCTTATAATCTTAAATACCAAAAATAATGTTCATCTGTCTCACGGGAAGGAAGAATTTAAGATTTTTATATTTCGGCTTCCCTATACACCCCCAACCCTATTCATCGGATCCGGAAGTGAACCCCCCTATGTCCTTCCGTGATCACGGAAACATTTAAATACGGGAGAAGGGTTCGATCCATCGAGCCGTTTTTTGCGTGATTGAAGGACAGACAAACAGACAGACAGACACCAAACTCGAAATCTGACTTGATTTCAGTCTAACGGCAGCTAAAACTGTGTATCCACTAGTTAAGGACCACGCTGTAGAGGATGTAACGGTTTGACATTTTCAGTGTTTCTGGGCGACAAACAACCAATCGAAAAGATATACGCTCAAATTCGAAAATACGATTGAAGCTTTCCAATTACGTTGTTAAAATGTTCCAAGATTGCTGTCAGCGTAACTACTCCGGTGCAATAAGGGCAAGAATTCATTTAATGTCCTGACTTGAGGGACTTGAACCTGAAGACATCCATCCCAGAAATACAGCTACAAAATTTTTAATAATGTTTAATTTAAAATTATTTAATAATGTTCGAAAGTAATGAGAACAAGTCTGAACTCAATAATTGAGTACAACTATTTATTAACAATAATTATTACAACTGTTTTTCGATTAGAGCGTATTTACCTGCTGTGTGGAACTCCAAATATGTAAGGGATTCTGCAATAATATAGTATTTAATACGTCGGTTCCCACTCTAGGCTGGCCCAAGCTGATGCAGTACTGTCGCTTTGCCTGGAGGTGTAGGTACGAGTAGGTTATTTCTTGTTTAATAAGTTTCATTTCTTAATTTGGACCAGAAGAGTTTTTTTGTCTTGAAGTATTTATTTTCTTAAAATTACTACTAGGTACATACCTAATTATTTGTTTCATAAACTCAAACTCCGGCGGATGGCGGCATGCAGCCATGATGTATTGTTTATGGGCTTCATTATAGCTGTGAATGCAAGATGCAAAGAATAAACGTGTTGCAACGTGTAGGTCCCTAATAACTTACCTCGCGATCTGTTTAACCCTTGACGCGCCAAGTGAGTATCCCACACTCACTTCGGATATCCACACCTAGAAGATCCACAGCGAATTTCAAATTGATCGGCTGTGGAGCCGTCAAAGTGGCCAAAATTAGCCTAAATTTCAGTTTTTTGTTCCTAACATTTTCTTGGGTTTATATAATGGGTTAGGTAGTATATCTTTCAAATTGCACTGATTCATGTAATAAAGAAGGTCTGTGCAAAAATTGCAAGTCGATTGGTCCTGTACCCAGGCTGTAAACTCGTCAAGGTGGACATTTTTGGTTTAAGGTAATGGGTTAAACCTTTTAAAAGGCACTGTCTGAAGCTGAAACGAAGCTCTGTGCAAAATTTCAAGTCAATCGGTGAAGGTGGAGAGGCTGTAGCTGTGACCGTCTGAAGAAGGAGAAACACACGATAAGGGCGAAAAAACCGGGTGTTTGAAGTTATATAACTCGACTCGACTTGAAACTTGCAGGGCTTTCTATAGTCCACACTAAGAAGATCCACACCGAATTTCAGTTGATCGGTCAAAAAGAGGTCGAGATATGGATACATGTAAAACGCGTTTGTTTGCTTGGCGGGGCGGAACGCTACGGCGATCCTAGATAATAGTAATCTACACCTCGATCTTCAAATCTCTTTCTAATCCTTACAAATGACTTCCGGAACGCTCGCGAGCCCGTGCAGACTGCAGATTCGACTATATTTCCTCGGGTTCCTTAATGACGCGACCTCATCATCCTTTACGTTTGACATTTGGACGATAGGTGTAAGATATATGGTACATCACGAGCAGGTGGTGGTTAGTTCGAAGATCAGTCACCTGTCGGCCGGTTACAGGAGATATAACTGCGCGGATGAATCTTCTGACATGCAGGCGGAAAGTGAGACTCCTGATCGATGAGATCGTTGCAGTGAAAGTAAGCCTTCTACCGTAATTGTTACCAATAAGTTTAATTTTTACTTGAGAAGGCAAAATATATTATTTCGACAATGTTCCCATAGAGGCTTCAGCAATCCAGTACCACTCAACCTTCAAAAAAGATTCCAGAATTTTAGAGAGCCATAACGTCTACAATAGTCCTTTTGAACAGAGATGGAAATAGCCAAATTAAAAGTAAAAGCCAAGGGACCAAAATCAATATAATTTAAGGCGGGCGGGGAAAGTGGATACTATAACTATTTCCGGCCGCTGTGGTATGATATAAATATGTGTTTACACGGATTTTTTTTTTTTTTGGGGGGAATCCTATAATAATATTATAGGATTCCCAAAAAAAAAAATATATATATATATATTATATTATATTTAATAGAATATAATACATATTATATTTAATTGTAAGTTTTTTGGTATAATTGTTTATAAAGGACGAACTGCTTCATTTCCATAAACACCCTGCTGTTATAACACGCTCTAGGGAACACATATACCCAACACGTTTTGTTCTGGAAAAATAATATTATGTGTAAATAATATTATATTATGTGTCAAATCCCAGACCTCATTTATTTCCCACCACCAATGTACTATCGATTATATTATTATAATATATTATCGATATCGATATTATCGAGGGTGAAGTGGCAACAAGGCCTACCTGAGATAGGGCTGGTCAACATAGCGTAACTCAAATAGTACAGAATAACATGACCTGTAGGGTTTTTTTTTAAATTTTACATAGACACAAAAAACTGTTATATACGTGAATGTTTGCAACTATAGACACTTCTGGGTGCCAATATATTACACAGACAACTTACATGATGATGAATAATTTTAATTAATTTTAATTTGAATCCCGCTGAACAAAAGTCAATATGCCCAAAAATTTCAGTTAGGCCATGTTATTCTGTACTATTTGAGTTATGCCTTGTTGACCAGCCCTATCTCAGGTAGGCCTTGTTGCCACTTCACCCTCGATATATCTACAGTACAATCAAATTGATACTAGAATGAAAGATCCTACTATCAGCTCCAGAAAAGTATCTAAGAAAAACTAATTTATACATGGCTTATCCAAAAAGGAACAGAAAAGTGCGACTCCATTATAACGAGCATGTATAGACGGTAATTTGATTTTAAATTTGGTAGGCATGTAAAAGCTATTCGTAACTATAGTAGTAATAATTACAGTAATTCGTAACTATAGTAGTAATTATTGTAAGTAATTACAATTATTGTAATTACTTATTAATATGGAAGAAACTCTTGTGTCGGTGACACGAGATTACAGCCTAATGCCAAACAATATTATTCGCCATCTTCAAAATTCGCCATCGTCTCATTTTAGTAGAGAGAGAGAGAGAGATATTTTCCGTGAATAAAAAAATATTTCTCTCTCTCTCTCCACTGATTTTTTTTTCTAATATAATTTATTTAAGTATTTCTTTTCCATAAAAATGAAAAATATTTTCAAATAGAATAAGGAAACATAATGTTATATAATACTATATATTATACTATATATTATATAGTATTGACACATTAAGTTAAACTTTTGACAAATATATTTAAACTTTTGACAGATAAATTTCAACTTTCGACAAATAGATTTCAACTTTCGACAAATAGATTTCAACTATTGACAGATAAATTTAATCTTTTGACAAATGGACTTCAACTTTGGACAAATAGATTTCAACTTCAAGCGGAACGAAGAATGAAATAAGAAAATTAACCAAATCACAAAATTAACGAGTCCTGAAAACGAATTTCAATGAAGTGGACGTCCAGCTACTGCGGATGGTAACGTTAAAAACATATCCATGACGTAATTGGAACAGTCATTTTGAGTTAAGGAGGCCACACTTTGCGACGGTACCTATCTACTGGAAGGTCCTAAAACAGGTGAACTGAAAACTGAATCTGAATCACTCATCACGGCTGTTTTGTGATGAACACGTCACTATTCAAAAAATACGAACACAGTGAGACCTTGATTATGCCACCCATGCAGAAGAGATTCAAACCCCTCGCCCGCAAGCACAGCGAAGGTTTACCTATGCGACGAACGTAGGTGCCTTGAATAGCAAGAACGCAGCCGTGAAATCACTAATATGTATAAATAGTTAAAATCTATTTGTCCAAAGTTGAAGTCCATTTGTCAAAAGATTAAATTTATCTGTCAATAGTTGAAATCTATTTGTCGAAAGTTGAAATCTATTTGTCGAAAGTTTAAATTTATCTGTCAAAAGTTTAAATATATTTTTCAAAAGTTTAACTTAATGTGTCAATACTATAGAAAAACATTAGGTACCACTTCAGTTACAGAAACTAATCAATCCCCTATGTGGGCATAGCCCGTGGTAGGGATATGAGTCACGTCTTCGGTCGTACATTGCGTTGTGAATAGTCCGTTAAGACATCAAATTTGAGGTATTTGTACCTAATTCGTAATAATGAAATGAGACGTAAAATACCCAAAGTAGGTAAACTAGGTACACCAACCTCTGATGTCATCCAATTGACAAAATTAGAGTTCGATGCTTTCTCTCACGTTCGAGAAGGATCCCTATTGCATAAGGAAGTAAAGGCTTCGGGCTAATAAATACTCTTTTCTGCTCTCCGGCAAGTGCCAGCTGACCTTTAGGGTTCTACATAAACATACCGCCGCGCGGCCGCTGGCTGCTCTCTTTCGAAATAAACCGCGATTCCAACCTAAATGGAGGGTAACATCCGCATGCTTGCACCAAACCCATTTATATCTCTTCTCCGTGCATCTTACGAACTGGGGTGAGGCCTTAATTACTCTAACCCCAAGTGATAAACCTCGTTTCAAAACAGTTACGCCTCCATCTCCGATTAAGTGCCTGGCTTAGTCCAGTCTATCTAATCATAACTAATTATCTAACCTCGCGTACATAATCCTCATAAATAGACTTGAATTGAACACGTTTTGATCATAAATTTATATTCATTTATAGCAGCCATTGGTGATTTTTCCACTGTGATTTTCGACAAATGGGGAAACAGTTCAGAATGATTGGATCTCTCAATCTAACCAGTCTTATAATGTTTACTACGTGTGCTCCTCACAAAGCTCATAAGTCAGCCAATCCCAGTACACTTTGAATGTGGCAGCAAGTACCTACTGAAGCAGGTTTGAATGTAACTCATAACCCATTTGCAAGTGTCCCACTGAAGTTTACTTTAAAAATTATTAGGTATTAAATCATTTTTCATGGCCCTTCTACAATTTTGAGGGAGGATCGTTGAGTGGCTATGGGTATCTTTGAGATACTCGGAGAGAAAAACGTGGGGCACATCCTGTAACATTTAATTAATAATACAAGCAGACAATCCGGATGAATCCGGTATATCCTGACCGCGATTGCGCTGTGGAAATTTGTCAGGGAAAAAGTTGTAGGTACTCTAAATTAGCCGATAAATAGGGGTATTTCGAACCTATCATAGAATTCATAGCTACATTCTATTTTAATTTTTTTTTTTTAATATTTTTTCGTGGTAATTCTAATACCTGTATGGAACTACATACCTACCTCCTGACATGAACAACATCCCGAGTTGTGGAAGCATTCACAGTAAACAACTACTGACCACATAATAGGTTGCAACGCTTGTTTTGATGAGCGACATGTTTATACAGGTGCCAGTCCTCTCAGTAAGTGAATCAAAAGATTTCAATCTTTGTTTCGTGTCTAATATGTATTCAAGAATCGAGTCCACTACAGTTTTTTTTGTTTAAATTTCTTACCAAAAACCCGATTTTTCTCGCGCTAAATCGTTGTTCTGAAACACTGTGCGGCCGCTTCACAGAACAAAACCTCTTGATCTTGTGATGTGACAAGTGTAGTGATTGAGTGTTCTCCTGAGTTACAGCCACTGGGCTGAAAACTCATCAAATAGTTTTTAATATTATAGGAAATTAACTTGATGGGCTGAAGCTCAGTTGTTATGTTACTGATATGCCAAATATATATCGATTGGTTATTAAAATTTAACAAAAGAAGTAGACTAAGCGTGGTGATTATAAACTGAGTAATACCTAACGCTTTAATCCTTTCCATGAAAAATACCAAGTTTGAATGCGCTTCTTAATCAGGAAACCCGCTCTTTCTCAATATCGGCCGATAAAAACGTGGGCAACGGGGAGGTCGAGCCCATCATTGTCTGTTTAACCGAACAATAGACGGTGACACATGATTCCTTTTAGTCGTTCGATCATAATTAACACAAGGGGCGTCTACCGATCACGTAATTCGCGATTCGTTAGGTAACCCGGTGGGAGACGGAGATCAATGTACGAGTATTAACACAGAGGCCCTTATTAGAACGAGGTTAGCATCTTGGCATTGTGAACGGTACCCAACTCATCTGAGGTGTTCCTATCAATAATTATTACTACCTAATACCTGGATCCGTTGCTGAGATCGCCCATTGTTCTTTGGATCATTCGACGTCTCTTCGAAGTTGAGGTGTTGACAGAGTCTGGTTCAATTTTTTGAGAACGCGTTCGGCCTGATAATTTTCTAATGGGAACTCGGAAGGCTTAAATCCTACCATTTATACATCATACCATCAGACTACTTGACATCCAAGTTGGATGATCCAACCTGCTGTGCGCTGGGCGACTGATTGTTTTCAGGCCACATGGGCCCATTACAATCTTGCTCCTTGATTTTGGGGCTGCTTGGATATTGATGTTTCTTTCATACACAGCAGGTTACCCCTGTATTTGCCTCCTCCGGCGTTGGTCATGTCATTGCATGTCCGGGATGGACCACGTGGAGGTGCCGGTTTTACAGGGTGGCTGGAGGCAAAGGGGAGCACTCATTCTGAGTACTAATCTCAGCCTCAGTACTAGCCACCTCTTGAGTATCATGCGGTCTTCCATCATTGGCAGGATAAATATGATTTTTGCAGCATTTAATTATTATTATTATTCTTTGCTCAGCCTCCGTACTTACCACCTCTTGAGTATCAAGTGGCTTTCCATCATTGGCGGGCTTCACTCGTTGGTCGTTGGTCTCCATACAACTATTCCACAGCTCAAAGTTTATCACAGTCCTGCTCATAGTTCACTTCACCTCACTGTTCTTTTAACACACATCACATCACACTTATATCACAGATAGAGTACCTAAACTAATTAACAGTGAACACCAAAACGAACATTCACTCAATAATTGGATGATCCAACCATAATTCCAATGACCTTCTGATGTTGGTGGTAGTTTTTTATTCCTTCTCAGGAACTGGCTGAAAATTGGGGAAAAATTCGAGTCCCGCAGCATTCCCCAATTAGCGAATTTTCGCACTAGTTCACAAACAAATAACGTCTACCCTAAAACCTACAATTTGTATATTTAGGTTATAACGAATACAGATAAGAATATTGTAAGGAAGCTACAGGCCAGGTGACCGGGACCTAAGAAACAGGTTGTTGTTGTTTAAAACAGTCAGTTCAAAAAGTTGGTTGTGAAGAAATTGGATTCCTTAAAAAAAGAGTGCTTTGGTGCTAAACAATTAGTTGTGTTAAATAAATTAGATCAATTTAACAAATCTCTGGTCATTTTAACAATATGAATACGAATAAAGCCACAATCACATCTTTTTGTGGATTTCCCAGACATTCCCATGTTTTCTGTGAATTTTACCAAAACTTACTGTATTTTTTGTGAAAGTCACGCAAATTTTCCTATTTTACCAAGAATTTTACTTAAATTCAAGTTTTTCCACATAAATTCACTTTTTTTTAATTTCCCACAATTCATATTTTTGTGAATTTTATACAAACTTTTGCCATTTGTGGATGAATTACACTAACCTTTCTTCTTTTTACTGTAAATTTGAATGTTCAAACCAAATACATTGGATTTTAGCACATTTCATGTTAAAAAAACTGGCATTTTTTCTCAAATTTATAGTTAGAAGGAGAAATGTTAATAAAATTCAACCATAAGGAAATGGCAAAAGGTTTTATGAAATTCATACAAAGATGTGAATTGTGGAAAATGTCACACACAAAATGTGAATATTAGTAGAATTTAGGTAAAAACAACTTGAATCTATGTACGTCAAACCAAGTGCGTCAAATCGACTCGTGAGCGCCTGATGAATGTACGTCAGACTTAGTGCGTCAAATCAACTCGTGAGCGCCTGATCAATGTACGTCAAACCTAGTGCGTCAAATCGACTCGTGAGCGCCTGATCAATGTACGTCAAACGTAGTGCGTCAAATCGACTCGTGAGCGCCTGATCAATGTACGTCAAACCTAGTGCGTCAAAACGACTTGTGAGCGCCTGATCAATGTACGTCAGACCTAGTGCGTCAAATCAACTCGTGAGCGCCTGATCAATGTACGTCAAACCTAGTGCGTCAAATCGACTCGTGAGCGCCTGATCAATGTACGTCAAACCTAGTGCGTTTTTACAGTTACTGTTGGTGCCAAATTTCTTTTTAGCGTTGTTTTCCCTTTGTTAATCGGTTCGACGTTCATCTCGTCGTTCGCTCCATTGGTACGTATGAGTAGTTCATACTTTTTGCGACGAGAAAGGAGTATCGACAACAAACTTACGGAACTCTTCCGATTCCATATCAACAAATAAAATCACAACACTATTGGTTAGTAATTAATCACTTTAAAACCAATTACACAAATAAAATATGTAAGATTCGGAGCACACATGTATTCACGCTGATGGCTAAATCAAAACTAACAATAACAAAACAACGAATTCCAGTAGCCTACAAGACCAACTTTGTTTGGATGTAGTATTATTTTAATGAAAACAGAAATGTAGGTAACCTCAACCTCAAGCAATTGATTACAAAACAAGCGGCAGTATTCACTATATCTATTTATAACATAAAAATATATATAAGTCTGACATAAATACCAAGAACAAATACGCAAGAAATGCGTTATAATTCGATAGCTTTCGATCGAATGGAGAACGACTTTTGTCCGATGAAAACTACACAAGTTTCATTTCCCTAGCAACGGCTTGGTTGTAAGTGAAAATTATCGTAAAATTTAGGTAACGCTTTTCGAGGACACTTTTTCGTGACAGTTTGTCATAAAATGTCAATAGGAAAATTTGAGTAACATTCACTCCAAATGCAGTGAATTTCAATGAAATTGATGACATTTTTTTCAAATTTAAAGTAAAAAGGAGAAAGTTTAGTGTAATTCATTCATGTTAATTCATGCAACAGTTTTTATAAAATTCAGAAAAAAATATGAATTGTGGGAAATTCACAACAAAAAATGTGAATTTTTGTACAATTTTGGTGGAAAACTTGAATTTATAAAATGGAAAAATTTGAGTAACATCCACAAAAAATATGAATTGTGAGAAATTCACAACAAAAAATGTGAATTTTTGTACAATTTTGGTGGAAAAACTTGAATTCATAAAATGGAAAAATTTGAGTAACATCCACAAAAAAAAAGTAAATTTGAGTAAAATTCACCAAAAAAAGTGAATTTCTGGGTAAATTCACAAACATTTCTCATCTCTGACCAAAGTAAATAAGGATATCTTTGGACCAATATAAACCCACTAAGATACTGATGATTCGTCAATTCAATAACGTAAATATTTTGACGAACCAAGAATTAACCCACTGAACTGCCGCTGGATACACCGGTTTTCTCATCTAGTCCCCAAACCTCAGAAAGCGTGTCGACCGCTGTTAACTAAAATTGGTACGTCTCACATCAAAGGAATGTTCCAGTTGCCTGTGAACCACCTACGTTCACATTCAGGTTCTGTATTGCTCAAGTGCCATGGGAAAAAAAAGGTTTAATTCATCAAAGGTTGAATCAATTTTCCCGTGTTGCCAAACGATTTTTCAACTTTTAGTCATTTCCATATCAAAGCTTGAAGGAGCAGCCTTTGTCAATCACTGCTTCGAGGATTTTCGGTAACTGACTATCTCAACCTGCACCTTTGTGCCCTACATACGCCTAGTGGCGGCTGAAGGGGTGGGGGGCTTAGCCCCTCCAGAAATGAAAATTCACAAATTTTTCTGGTTGATTTTTAAAAAAAAACTTTTTTTTTTAAGGCAAATTAATAGTAATGAGTAATGAGTTAATAGTAATTAGTGTATGTTCTCAGTTTATCAAATATCTCATAGTGGCAGATTCACTAAGACTCAGTTCAAACATGGACCCCCCCCATTCGGAATTCCTGGCTATGTTACTGATGTACAAGCAGGAGTTAGGTCGAAATTGAAGTCTAGATCAGCCCCTGATACCTCCTTATTACAAATTATAAACATGACTGTAGCTCTCATGATTGTTTACTGTCGTACTTACTTAATGGTTTTTACTTATTCTGCTGCGATACAAATATTCAGGCACGGCGGTCAGCCCATACTAAATTAGCCCCCTCAGAAATTTATGTCTAAAAAACCGCCTATGCATAGGCCTCATTGCCGTCATAATTACTAGCATTGTCATCTTATTTACCAGTCAGAAATACAGCAAATCAATCTCTGTGCTTCATAAAGATTACGGATGGGATAAGAGAATCAAACTTGAAGTAAATACATCAATGTTTATATCTGAGCTTGTAGTGATCAGGGAGTCAGTCTTTAGGAAAAGGAATCGGACAAGTTAGGTCCATAAAAGCATTTTAACAAGTGGTCATTTATTTATAACTGTGACATTCTGGATACTCGCAATAGATTAAAAAACATTAACAAATAACTTTGTACAAAATACATTATTTACATTGAAAAAAGATAGTTAGGGTCAAGGCTCTGGGTGTTCCTGAAGTGTTCGAGAGGGTGTGATGACGACGCCGTACCCGTTGTCAGCGCAGAATTGAACGAAATTCGAGCGGTCCGATCCACATAGGAATTTGTGACATTCTGGAAAAAACCATACCAGAACTTAGAAATCACATAAAACCAATAATATATTGTCATTGTACACTTGATATTGTGCAGTAGATCAATTCGAAACTAATTTGCAATAAGAAGTGCCTCCTAGACTTTTTTTTTTTTATCGACTCTAAATGCCACTTTTCCCATTTGAAAGATTATTTCGTGGTTTCAAACTTGAGTCATTAAAATGACCATAACGTCATTAATTCGTCTAATGCATTTAAATGTACGAGTAATTATAACGCTGGAAAAAGCGTTGAATTTCCCATCTCCCTGATGCACAATCAAAATTCATCAAAATCGATGTTTGCCATTAAGATCGCCTTTGGTTTACCTAGGATTGGCATGGTGGATAGTATTTAAATTTCCACAATCCCCTGAAGGGTTTTCATTCCAAAGACATTTGATGAGTAAAATTATGAATAAGTGATAATAAATAATTTGGATGCTCTTCTTAAAATTTACAAAATTAGAAAAGTAGGTGCTCACGTTAAAACTTCTGCAAAGCTACCGACTTTCACAATTCCTGAAAATGACCGACCCCCATAAAGTCCTGAAAAGCCACTTTTTACCCTGAAAAACTCGCCAATCTGGGAGTGATATAACTGTCAATATCGAAAGAAAAGAATCGATATTGGCATCAAATGATATATCGAATATAAATATCGATATCCGATATAATATTGAAAGAAAAATATCGATATCCAATATTATTGGCCAATAATATCGGGAAATTAGTTTCACAGTAGGTAACTCTTTCTTAAGTGACAGAATAGGTAATCTAATTTTGGCGAGCACGCAAATATGGTCTAGAAAAATTGGAAAGTACGCAGTTCCAGTTCTTCCTTCACCGGTGTAACAGCCACTCAACTCCCCCATGAGCTCGATCTTTTGAAGCGATCTCCAGTGGAACCAGACACTAAAAAGTGCCTCTGTCATTTTCTTCTGAAACTTATCCAGTTCCAGTGAAGTGGCCAAACAGTACTTGTCTGCCACAACAACGTTAGTTCCATCAGAGAGAATTTTCTCTCAAGCGGGGAATACCATAATCTCTTCGAATCCCTGAACAAACTTCTTTTCCTCCATCCAGTCGGAGAAAAGTAATTTTTTTGAAAATGTTTGCTTTATTTTTTTCTTTATAAGCCTAATAAAGTGCCTAATAAAATTGTCTAAAGCATTAATCTTTCAACTCATCTATTCATGTTTTTCAATACTTACCTGTCTAATTCGTTATTTGCTGTTGATAAAAAAGACCGATAAAATCGATGACCAAATATCGATATTCCAATATTATAAAGGTAAAAAATCGATATTGAAAGAAAAATATCGATACTTACTCCAATAATGTCGATATCCCATCCCTACTGTGTCTATCATTAATTGTGCAGTTACTGTGGTGCATTTTACTTTCACTTGGAGGGTTTGCATCAATAATGGGGCAAAATTCCCACTGAATCAACAGGGGCAGAAGATGAACTCATGTTTCTATAGCATTTGCCGATTTAATTAAACCTTTTTCCAAATGAATTAAACCTTTTTCCAAATGAATTAAACCGTTTTCCAAATGAATTAAACCTTTTTCCAAATGTATTAAACCTTTTTCCAAATGTATTAAACCTTTTTCCAAATGTATTAAACCTTTTTCCAAATGTATTAAACCTTTTTCCAAATTAATTAAACCTTTTTCCAAATGTATTAAACCTTTTTCCAAATTAATTAAACCTTTTATATTTTTAATAAATCAAACCTCCTTAAAAAACTAGATTGTGAAAGAACACAAAATGGACAACAATATAGTTTTATTTATATATATGGACTGATATAAATATGGATTTATATATTTATGGAGAATCTGCAGGAAACTTATGTCAATTTTCGTGAAAAAACTTAAGGAAAAAACAGCTTTGTTGGGATAAACCAAGCGAAATGTAAATTCAGTGTAGCACTTTTCCATTGGAAGCTGATGGCAACAAGAGAAACATGTCTGTAACGTAATTCGCACAGTCCTGAAAGGTAACCGAAGCTAAACTGTTTGTGATAACTTGAGATAGGTTGTGCTCTTCTCTGCTGCCTAATATTGCTCTAGCTACAGTCTTGATTTTAGAAAAAGTCTTGTCTACCGGGTTTATCATTGGTGAATATGGAGGTAAAAACTTTATGGTCATCTGTGTGGAAGCCAAAAAGTTTTGCACTTCATTCGCTCGATGAATTTTAGCATTGTCCATTATAAGTACGACATCCTCTGAATCAAGTAGTTGAGAATGCAGTTTCCGCAGAAACTGAACGAAAATTTGAGCAGTCGTTGTGCCAAAATTCACCATTTTTGAGTGCACAATACCCCCATTATTCAGAGCGACAATAAGTGAGGTACTTCGCCTTCGCACGGTGGGAACAGCTTCTCTCTCATTTTATTAAGGGTAATGCCAGGTTCGTTCTGAATCGTTGCTTCTATTATTGAAAGTACATTAGGGGTCACTTCTTTTCGCCTGTGCCCTCGTGGTCTATTTTGTACAACCTGGTTATTATTTGCTTTGTACTTCTTCAATATTGTTTTCCCCGTATTTAGATTAATCCCTGATTTCGAGGCAGCTTCCTTCACTGAAAAACCTTCTTCGTACAAGTTGACAAACAGCTTCTTCTTTTCATCGGAAACAACCATGTATTTCCCACGACGGCCTCTAACATTTCGATATCAAACGTTATCAAATGATCCACTGATTACTCTCTGTTTTTGAAGTGCCTTTTCTTTCCAAAATCTACTTTTAATTCAGTAAAAGGTTTAATTCATTTGGAAAAAGGTTTAATTAATTTGGGAAAAGGTTTAATACATTTGGAAAAAGGTTTAATACATTTGGAAAAAGGTTTAATTCATTTGGAAAAAGGTTTAATTCATTTGGAAAAAGGTTTAATTCATTTGGAAAAAGGTTTAATTAAATCGGCAAATGCTATATCCCTTTTCTCCATCAGAACAAATGACCTCCCTGTTTCCATGAAAAGGTTGTAGACACGTGAAACAATTTCTTAGACCTCAACAGACTGCACCGGTCATCAGGAGTCATATATCGTGCCTTGCCACATAATTCAACAGGGTGATCTGTGCCATTACAAAAACCACAAGGTCTGCAGCACTTGCTACTCTAGGCTTTCAGTCATATTTATTAGGATGGGATTTGGACTACCAAGGTGTACTTCGAAAGCGAACCCCAGTTCTATTGTTTTTGTTAATAAAGCTGTACTTACCTCTGAACCAATCGGCAAATAAATCATCTTCCTTTGGGAAGAAAATTAACAGCTGCTCGATGAACCTGGTGAGATTTTTGTCTTGCTGGTACTTCCTCAGTACGTTGGTGAATAAGTTGTAACTCTCTTCTTCCAACGCTCTCCTCAGCTAAACAAGATTTTTTTTCAAGTCATACATTTAACATAACAAATTTCCTTTTTTTATTAAGAAATTCCTTGAATCTAGTACCGCTATTACTGCAGGACATTTTGACATGAGCGCATTATGTGTGGTTTCTTGATACAATCAGACTGTCAGATGCTGTACAATTAGATAGCGGACACAGGGGAGTGTTGACATATGGGGCGAGTTGGCACACCTCGCACGACGCTGCAGAAAACCGCTTAAGTGGCAACTTTGGCAAAAATTACTTTGTTACCTATTTCTATAAAGCACTATCGTGTCTTCCATCTGGTAAAATATGAAAACCCGAAATGGCGTTGTGAATCTACGAAGTTGTGAAAATCGGCCTAACCTAAGATTGTCCTTAGCCTTTAAACTATCAATTCGGTCTCCTGTAGAGTTAGCTCTGAGCCATTTAAGCGGTTTTCCAGCAGCGTCGCGCGAGATGTGCCATTTTCGGGAGCGCGGCCGCAGGTAAGCGGTTCTTGGCAGCCGGGTGACAGGTGAGCGATTTTCCCCACCAGGACAGTCGCTAAGCGATTGTAGATAGGGGGTAAGTATTTATTTACAAACAATTAAAGTTACATTAACTTCGTCTTTTTCCAAATTAGTCATTGCACTATGCCAACTCATCCCAGGGATGGGGCCCCAGTTGGCAGACTTGGGAGCCTTTGGCATATATGCCATATATGGACTGAACAGCCCCCTCTTGAGGGGATCTTGAAGCCAAAGTGTTGTGTGACCACCACCATCAATCAGAATCTCTCTAAGAATCGTTGAAAAGAATAGAAAAATCAAAAACCAAAATCTATGCCAACTAGCCCCAGTCTCCATACAGCATTTAGAGAAATTATACAAAATGAAATTATTTTCCAGTTGTTTCTGTTACAACTAGTTCTTATGGCACAAATATTATTCAAAGCGTTTTAGCAACAACAATGATTGGGGGCGTAGGAAGTTCCCTGTTCTTACCTCTTGCAAGAAATATTTGACCTCATTCATCCTCCTCGCTTTCTCCTTCAGCTCGGGAGTGTTCTTGTCAAATTTGAATTCTTTTGGGATAAAAGACTGACGTGGGTTACTCTTCCTTCTTGCAGGTCCCGAAACCACCACATCCTGAGGTGGCTTAATTACATCCTTCCAGTTCTTCAGAGGGCTGTCCTTCAGTTTCTTCCGAACGTCCTACATTTAACATACGAGATTAGTAGGTACATTTCAATTTTATAAAACTTGTAAAACTGTATTAGCACCATCTTAGCAGAATTTGCGAAGTCTGTGAAACAGAGTAGAACATTTTAGGTGAAAATGAGGAAAACACGCCCTATGTGTACATTGTTGGAGGTAGTTGTGCACAAACCCCAGAATACCAAAGCCCCAAACTGGGGAAGTGGTATTGGAGTGCTCTGATGACAGGGCTAGTGATAGCTGTAAATCCCAGTAGCCCTGAAGGTCCTAGATATCTTCGCCAACCACTTGTAGAGAGACTGATGCAGCCTCACCACCTAGCCTTCGCTCTGCTGGTGTAACAGAGTACTTCGGGTTTTCCGTATCCCAAGTTGGGTCATGAGGAAAAGTTCAGACTATCTGAATGGATAGCCCCTATCTGAATGGACCTCCTCTGGGATACCAAACTTGTATAATCTGTCCCAGTCCCTTGGTCTGGTATGGGAATTGCCTCGGGCCACTGTGTGAAGAAGTCCACCACAGTCAGGACGTATCTATTCCCTTGCTCAGTTGTGAGTGGGGGTCTAAAAACATCCATAGAATGGATCCGCTGGAATGGCGAACCACTCCCTATAAGCTAAAGTGGGGCCTTCCCACTTTCTGACATCCCCTCCTCCTTCGACAACGTTCACACTTTCAGCACCAATCCATTACATACAGGTACTTATACCCCAACCCAATAGAATTGATCACAAAGCTGCTCGCCTGTCCTCTTTTCTTTAAAGTGCACTGGGTGAGGATGGCGTCAAATCAATTGCAGCTTTGCCTTACGCCCATCAGTGCTTTCCTACCGCTGATAAAGGTGGCCATCCTCCAACACCAGCGAATCAAACATACCCCAGTAGCCTATTCATCTTTGGTCACCCTATTACGGCTATTATACCACTTCTGACACCCGTTGTTAGGATAATAGGTGTAAAATTGGAAACTGTAAATCTCTTGTAATCAATCCAGAACTCAACTAACTCAAAAACAGGACGAAAAACTTTTCGTGCATTTAGAAACACAATGGGTCATATGTTTCCACAACAAAATTTTTTCCCCATGTAAATTACAAAAATATACTTAGACAAAAAATAATAAAATACACTTCTGGTTAGAAATTAAAATAAATGTATAAAACTTTAACGGAAATATAATTTCCCCTTATGGGCAACAACCCGTGTCGGGGAATGAGTATTAAAAGTATATAATATAATATAATCATATTATGAACATATCATGCTAAGTGTAGTATTGCATTCTTATTATATTATCAATATTTCTCTTCTTGCCATCATTTTCCGTCATATCTTTATAATTAAAAAAAAAATGTTATCTCTCTTAATGGTTTTTCCCTGGTTGCCAAGTTAGAAGAAGTAGGTAGGTCTTTAGCGCAGTTTTGGTCTTTCTGCAGGTGAGTTTATTAAAATTGATCTAAGGTCCGGAGGAAAACTATTAAAAACTATCACACCTTGATAGAGGTGTGAGGAAAACTATTAAAAACTATCACACCTTGATAGATCAACTTACATTGTCTGCATCTGCATCTTCATCAGCTAAACTCGCGAGACAGCTTTTTGAAGGTTTTTCCGGCTGTCGAATGGGAATGAATGAGCCAGATCCAGAACTTGAAGAGGCCTGTAAAGACCATCTGAATGCCCCGGATGACGACGCAGTCTGCGGTGTTGGGAGCTGAAGAGGCTGGCAAACCGGAGGTTTGGTGGGCGATGCTGAGCTTCCATTCTAGAAGTAAAGAGAATATTTATTCGCGTATCGACCACCACATAACAAAGCGGTAGTAACCATTTACATATAAGGGCAATAACATATATTGGTAACATATAAGGGCAGTTGAGTTTAAAACAGTGACTAACTGTTAAGAGAGTAGGGTGTCGCCTGAAGAACCTCCTGAGCGATGAGATGGCAAGGCCAAAGTTGTCCATCGATTTGACAGGTCTGAGCCACGCGGATACAGACGATGCAATAGTGCTCTGCTCAAATTTTGAGTCACAGAGCAGGATAACACCAACGTCTCGAGCATGTCGAATAACACGACCAATCGCTTGGTTCACCGCTTTTGTTGCTTCAGCTCTGTACCAATCTTGGCCTTTGAAATTCTAAAGAGAAGTAAATGCAATAGAATAGTAACAATCCGGAATTGAAGGTTTGTAATAGCGGTTTCGGCTAGGTCCCAACGGTGTTGGAATATTTTGGAAGCACTTACTTGAACACGAAGGCAATCGACATACTTCATTTTGGATTTGACACGAGGATCATAATAGGGCGGATAAGGTAGGCCACAGACAACAACTGCTCGGCCATATTGGTCACTGAAGTCTATCCCTTCTGACATCTTCCCTCTGCATATTCCCATTAGAACGCCTCCTCTGCCCTCAGTTATCGCCGTCCTGTACCCAACAACTGCATCATTGAAGCGCCTTTTGTCCGTCTCCTCCGAGAATATGGGCTATAAATCACGATATCATAAAAGTAATATTGCCAGACGTATAGGTGGTAGAAAGATGTCGTGTTTTGAGCATGATTAACTGATCACGTCAAATCGCACCGATTGAATAAAACAAAATATTGTGACTCAAGATGGATGTCTTGTTCATTTGTTATAAATACGGGCAAGCCCAATTACAATTTCTTTAATAATAGAATATAAAGTATACATACTAACAGAATTAGGTATGAATTACTGAACAGAATGAAGTATAAGTACATGTAACAGAATTATGAAGAAAAAAAACGACGATTATATCTACCGGAATGACAATGTCATATTTTTATTTTTATTTCATATTTTGTTTATTTTTAATGTCATTAAAAATAAAATTACTACTGAAAGTAAGGAAGGCTTTGAGTGGCGATCAGAGAAAATTATTTGATTCGTGATAAGGGAGAGGTGAAGAAATCAAGGTCAGGGTGGATCTGCAGCATCGCATTTACTTCACGGGGGATTCTGGAAAGGGGTCTGTGATAAAGATAATTTGTTGAGCTGAAGGGAATATGGAATAATGAAGCCGAGCGAGAATGGAACTGGGGGACTGAAAAATTGATTTGTGTAAGGAGTGAGGGGCAGTCAATAGGTCCGTTCACCAACTTGTAAAGGAAAGCGATGTCTGTCCATTTAGTCATAGCATGATGCTGGAAGCCGGCAATATCACAAGATTCTCCAACTAGCTCCTAACCCATAAATGTGGATAAAGCAGAATAGTATGTGACAGTACAAGCAATGACCCAAACATAACAGTTGACGGAACATTCACATGACGTTTAAATTCATAGAAAATGTCAAAGTTGTGAGTCATGAGAAAAAAATTGTACAGTTATTAAAAAGTGTGACTGCTTATAATCACCTTGTCATACGAATATGAGGGTTGCATCCAAATTTTCTGCAATTTTCCGGCCTTTTCGCATATTTTGTGATACAGTAAAAGCCCCTCATCTTTAGGGTGGACAAGGGCAACAAATATGATTCTGAAGTAATGACAGTAAAAGACTCACTTTGATAACAGTCAGACGGTCCCACAGGCCTTTGAATTTCCAGCAATTGATAGCTTTGTTCATAGCTTGATAAGAAGGAAAAAACACTAGAACACCGTCAGGTATGAGGCGAATAAAGTTTAGTAACGTCAGTCCTAATTCTTCCCAATATTCTAAATTATCTCTGAAAACGAGAAACAATCATTAGGATAATTATTTACGTTTTCTGCGTGATGAAAGACAAGAGAGATGGTCGAATAACATACTTGTTATGGAAGTTGTATTGCAGCTGAATGTTGTTTGGTCCTTTTCCAATAGCAAATATCATAAACTGCAAAAAGGATAGTTTTTGTCACCAATTGAAACACCGGAACTACTATTAGATTAGATTAAAAACAGAGACTCTGCCGCACTGAAACCTGTGCTTATTGTGTGGAGAGTTGACAGGGTGCTGTCATGGTCAATTTCCCGAACCTTCAGTCCCCATATCCTACTACAGGCTCTTTGAGTACACATACTGCTTTCAGGTGTGAGTTCGAAGTGAGCTTGCTGTCTAGTATTATGCCTACATATTTGGATCCCCTCACACATACCCCTGACATCCCCACGCTCCATGATTCCAGGGTGATACGCTTTCTGGTGAACAGCCACTGGTGTGGTCATTACACCACACTTCCACGGCTCCCAGGGCTGCCTGAGCCATCTCCTGAATAGTACTCAGAAACCTGCCCTGGATAAGTATGACTAGATCATCCACATATCCCTGAGAGTAATAACCGCTCTAACTCAGTGTTTGGATGAGGCTATCAACGACCACGTACCACAACAGAGTTGACAGAACTCCCCCCTGAAGACAACCCCTAGTCGTAGTTACCACAAGCCTTTCCTCAACATTGACACCTTCACCTGCTATTACTATCAAAACTACTAATACTTGGTATCATTTCACATAGGCCTCATGTGGCATCATTAGTAGTTCAGTAACACTATAAAGTTATTATAATCATTTTCATCACCTGTATTAGGTTGACAACGTTAAAATTATATTCACTTCTAAAAGTTCCGTGAAATGATTCGTGCTTATTTCTAATATTATATTCACAAGTTAGTAGACGATACTACAGTATGGCGACGAGGAAAAGAAATAAAACCAGACAAAGAACAGACGGGACAGAAGAGGATACAGAGAAGGTAAACCGCCTTTTCGCTTTCAAAGATTTCAACGTAGAATGTTTCAATCCCGAGAACGAAGAATGGGAGTACTGGTATTCTCGTTTCAACATAGCTCTCCGATCATGTCAAGTTGAAGATGAGACCGAAATGCGAAGGTATTTGATCGCTAAGACAGGCTCAAAACCATTTCGGGTCCTAGTGGATTTCTTCCACCCTGAGGAGTTGGAAGAAATCGATTACCACGATCTAATCGGGGTTTTGAAAAAAAATTTTGGTAGGAAAGATGTTTCCTTGAGTGAAAGACTGAAATTCACTCAAATGAATAGGTTTGAATCGGAAACAGTAACAGAGTATGTAGCTCGTCTGCGGGCCCAAGCAACGAGGTGCCAATTCGGAGTTTCATTGAGGGAACGGTTGCGTGATCAGCTATTACTAGGGATAAATGAATCTAGCTGGCAACAAGAAATCCTTCGGAAATACCCCTCTGTCAAAAGTTCGTTTGATGACATTGAATCTTTGTCTCAGTTGCTGGAGAACGCAAAAGTTCAGCAAGAGAACATTCAAACATGTAAATTTGAAAAAAATACAGCGCATAGAGTCAAGCATAGTTTATCACGCGATCTGACCTCTAAGGTTTCGGTAGTTTTACAGGAGGGAAAGCACTGTTTTAATTGTGGGGACACTCTGCATAAAGAAGGGAGCACATGTCCAGCGACGGGAGTAGAATGCCGATATTGCCATAAATCAAATCATTTTGCTCGAGTGTGCATCAAAACCGGGAGAATAAAAATACATAGGAAGAAACTAAGTACGCATCGTCTCCAAGAGCAGGCAAATTCAGATTCTGATGAAGACCACGTTGATCTTATTCGGCGAATCGAAAAGGGTTGCGAGGCATTCCTTTCTGTTCAAATAAATGGAGTGCCAATTGACATGCTTTTTGATTCTGGCGCATCAAAATCGGTTATGAGTGAAGACGTTTGGCGATCAATTGGATCACCAAGACTAAGGAAGGCGTCTTCTCTCGTAGCTTATACAGGGTTGAAAGTAGAAACCCTGGGTGAAACAACAGTTAGGGTAAAGGCTTTTAACAAGACGATTTCATTGCCCATTATCGTTTCCAAAGTTACTGATGTCCCTCTTTTTGGAATGAATTGGATTCTTGCATTCCAATTACCCCTTCCTAGAGGTGCGAAGGTTAGAAAGACTGGAGTGACTAATGAGGAAGAGGAGAAATGGAATAACAATACTGTAGAGCTGTTACAACGAGAATTTTCTGACGTATTCAAGGATGGAACAGGTACGATTAGGAACCATAAAGCAATCATACACATGAAAAGCTCAGCTGAACCGAAAATTTTTCGTCCTAGAAGGGTACCTTTTGCATTACAAGGGGCCGTCGAAAAAGAAATTGACAGGCTCGTCAGTTCTGATATTTTAGAACCAGTAGACCCAACAATCACTCCAATTGAGTGGGCCTCACCACTGGTTATATCTGTTAAAAGTAACGGCAAAATTCGACTATGTGGGGATTTCAAGGTTACAATCAATAAATTTATCCACTCGGATCACCATCCTATTCCAACTTTTGAATATTTGGTAGCGAAACTCAATGGAGGGACTCACTTTTCAATCATAGACCTCCGCGATGCATATTTGCAGATGGAAGTGGATGAGACGTCGCGGAAGTTCCTTGTAATATCTACTCACAAGGGATTTTTCCAATATAAGCGCTTACCCTTTGGGGTATCATTTGCTCCTGGGTTGTTCCAACGAACTATTGAGCAGATACTAGCTGGAATTCCAGGGGTAGCAAACTACCTAGATGATATCATCATCACAGCAGCTTCAAAAGACGAACATCTGTCACGGGTGAAACAAGTTTTACATCGGCTCAAACTTGCTGGGTTAAGAACACAACAAGAAAAGTGCAGGTGGTTCAAGGAAGAAATAGTCTATCTTGGTCACCTCATAGATAGAAATGGTATCAGGCCAACCCAAGATCACGTAGAAGCATTAGTTAAGATGCCTAATCCGAGGAACGTGAAGGAACTGAGATCGCTGTTAGGGTCTTTCAACTACTATTCTAAGTTTGTACCGAATTTGCAATCAATTTGTGCCCCTCTACACGAACTCTTGTGCAAGGGGGTAAAGTGGCAATGGACGTCAAGGGAATCGAACATTGTGAAATTAGTAAAAGAAAAACTACTGTCAGCAGATTATTTGATCCATTATGACGCCTCACTTCCACTTTTTCTTACAACAGATGCATGCGATATAGGAGTAGGAGCAGTACTTTCACATCGGCTCACAAATAACACTGAGAAACCCATAAGCTTCGCATCAAGAACTCTGACTGCAGCAGAAAAGGGATATTCGGCCTTAGATAAAGAAACCCTGGGAATAATTTTTGGGTTGAGCAAATTTAGACAATACCTATGCGGGAGACATTTCACCATAAGAACTGACCATAAACCCCTTATTCACTTGCTTGGAGAGAAGAATGAACTACCGAAACTAGCTGCAAATAGATTAACCAGGTGGGCAATAATATTATCTGGATTTGACTATGAGATCCAATATTTACCAGGAAGAGACAACCCAGCCGATGCCTTTTCAAGACTTCCGTTGACTTCTACAAATTCATCCGAACACGAAAAAGAAGGAATATCTTTTGGAGCTAAATTACTTCAAATTAGACTGGACGACATCTGCTTGACCACAAGTAAACTCAAGAGGAATTCATTGGAAGATGAAAACTTGAGTCGAATCATCACGTTTGTACAACATGGGTGGCCAAACCAGAAGGAGGCGATTCCAAAATTTTTGCACACATTTTTTGAGAAGAGGCAGGAGCTGTCTTACGAGGAGGGGGTCTTGATGTGGCAAGGACGACTCGTCATTCCTTCCAACCTGAGAGCGTCAGTCCTACACATTCTTCATGAAGGGCACCCAGGAATTACAGGGATGAGAGCTGTTGCTAGAACACATGTTTGGTGGCCAAATCTAGACAAAGACATTGAATCGCATGTGCACGCATGTTTCACCTGTCAAGAGACTCGACCCAAGGATCCTGAAGTCCCATTATTTTCCTGGTCGGTTCCACAGGAACCGTGGAGCAGGCTGCACATCGATTTCTGCGGGCCGTTTCAAAAGAAGTATTGGCTAATCGTGGTTGACGCCACTACGAAGTGGCTGGAAATATTTCCCATGGAGAAGATAACAGCCTCCAAAACTATTGACTTATTGCGCGAACTTTTTGGAAGAGCAGGACTACCACGAACCATAGTGAGCGACAATGGATCACAATTTACAAGTTCGGAATTCAGAGAGTTTTGTAAAGGAAATAACATCAGGCACATAACGTCAACCCCATATCACCCTAAAACAAATGGTTTAGCCGAAAGGGAGGTGAAAACTTTTAAACAACGAATGAAAGCGATGAGTGGTGTGACAAACATCAACCTGAGACTCCAACAGTTCCTATTTTCTTATCGAGTTACCCCTCAACGTACCACTGGTCGGTCACCGGCAGAACTATTTTATGGACGACGCATCAATTCAAGACTGGATCTGCTGCGACCTAGCTTGGATTCGAGTGTTGATACAGCATTGGTCAAACAGAAGAAGAACCACGATTATAAAGTAAAGGACCGCTCGTTTGAGGAGGGAGACTCAGTATGGGTTCAGAACCCCCACACTAATGGAAAACCATTCGTTCCAGGACTAATTAGAAAGAGAACTGGACTACACTCATATCTGGTAGATGTTGAAGGAATTGAAAGGAGGAAGCATGCAGATCAAATGAGGAGAAGGGCGAATATTGAAGAGCTTCCCAAAGGGGGAGAAGATGTGGCATCATTAGTAGTTCAGTAACACTATAAAGTTATTATAATCATTTTCATCACCTGTATTAGGTTGACAACGTTAAAATTATATTCACTTCTAAAAGTTCCGTGAAATGATTCGTGCTTATTTCTAATATTATATTCACAAGTTAGTAGACGATACTACACCTCATTAATTTACCTGTTCGTGAGGGACTACGTGGCCAAATTCGGCACTCACGACTGCAGCTCCGTTATTCTCACAAGATGGAAAGTGTTTCAATCCGAGCTCCATAATCACATTACTGAGAGGAGACAGCGTACCACTTGTCAGTATGACTGAGTGAGCATTCCACAATACTTGCATCCTTGAAAGACCATTCAAATTAATTATTTGTTAATGAACCAACAGTTAATTTTATGTATGGTTCAAGTCGGGAAAAGTGAAGGGGGAGGGAAATAGTTTCTCATTGAGGTCAGAGTATTCGAGAAACCCAGCGGGGTTTCGACACCTTCAAAATATCAATACTGCTTATTAGTCCAGTGAATATACGAATTTCAGTTTGCATTGGATACGGAATCGTTCTTTATTTTTTGATGTTGTATGGGAACATTAGGTAGTTATTAACCCAAGTAACCCCAGTCCCTCCTTTCTTCATCCGCCATCTTGAAGACTCTAACTCACTTCCAGTTCATTTTTTTTATTTTTTTTTCAAGATATGTCTATCTAATAAAATGCAGATTACTAAATTTCCAACAAATTTGACGGTTTGTTTTTGTCTTGACATGTTTTTTTTTTTTTTTTTGTTAGACCGAACGTAAGTACCTACCTATACGAGCCACGAGAAGGCAAAAGATTCCAATGGTTCATTATCGAAGACAAAAAACCAAAAGGGCAAAAATGGTTGATTCGGCAAAGTTTTCACTTTTGCTCCAAAGGAAAGGAAATTCTCCACTACTTTCATTCAATAAACGTTTTGCTGAGATCTAGCCTTCCCCCTGTTTTTGCGATAGAAAGTGGAGCAAATTTTCTTGAATTGCCAAGTTTTGCCGTTTTTTCGCCTGCTTTTAGCTCGAATGCGCTTGGCCCTACAAAAAATAAAAAATAAAATAAAATAAAATAAAAAATAAATAAACTTCCTCATCAAATTTGTTGGAAATTTAGTACTTGATCCACATTTTCTTAGATAGACATATCTTCAAAACAATGATTGGGAGTGAGCTAGAGGCCAAAAACTGAAAAAAGTTCCGATTTCTGACCGTTTTTCAAGATGGCGGACGTAGCAAGGAGGAGAGTATGACGGGGGTTACTTGCGTTAATAACTACCTAAACAAGATCAAAAAATAAACAACGATCCCGTATCTGATGCAAGTTTTTTGAGCGTCTATTGAATGAACTATATACCTGGCCACCACGCAAAAAGCGCCAATCTGCTTTTTAGGTAATTTTGATTAAGTGCACTTTTGGGTGCACCGAGTTGGGTATACAATACAAAAGCCGACATACGTGAATCCCAATAGATTTTTTAAAATAAGTAATTAGTTTCGCGTATCTGTAGATCTACAGTTTACAGATGTTGTAGTAAATCCGTGTACTAAAACGAAAATTACCAACAAAAAAAAGCAGATTGGGGTGGTGGTAATGACATTAGGTATTTCAAAAATAGAATATATGATTTATTTACCCGAGGGCAGGGTTCAGACACCACAGGTTGAAAACGATGCCTTTCGGTTTTTCGGTGGTGTTGGGTGTGTAAACTGATTTCCCAAAGTGGTTCCTCTTAGTCACAGGGTACTCCAACTCTGTGTGAACCTGGAACAATGCGTACCATCTGTAAATACACTCACAAGTAAACGAGGTTACTACGATACTCTATAAATACTGATACTCTACATAAGACCCTAGCGTAGCCGTTGTTGGCTTATTACGAGTAAATAGCGGCTTGGGGTGGCATGGAGCCCCTTCAGATCATTCAGAAGGCGATCTTGCAAGTAATTCTTGGTAAACCTAAGCAGTATTCCTCTCAAGCTCCCTATAATGATACGGGCGTATTTTCTATAAGCCAACTGTACCTCAAAGCGATTCTTCTGTCCTTCCACAAGCGCCCAAACCTTCCTCACTAGCCAAACTCGATACAACCTTCTTACGACTTACCACCAGAGCTGTGATCCCTACCCTTAAAACCCGTTTGCATGTCACCTCCTAGCGCTGTTACCACAACCTACCATTCTACGAGTATTAAGGTACACCCCACCTTCTTCAGGCACTGACCATCATTTTTGTTATTCTCCTAGCTTGTAGTTTCGCAAAACAAAAAACAAAAATAATAATAAAAACTTGAGGCAAATTCTCCATTTATATAATGTAAACACCCAAAGCACCAAACAGAAGGTAGAACTTACGATAAACGACATCTGATTCTTGGGATTGAAAACATCCAAATTGAAAGGGGCGGCAATGAAATCTGCCACCTTCTGCAGTGTACATGCTTGTTGTCGGGTTCTGTAGTTGACCGAATTGTGGGCAACAACAACCTCATAGACGGCCTGCAGTCCAACTTCAAGGTTCCCATAGACATCCTGTGTAATCTAAAGAAAAAGTTCCACTTGCTCATTTTGTACATAATGTATTGTACACATGGTACAACAACTATAAATATAACTAGACATACATTAGCCTGTTCCAATATCGTGCGCAGAACATCGGGGCGAAACTCCGAGCCTTTTTCTTTCACTGTTTTCATGAATGCGTCGAATTCTTGCTCCAAGGCCATCAATTTCTCTTTTATGATCATGAGGTCCTCAGTAGAGTATGAACGCTCTATTATATCAGCATCAGGGTCACTGAATTCATCATGCATGCGCTGCATATCCTGCAATAATGAGTACATCACTTAAGACTTGATTCAACCCGCTGGACTCATGGGAGAGAAGGAACATGGCGTATTGTTCATGCTGCAGCTGCCATTATAATACTCGTATTTAGCGGTCAAATATGTGAAAATATGGCATCTAATCTTTTCAGTGTGGTTTAATTTAAAAAAATAGTTTGTATTGATAATATCAATATCTTTTTAAATATCAATATCTTTTTATACAATATGATGCAATAATCAATGACCCATATACATATGATTGTTAGTGCCTTTTGGCAGTGAATTCTAATACGGATTTTGGTACCTATACAAATTTTAAATTCTAGTTTTAAAAATGTTGGACAGAGAATAGCTTCCTTTTCTTCAAAAATTTGCTGAAACAAAGAACCGTTGAGAAACCCAACTCCGGAATTTTGTCTGGAAATACCGCATTTTTTATACCATTAGTCAAATGGACTATTGAAAAATGACATGAACACACTATCGCAGCATTTTCATAATGTACGGGGGTGTGTGATAAAATTGCACAAATGATTAACCATTCAGTGAATTACCTCTGTAACGTCTCGGATAGCCACAGCAATATCTGTACTGCTCAGAGAAAATGAAGCGGACTCCTCGCAAATACGATCAATGTTGTGACCTTCATCTAAAATGACTATACCGCCCTGTAAAATAGGACAAACTTCATAAGTAAAGATAAAGACGTTCATTTATGTAAGGTTGGATACCAAACTATCAGGCATGAATTAGTCAGCGGGAGGCTATGATACTTACATTAAAATTTAAATTTAGCTTTCGTCGGATCCCTGAGTCGAATATATAATTGTAGGGTAAAAATATGATATCAGCTTCTTCTTGCAGAAACCTGGACATGTAAAACGGACAACATCCGTGTTTCTTGGACTTGGCCACCAAATCTTCTATGTCTCTAACTAAGAAAAAAGATCGATCTGCTTTCATCGCTTCAACTCTCGGGTAGAATCTGCATGTTTTGGCCTTCACTTGAGTCTGGCAGAAAATATTCTGAAACAATAATTACGAATAACGTCTTGTACTAGACAAGTGGTGGTGTGTCAAACACCGAGAAGGTTCGGGCGTATACCGTTTATTCCTTCGGGATGAAAAACGGCGGATTCAGGGGGGTCACGACCCTCCCGGAGAGCCGAAAATCCATCAGTCCAAATGGACAAGGACAGTCCAATGGGAGCCTCAAAAATGCTCCTCCTCATAAAATGACGCCCGCGACCGCTCGAGGGAGTAAAAATTGAGTTTGAATTGGGCATAAAATGCCGCCCGCGACCGCTCGAGGGAGTAAAAATTGAGTTTGAATTGGGCATAAAATGCCGCCCGCGACCGCTCGAAGGAGTAAAAATTGAGTTTGAATTGGGCATAAAATGCCGCCCGCGACCGCTCGAGGGAGTAAAAATTGAGTTTGAATTGGGCATAAAATGCCGCCCGCGACCGCTCGAGGGAGTAAAAATTGAGTTTGAATTGGGCATAAAATGCCGCCCGCGACCGCTCGAGGGAGTAAAAATTGAGTTTGAATTGGGCATAACATGCCGCCCGCGACCGCTCGAGGGAGTAAAAATTGAGTTTGAATTGGGCATAACATGCCGCCCGCGACCGCTCGAGGGAGTAAAAATTGAGTTTGAATTGGGCATAAAATGCCGCCCGCGACCGCTCGAGGGAGTAAAAATTGTTTTCACGAAGTATTTGAGTCGACGATTGCTCTTCTTGAAGGTCCATTCGAACTCAAATAAACACCTCGAGTCGATATTAAGTCAACTTTTTTTCGTTTTCACGATGTATTCGAGTGACGGAGAATTCCTCCTCAAATATTCCAACGTGAAACGAAATAAGAACATCCCACATCAGAAACACACATTTTTGGGGGACAACCTGAGGAACCTCTTCGTGGTGTCCTCTGGGTTACACAATTGGTGCAACAATGTGTCTAACAGTACTTACTCAGAATAAAACACCACTATTTACTAACCTTGGCGGTCATACTTTCTTCGACAGGTAATTCTGGATGAACGCACATTTGATCTCTGCTTCCCAACACAGCAGCTTTCGTGTGCATATAATCCGTTCGTCTCAACTCAGACATCGCTTTGCTAAGTTGAGAATGAGTTCGCGACGCGTAAAATATCGTTTTCTTGAAAAATGAGCCTGAAACGAAGAAAGAAGACCCAATTGTGAACATAGGGTAGCAAGAATTCGAAGGCACCTCTTGGATAGTAAAAATCATGGGAAACCTCGTACAGCATGGAAACCTCAACACAATACACTTTTACAAATTGAACACATTCAGCGCGGCCGTCACACATGTGGGACACCAGCTACTCCCCAGCCATGCGGCCGTCCCACATGTGAGCCAACTTCTACTGAGTTGTTATAGGCCTGTATAAGGGTCTCGCACTGTTTCTATCGACTCTCGTTTTCATCTGCAGGGCGATTGGAGGGTCTCTCCAGTGTAAACGTAACCTCAGTTTTAAAGTTTACTATACAAATGTCAGGGGACGCGCAAGATGCGGCGCTCCCCCACAATAAATGAAGAATGCAGGTAGAAGTTGAATGATGAAAAACTCTGCAAATTCTTGACATCACCCTTCTGTCTATACCAGACTGTATTGCAAATCGGCACCATACCATATTCTCACCGTACTCATACCATACCATACGAATTTCTTTCCTATCATACCATACTGTATTATACCAAATCATACATACAATAATATACCATACCATACTCATACCATGTCATACAAACCGAGTGAATATTGAAATGTCATCCATTTCTGACCTATATTTAAAATTTCAAGTATCTAGCTCATCATCAAAATTTAATTTGTTTAAACAAATAGGTATTATTTAAACCATTTTACAGACAAGAAACCGAGTGAATATTGCCTTGTGATCCAGTTCTGACCTATTTTTAAAATTTCAAGTCAATAGCTCATCATCAAAATTTAATTTGTATTATTACAAAAAGGTATTACGAGTATTAATTAAAATAATTTAATAATTAAAAGGTATTAAACAATTTTACAGATGAGAAACCGAGTGAATATTGCAATGTGGTCTATCACCGACTCATGGTTAAAATTTCTAGACTGTAGTTTACCGGGAAGATGAAAAAAGATAGTTTTATTCTGGGCGTCTGTGGGTTGACTCACCTAACGGGCGTTTTCGACGCGAAGTTTATTGTTTTTCCTAAACCTTTGCGCGGTCACTGTGAACGAACGGCTGGTTGCACAAAAATCCAATTGGTCTTAAAAGATTCGTAATTTTTCAGGTCATTCACTGAACTAAAAACTAAACGGTTCAGTCAAATATTTTGAGATATGACATCGTCGAAATTTTAAATTTTGTTTTGAACCCCTTCCCCTTGACCTAGGGTTATGAAAAGTTTCGAGGATCATTGCGGGGCTGGTTCAAACCCAGAAACCAAATTTCGTAATTTTAGCTCAACGCTAACTGGGCAAAGTGGCGCGGACGGCGTACGGGGAACGGCGTACGGCGGACGGACGGATTTTTTTTCATTCGATTTTCTGAATCTACGTATCTTGAAACGTAAACCAACAAATTTTGAGGGGGGGTTAAAAAAAATTTTTTCTTTGGGCGATTCCAATGGTTCATTATCGAAGATAATAAACCAAAAATGTACTAAGCATAACAAAATATTTAATCAACGTAAAACATTTAATTGAAAATTTGAATCCCCTGCTCATTGTGCCAGAGTTACCTACAGCTACCTAGTTGTCTATGGCTTAAATGCTTAAATATGCTGAAATTTTTACTCGTCTTACTTTCTATAGCCTCGTGGAGGATGCTGCTGCTTAGACTTTCTTGTTGTTTGTGTTTGTTTTGTTGTTACCACAAAACGTTTACTCATTCAGAATGATAAAAAGAAAATATATCAAGAAAGCGACATAAGAGCATTGTTAGAACAGCTTGAGTCTGACGATGCGGCTGGGACTTCTATTGTTTATGATAGAGATCCTGAAGACGAAGATGACCACGAAATGTGTATTTTGCTCACTACTTGCCAAATTTTGTTCAACTCCACTTTCTATACATGTATGCATACTTGTTTGGTTTGGTTAATGTAATAAATCATTTTACTCGACTTTTCAGTTTTTTTTTATGAGTAATTGCAGGCGAAACGTCAGCTTGAATCACCACAAGAATAGGTATACAAACCCGCATAACAACACTTGGAACTCTCCAGCCGTGCGGCCGTCCTACTAATTGCGCTCTAAATTAGGCAACTAATGTATTATGGCAACTAACAATGTATTGTTCCACATCTACAACACCAGGTGACTTGACGCAAAAACTCAAATGCGGTTGGAAGGTTGGAAATCAGGAAGTATTCCGATCTATGATCCGCATTGAATGATTTAAGCGGCTGAAGAGCCACGTTTAATAGTATTCTGGGGTGAATGTCCGCTTAGAATTGATATAAAGCCAATATATACCTCGATTAACTTACCAGGCCAGTCGGGGGAATCGGTAGCTGCAGAACTGCAACTGTTATCCATCCTTGATGTCATTTTCTTCTTTTCAACCCAGGCCAACACAGAACACAGAAGACTTAGCGTCTTACCGGTACCAGTGGGACTCTCAAGTGCAGCGACCGAACCCTTAAGACATGACAAATAAGACTAGATGAATAGAGAGAGAGACATTAACTAAACTACATTGACAGGTCGATAGCTGATTGGCAGGAAGATCATGCTCATGTTCAATCAATTACATCAAACAACACCCCTCACTTGAAGCTTAATCTTTAAATAATTGAAAACATTGAATCAAAAATTCTTACAGTTTCCAGAGCGGTGATGACTTTAACCATGTACTCTCGTTGGACATAATACGGCTGGAAAGGGAACTTGACGTTGCAACCAGCCAATTTAACTGTACATCCCGTGATAACCACATCATCAGAATCATCTAGAGGTGAAGGCTCAGCCATAGTACTGCGGTGGTGTGGGCACAGCAGACCTGGGAAATTATCGGAGTTTGTAAATTATCGTCTCTTATCCCTCATACAATAACGCACCATTGCGAATCATACAAGTTTATCAATATCTGGTACAAAATTATATCAAGAGGAGTCTACACGAACTAAATCACTCGTGAAGACAATCAGCATCACATTGATTCCTGAGAAACGGCTCAAGACAACAAGACCTCAGGAGTCCTTTACATGAAATATGAGCACACGAATTAATGTTCAACTTTTGAACTGCCGCACACAAGTGCTGTGCAGCCTTCCGACCTCAGGTTGATTCAACACTGGTAGTTCTGCAGACCTCAACAAAAGTTCAACTTCTGACTATCAATTGCTGAGTACCTACCCAGAAACGTGGATAAATTCATCCACATCGACTATCATGATGTACCACAGAGTGTAATCATTAAGATACAAAAATTAACCGTGAAGTAATCTTGCTCTTACTAATCAGTAATCTTGATGAAACTATAGTTTACTAACCTTGTTTGGCAAGACTAATATTTGGAGCAGTCCCAAGAAATCACTTCTCACTAGCACTTGTGGCCCTAAAAATAATTGTTACTTATACTACATCAAAGGAACTATAGTAACTAATTTCATTGTAAATACATGATGGAGACACTGATTGTAGCATTTCAGTTTGTGTTGATCATAACAGAAACGTTGAACATGTTCAATACTCATCTGCTTTCCCTCGCATATCGTTATCTTATCAATTACATGAATACTCAACCTATATAATATCCATGCCTACCATTCCTCCACAGTGTGGATGGCTGCGGTGTCTTATCACAGGGATCGGCCACCTTGCTCTCGGTAGGAGCGCTGAAGTCGACAGGGCTATTTAAAACATAGCAGAGCCAATTTTCGAGAAGTACCTAACTGGTTCTTTCTCCATTTTACTGATTTTGTAACAAATTTTGTCTCCTATTTTTGCCGAGTAGCCCCTCAGTTTATAAATGTTTTACACTGAACACGATGGTGAAGTCAGAAATGCGATGCCTCATGCTTGTGTCAGATTGGAGCAGATGAACAGTGAAGAACATCACAAGTAACAACGACGTTTCTTCATCTTCGAAGGGCTCCAGTTTGATAATCGGAGCAACCACCTTGTTGAGCGGAAAAAAACCTTTAAAATGAGGTGTCACCTGTTAGACACATTCATTTTTGGAATTTTCGTGCAATTCCCCACCCGTAAAACTCCCAAAACCCGACCAGGAAACCCCAAGACCAGAACTACTGAAATGAAGAAACAAAATATTTTAGCATAACTTCCTACCATCAAAGTCTCAAAATTAGATAGGTTAGTCTTAACTTACTCAAAATTGGGATGACTCGAGCAACACCAATTTAAAAAAATCCTCATTCATGTAGCATGGCTGTAAGAGAGAATTTTCGAAGAAAAAACTGGTTTTATGTCAATCTAGCTGTCAGGCCAGTCGCAGACGGGCAGAACTCGGGGTGTGTCCATCTACCTCTGTTATATTTCGGCTTCCCTATAAGTAAACCCCCTCCCCTATTCATCGGATCCGGAAGTGAACCCCCCTATGTCCTTCCCTGATCGCGGAAACCTTTAAATACGGGAGAAGGGTTCTTGGATCCATTGAGCCGTTTTTGCGTGATTGAAGGACAGACAGAGGGACACCAAATTCAAAATTGGCATGGTTCGACTCCATTTCACGCAAAACGAATACCTAACTGTAGTAAACATATTCAAAAATGCCCAAGGAATATGAAAATCGTCTTTAAATTTAGTTAGGTATGTACATTTCTTCATTTTACTGTCATTAACAAATTTTGTCTCGTGTTTTTCCCTAAGTAACACCTCATAGTCCTGGAGCCAGCTCTGAAATCATGTCAATTTTAGAGGACGATTTTCAAGATAGAGGGGTTGTTGCGATATTTGTTTAAATTCGTAAAGTGATATTACCTCAGTAATTATGTACTTAAGGATCTTGATGAAATCAAATATAAACACTTCACTTATAAAGCAAAACTTATTTAATCAAATGTGATTGTATTAAACTCGGTACAAGACTTGATGGTAACAACGCTGTAGAACTAATGAAAATTCAAGTTGGCTGTCTTCTTCGGGAATGCACTTCAGAGAGCGCTAGTTGACCATGACGTCACCATTGTAGTGAGGTTGGTTTTCAACACCCCCTCCCAACCGCAACATACAGAGAGTGCAGCAACCGGGACGAGAGTATGCTGCTGAAGGTGATGTCAGCTTCACAGCGTCAAAGACACAGGTGGAGGCGTGAAGTCAATGACTGCTAGCAGCCGCCACTGGATATCTTCTCCCATAATGGGCTGTATTCCCTACGAGTGAATTTTTTTTTAATCCATTCGGTACATAACAATAGACAAACAATAATTGAGTCGATCTGAAATCAAAGGGCGTGATTAGTTTATATTCAATCAAGTTTGGAGAGCATAATGTCTCTAAATTTAATAAGTAAATTTGTTTTTCACAAGAGGTTTTGTAAAAGTGTCTGCCAGTTGGTTATAGGTTTCAATCCAGGTTATTTTCAGATTTCCCTTTTTGAACTGTTCACGTACATATAAATAACATAGCCTCACAAGGTGTTTCATAGCAGATGATTCGTCTATTTCTGCCAGCCTTATCGCAGGTTTACAATCCTCAAACATTGTGGGAATAATGTCAAGATTAAGAATGACTTCACACATATTCCTGATACTTGCTAATTCCCTAGCTGCATGACTCATGGCAACAAACTCACTTTCAGAGAAGCTTAGTGCCACATGAGTCTGTTTCTTGGTTTTCCAAGATATTGGGTCGGTCCAAGAGGGTAACAATGTAACCAGTTGTGGAATGGCCATCAACGTCTTTGAGTCCCAAAGACGCATCCACAAAGCAGTTCACATCATTGGGACTTCCTCTGAACATGATGTCTGCAGTGCATAAATTTTACATGATGTATGATGATTTTACATGATCATGTAAAATTTATAATGCATAATTCATCCCCCCACTAGGGGACCGAAGTCCATAGAGAGCCTTGACGCGATGGGACATGGTCATGGAGCTGAGCCTCGTGCCTCCCTCCCCAATCCTTGGGGGTAAAGCAGTAGCTTCTTCAAAGCGGGCCTGCAACTGGTCTGGCATCTGGGGAAAAGGACAACAGCCAGGAAACTGGAATTTGTCCAATCCCTCAACCGGTACCACGGGAGGGGGGAGGGGGGGAGCCACTGGCACCAGATGCATCGCATCCAATTTGGATTATCCCCCCACCACTGTCAGTTGGGAGCTTTTGTCGCTGCGTTAATTTGTCACGACACTTCCCCCCCCCCCCACCACTGTCAGTTGGGAGCTTTTGTCGCTGTATTCTTTTGTCACGACACCATCCACCCACCACTGTCAGTTGGGAGCTTTTGTCGCTGCGTTAATTTGTCATCACGACACTTCCACCCCCCCCCCCACCATTGTCAGTTGGGAGCTTTTGTCGCTGGGTTAATTTGTTACGACACTTCCCCCCCCCTCCACTGTCAGTTGGGAGCTTTTGTCGCGACCCTTTCCCCCCACCAATGTCAGTTGGGAGCTTTTGTCGCGACCCTTTCCCCCCACCAATGTCAGTTGGGAGCTTATGTCGATGCGTTAATTTGTCACGACACTTCCCCCCCCCACCATTGTCAGTTGGGAGCTTTTGTCGCGACCCTTTCCCCCCACCACTGTCAGTTGGGAGCTTTTGTCGCTGTGGTCTTTTGTCGCGACACTCCCCCCCCCCCCCCCCCACAACCACTGTCAGTTGGGAGCTTGTGTCGCTGGGACCTTTTGTCGCTTGTTTCTTTTGTTACAACATCATGAATTGGGCCGAGAACGGACGAGATTTACCCCAAGTCGTCATTGGGACTCCATCCTACGACCCTCCGATCAGTGATGGATCTTACGACTCGCGTATGGATCGTATGTGTCAAGAATTTATGCTGAACACGATGGTGAAATCAGAATTGCCACATCTTATTCCGCTCTCAAACTGGAGCACTTTGAAGATGAAGAAACGTGGTTGATACTTGAGATGTTCTTCATGGACATCATGATCTTTGATGGAGACATTTTACATAGAACCAATTATTTCTTCGAAAATTCGCCCTTATAGCCATGCTGCATGACTGACAATTTTCTGAGATGGAATTGCGAAGTAAAAAATTGGAATTCATCTGATTCCAAATTTTATTTAGTCTATTAAAATGCCATGTTCCTGTTAAACACAGAATTAGAAATTTATCTGATAAATTTCTTATTTCCAAAAAATGTGAAAAGTGAATAATCAGATGCTTAAGAAATTCAATAACTGGTACATTTTCCCTATGGTTGCTCTGAATGCAAGTTTTCATAGAAGCCGTTTGACAGCCGGACGACATCCCACTAGATTGACCTCAGAATACTTTGGCACACACATCAAGGGTGAATATGGCTAATTAAAACTACCGAGCGACAACAGCCCAATTCTTAGGCGCCATTCAATCCGTGCATGCTGCCCGATAGGTTTCTGGCTTATACCGACATCTTATTACTAGGACGCAAGTTTATAGTCGCGGCTGATGACAAAATTGAGAAACGACATCCGATTTTCCATGTTGAACCGTTTGAAGTTACCGGCAGACAATAATTTGAATTTCCCGCCACGTTGAAGAAATGGGCGTGGTGAATGCGATTGAGGAGGCACTGCCGGAAGAGCTAAACAGCTGGCAGGTTTCAGCAGTCGGGAAATCGGGTGTGGAGTTTCTGGTTGCTTACGTTTGTGACTAGTGTTCATTTTTCCTTCGTTCGTCATTAAATTTCCCTTCATCAACAATATTGTTTTCGTTCCTTGTTTTCGAACAAACGCTGGTTCGGTATCGAAATAGCGAGCGAAAATGGTGATCAAAGTCTACACTTCCGGGATATCTGGAAACAAAGAGGTGAGAATTTCCCTTTGCCGCGATTTCCACAGTTTTTGTAACCTACTGTTCTTTGTCAAAGTTAAAATAGCCGCTTTGCTGTATTTCTCCTTGCTGTAATAGGCTCCAAAAGTGGTACTTCTTCCTCTTGAAACCCGATATTGTTACTTTAATAGCACCACTCTGATACCTACAAGTGTCAATGCCTTATTTTAAAACAGGTTTTTCTATACGGCCGTCACCGGCCTGCATTCTTCAAGTTCACTTGCGGCCTTTCACGTTGCACAGTTCACTGACTTCGCACAAATATACACTTTCTTAGAAACAAGTCGTTCTGAGTTTTCACTTTATAAACAACACATTTTAGTGTTTGAAAATTGACGAACGTCATGTTTTATTGGATGCCAAGGTCGGTTTCGAAAGTCTGGGCTCGTATAATTAGCCTGCTTCCTTGTACGAGTAGGTTTGTGTCAAAGCTACACCACAATTTTTTGTACATAAACAAGTACGTACGTATCGAACATCTAACTCCTTCAGCATTCTTGAGTATTATGTTGAGTACGCCCCTGTGATCTTACTTCATCATTATTTATCACCGGAAACACTGGATGTCGACCAATTCAAGTAACTTCGTAAATCATCGAATTCAACGACGAACAAATTAATATTGAGTTGAATTCGTGAAACCACTTGTTGAAATCAGCGTCCATCTCAGTGAAATGGAACGTGTTGTTTACTTTTTGCCTTGGCGACTGATCCATCAACGTTATAATATATTCGAAGGCCGGTCGTACCGGAGAAGTCCGTTCTAAATTTGCACGGTCCTATTAATAGTTGGATTGTAGAATAAAAAATACCTCCTTTGTCCCTTGCAAGCGATCGAATTAACGAGTGGAATGATTGGTCAATGATTGACATGACCTGAGGCGTCCGGCAAAAATAAACTAGCAAATCGAAACATTCGTTGAGTATCTCAGTTTACTAAATTCGTAAAAATATGAGTTTTTTGTGAAAGGTAGGTATCGTAAAAATATCAAAACCAACACAGATATTGATAATTGAACAATTTTTTTAGTTTCTTAACGATTGAATAAGTTGGTAGCAACTAACTTCTATTTTTATTAAAAAAGCTCCCCTGGACCCCCGGATGACATGGAACATGTTTTAACCAAATTTAGTGCAGAACCTTTGGTCGTAGGAAGGCATAGAAAGCTCATCAGGTGCACTGTCTTCAGATTTCAGATACCCCATTGAACCTACCATTCAAATATCAGGTTGACTAGGAGAGAAGATAGCCTCTGAGCTCAGTCAGCTGATCAGGTGCAACGTCGTCAGATTTCAGATGCCCCATCGAACCTATCAGCTTTCCAGGTTGACTAGGAGAGAAGATAGCCTCTGAGCTCAGTCAGCTGATCAGGTGCAATGTCGTCAGATTTCAGATGCCCCATCGAACCTACCATTCAAATATCAGCTTTCCAGGTTGACTAGGAGAGAAGATAGCCTCTGAGCTCAGTCAGCTGATCAGGTGCATTGTCATCAGATTTGAGATGCCCCATAGAACCTACCATTAAAATATCAGCTTTCTAGGTTGACTAGGAGAGAAGATAGCCTCTGAGCTCAGTCAGCTGATCAGGTGCAATGTCGTCAGATTTCAGATGCCCCATCGAACCTACCATTCATATATCAGCTTTCCAGGTTGACCAGGAGAGAAGATAGCCTCTAAGCTCAGTCAGCTAATCAGGTGCAATGTCGTCAGATTTCAGATGCCCCATCGAACCTACCATTCAAATATCAGCTTTCCAGGTTGACTAGGAGAGAAGATAGCCTCTGAGCTCAGTCAGCTGATCAGGTGCAACGTCGTCAGATTTCAGATGCCCCATCGAACCTACCATTCAAATATCAGCTTTCCAGGTTGACTAGGAGAGAAGATAGCCTCTGAGCTCAGTCAGCTGATCAGGTGCAACGTCGTCAGATTTCAGATGCCCCATCGAACCTACCATTCAAATATCAGCTTTCCAGGTTGACTAGGAGAGAAGATAGCCTCTGAGCTCAGTCAGCTGATCAGGTGCAATGTCGTCAGATTTCAGATGCCCCATCGAACCTACCATTCAAATATCAGCTTTCCAGGTTGACTAGGAGAGAAGATAGCCTCTGAGCTCAGTCAGCTGATCAGGTGCAATGTCGTCAGATTTCAGATGCCCCATCGAACCTACCATTCAAATATCAGCTTTCCAGGTTGACTAGGAGAGAAGATAGCCTCTGAGCTCAGTCAGCTGATCAGGTGCAATGTCGTCAGATTTGAGATACCCCATCGAACCTACCATTCATATATCAGCTTTCCAGGTTGACCAGGAGAGAAGATAGCCTCTGAGCTCAGTCAGCTAATCAGGTGCAATGTCGTCAGATTTCAGATGCCCTATTGAACCTACCATTCATATATCAGCTTTCCAGGTTGACCAGGAGAGAAGATAGCCTCTGAGCTCAGTCAGCTAATCAGGTGCAATGTCGTCAGATTTCAGATGCCCTATTGAACCTACCATTCAAATATCAGCTTTCCAGGTTGACTAGGAGAGAAGATAGCCTCTGAGCTCAGTCAGCTGATCAGGTGCAATGTCATCAGATTTCAGATGCCCCATCGAACCTACCATTCAAATATCAGCTTTCCAGGTTGACTAGGAGAGAAGATAGCCTCTGAGCTCAGTCAGCTGATCAGGTGCAATGTCGTCAGATTTGAGATACCCCATCGAACCTACCATTCATATATCAGCTTTCCAGGTTGACCAGGAGAGAAGATAGCCTCTGAGCTCAGTCAGCTAATCAGGTGCAATGTCGTCAGATTTCAGATGCCCTATTGAACCTACCATTCATATATCAGCTTTCCAGGTTGACTATAATAGGGGGGGGGGGGGGGGGTCGCTACTTTCATAACGCAATTTCGTGACCATTTTGGCAAGTTAGCTCACGACTAAAACATGTTCCATGTTGAAATGCAACTTTTATTGCATCAACTTGTTACCTGGACGAAAGTCACAGTAGGTACTTCAGTCTGAAGAAAATTCTATTGTGATACGTACAAGTTCGAAGTCTTCACACTTGTACGTATCACACTAGAATTTTCTTAAGAAACAACAACGTGATTCGACCTGTGAGTAACTATCCACTTTATCTTCTTCTCGTAGGAGGTTAGCGTCAATCAATGGAATGGTGATGAGTTGTGTCATGCTACTTCATGAAATCAGATGTGATAATATCACATCTGATTTCATGAAGTAGCATGAAGTAGCATATTATGCAACTTGATTGGCGATATCGGCAGTTTTAAGTGAATTTTCGAGGAAAATGTCACTTTAGGGGAGTTTTAAGGGGGGAAAAATTACCCATGAATTCCAAAAATGAAACAGTCTGACAATGCCACCTCATTTTAAAGATGTTCTAACGCTGAACACGATGGTGAAATCAGAATTGCCACATCTTATTCCGTTCTCAAACTGGAGCACTTTGAAGATGAAGAAACGTGGTTGATACTTGAGATGTTCTTCATGGTTAGCCTACTTTAATCTGATAATGGAATGAGATATCGCAATTCTGACTTCACCATCGTGTTCAGCGTATAAAAATCTATCAACTGAGATGTTACTCGGCAAAAAAGGGGACAAAATTGGTTCTGAAACCAGTAAAATGGAGTCATCTTACATTAAACAAGTTATTTCTTCCGAAAATTTGCTGGTATAGCCATGCTGCATGGCGGTGGATTTTCAATTTAGAAAGGTTAAAACCTAAAAAACGAAAAAATTGAGATGTCATGATGTATAATGTGTGTATAATATTAATAATATGATGAATCCAAAAACTAAACAATTTTTCTTTTTTTTTTTCTTGGGCCTCTTTGTGTACCTAGATGTACCTACAACTACAATGAAATAACCGCAAAAAACGTATGAAGAATTTCACGCTGAATCTGAATTATGCCCATTGCAGATACGAGCATATAACGCCGACAAAATCCCTCAAACTCATTTATTTACGTATCCAAGCGTAGATAAAAAAAATTATTATTATTTCTACGTCCCCTCAAAGTATCAACTATATACCAGGAAATATCAACGGAAATCCGGTACGGATGATAAGGTTTTGTTGTTGTCACTATACGACACCTCATCAAAACACCAAATGGAGAATGACACCAACGAAAATAAAATAATGAAAAACAGTGAATATTAGGAGTAAATGAAATAGAAATTGTTTAGGTTCGAATAATTAACTACTGTTTACTGAATATAACTTTAATAATATAAGTCAGATACACACTACCGAACATCATGAAGGTCGCTCATGCCTTATGGATCCTCCTAAGTAGTCGGTTATGGAACGTACGTGCCGTCCTAATGCAAGACAGTAAACCGGTCTGTTACGCCTCTCGTTCTTTGACAGCTAGTGAGGCCAATTATGCCCAAATCGAAAAAGAGTTGCTAGCCATTACATTCGCATTTGCAAAATTTCATACTATTGTCTATGGTCGCAAAGATGTTACGGTCCACACAGATCACAACCCCTTAACGTCTATCATCACAAAAGACCTGAATAAAATAACAAACAATAGACTAAAACGGCTGCGACTGAAATTATTGCCTTATCAATTTTATTTGAAATATTTGTCAGGCAAATATATGCATTTTGCTGATCTGCTGTCACGTGGTCACGTGATTCTGCTGTGGATGAACTAGCCACTCCTGTCCTTGCCAGATTTAGGGAACAGACTAGAAATGACGAGTCGTTATGTAAAGTAGCGAAGTACTATGTTGAGGGATGGCCACAGAACGTACCGGTTGGTGATCCGGAGGTGAGCCATTATTTTAATTGCCGGGATCACATAACTGTTTCGGGTGGATTGATTTACTTAAACCAGTGTGTTCTTGTACCCCAAAGTCTGAGGAGGTTCACAATGTGTAATGGAGGAAGCTCATACTAATATCTAACAGAAATAACAAGGCAACGGGTAGAAAGATTGGAAGAATTAGTTGTGTCAAAAATCTTCAAGAAAGTAAAATTACAACTCGTTGGATAGTTTTGTTTGTAGCCGTTTTTCAAAAATCAGTCGTATAGAAATGTAGTTATAATATTGGCAAACTGAATTAAACCTTTCGCACTTATTATAATTAAAAGTTTAATCATTAAACTTTTTGCAAATTGAATTAAATTTTTCGCACTTGTAATTGAACCATTCGCAAATGTTATCAAATCATGACAATTTCATGATGTGAGTCCATAAAGCAATACCTTCTCTGTAGCGAGTTAATTACTTCCTCTATGAGTCAACAATACCTTCTCACCTTCTCTGTGTGTGCACGCAGATACGGTGCGTCAATCTTTCTGTCAATACCCGTTTGCGTATGGTTCGAAGTGATCACTTATATATATATATATATATATATATATGTACGTAAACCCCCGCTAGAGGCGCCTTTTCAATACGTATTGACGGGCCACTGGCGCCCGCCGCGGGCGCCTCTACCGGTAGCTTGTACACGACATTTAGATGTATCCCCGCGGCAGTGGCTCCCGAGCTGGTAGCCTCTAGCGGGTGCTCCTACGGGTTTGAAGGGGCTAATAGAAGATAATAAACCAAAAACTCTGCAAATTCTTGACACAACGGTTTATTATCTTCCTTGTGCAGATCACCCTTCTGTCTATACCAGACTGTATTGCAAATCGGCACCATACCATATAAAAATTGGGGCTAAAATAAAATAAAAAAATAAAAGAGGGGCTAAAATTCTCGACTAGGTAGGTAGCGAATCTTGAAATCCTGAATATGGGGCTATGATTGAGCCGAAACTGGTTCAAAAAGGGATGGCCTGACTAACAACGAGAGCCCCGGTCACTTTCTGAACAGGTTTGCGTCCAAAAATGATTAACCAAAATTCTCGACTAGGTAGGTAGCGAATCTTGAAATCCTGAATATGGGGCTATGATTGTGCCGTATCTGGTTCAAAAAGGGATGGCCTGACTAACAACGAGAGCCCCGGTCACATTCTGAATAGGTTTGCGTCCAAAAATTATTAACCAAAATTCTCGACTAGGTAGGTAGCGAATCTTGAAATCCTGAATATGGGGCTATGATTGTGCCAAAACTGGTTCAAAAAGGGATGGCCTGACTAACAACGAGAGCCCCGGTCACTTTCTGAATAGGTTTGCTTCCAAAAATTATTAACCAAAATTCTCGATTAGGTAGGTAGCGAATCTTGAAATCCTGAATATGGGGCTATGATTGAGCCGAAACTGGTTCAAAAAGGGATGGCCTGACTAACAACGAGAGCCCCGGTCACTTTCTGAATAGGTTTGCGTCCAAAAATTATTAACCAAAATTCTCGACTAGGTAGGTAGCGAATCTTGAAATCCTGAATATGGGGCTATGATTGAGCCGAAACTGGTTCAAACAGGGATGGCCTGACTAACAACGAGAGCCCCGGTCACTTTCTGAATAGGTTTGCGTCCAAAAATTATTAACCAAAATTCTCGACTAGGTAGGTAGCGAATCTTGAAATCCTGAATATGGGGCTATGATTGAGCCGAAACTGGTTCAAAAAGGGATGGCCTGACTAACAACGAGAGCCCCGGTCACATTCTGAATAGGTTTGCGTCCAAAAATTATTAACCAAAATTCTCGACTAGGTAGGTAGCGAATCTTGAAATCCTGAATATGGGGCTATGATTGTGCCGAAACTGGTTCAAAAAGGGATGGCCTGACTAACAACGAGAGCCCCGGTCACTTTCTGAATAGGTTTGCTTCCAAAAATTATTAACCAAAATTCTCGATTAGGTAGGTAGCAAATCTTGAAATCCTGAATATGGGGCTATGATTGAGCCGAAACTGGTTCAAAAAGGGATGGCCTGACTAACAACGAGAGCCCCGGTCACTTTCTGAATAGGTTTGCGTCCAAAAATTATTTACCAAAATTCTCGACTAGGTAGGTAGCGAATCTTGAAATCCTGAATATGGGGCTATGGTTAAGCCGAAACTGGTTCAAAAAGGGATGGCCTGACTAACAACGAGAGCCCCGGTCACTTTCTGAATAGGTTTGCGTCCAAAAATTATTTACCAAAATTCTCGACTAGGTAGGTAGCGAATCTTGAAATCCTGAATATGGGGCTATGATTGTGCCGAAACTGGTTCAAAAAGGGATGGCCTGACTAACAACGAGAGCCCCGGTCACTTTCTGAATAGGTTTGCTTCCAAAAATTATTTTCTAAAATTCTCGAGGAGGTAGGTAGCGAATCTTGAAATTCTGAATATAGGGCTATGGTTAAGCCGAAACGGGTTCAAAAACTCTGCAAATTCTTGACACAACATTTCTTTATCTTCTTTGTACAGATCACCCTTCTGTTTAGATCATTAGGTCTAAATGTCTAGATCCTAAATGTTAGATTTATTGTTATTATGAATTATCACTAACTATTAATAATTTTATCAAGAACCTAGTGAAAATTTTTATAATTTATTGTTAGGAATTAATCATTTGTATTTATTATTAATAATTACAGTGACCATACTTCCCCTTGATCCCCACAACCCGCCCTTGAGGTACATATATATTGTGAAATAAATTGATTGATTGATTATTATTATTATTAATTATGATTAATTAATACGATATAAATCTGAGGTTTTTAATACTACGTCGGTAATAATTTTTCTATAAAAGAAGTACCTACCAACAAACATTCGAAATTACCTTCATTTCCGTAGCACGAAACGCACCTCAGAACAACAAACTCGACATCACTTAAGCCATATGATGTTCCAAAGAGCTTGTTAGTATGAAAATGGACCTGTATTTCAACAGTTGTGAAAGAATTTTTTTTTTTTTTTTTTTTTCTCTTTAATATATTTTATTGCGCCAAGTATATACAAGTAAACTTATAAGCAATATTCGTATGTTGAATTTTAAATTAAATGTTCAAAACTAAAGTACATCACTTAGTCTTATATTGTTCTGACGTTTTCACATTAGTTGAGCAAGCTCATGCGGTTTGGTACGTTTCAATCTTCGGAGTAGATCATCTGTGTCTAGGAGTCGGACAACATCGTCGTTGACGTGATCTTGTAGCCTCATTAAGTGGTTGATGGCTTGGTTGCGTATGACCTCATTGACCGATTCCACTTGAAGCTCGTAGTGTAATCGGTCGTTACGAAAGTATCTGTATGCATCTGTGCATGAACGCAGAACATTATTCTGGAATCGCTGAATAATGTTGCGATTGCTAGGTGCGGTGCATCCCCACAATTGTGCACCATAAGTCCATACGGGTCTCAGGACTTGTTTGTACAGAATGAGCTTGTTATGAATAGACATTTTTGACCGCCTACCCATAAGCCAGTACATTTTTCTGAATTTTACTGTGAGCTCGGTTTTTTTCTTTTTTACATGCTCTTTCCATCTCAGTTTGGCATCAAGTGTCATTCCAAGATATTTTGCTTCGTTAGCATGTGGGATTGCCTGTCCATTGAGGTAAGCAGGCACATAGTTGCATTTCTTATTAGTGAAGTCAACGTGCACTGATTTTGCCTCATTTAGTCTGATTCTCCATTTAGTTGTCCAGGAGTGAATGCGAGAGATGGATCGGTTTAGTTTATTTACTGATTCGTTATTGGTTTCCCCGATTGCCAGGACTGCAGTATCATCCGCAAAAGTGGCAGTTGTGTTTTCTTCAATTTCTGGCAAGTCGCTGGTATATAGCAGGTAAAGTAGGGGTCCCAATACGCTGCCTTGTGGCACACCTGCCTGGATCTTTTTGGGTTCTGAAAAGGCGTCATCGTGTTTAACTCGAAAGTATCGATCAGCAAGATATGACTCAAGAAGTGCTGCATAGCTTGTAGGTAGCATTTTACGAAGCTTATAAACTAGCCCTTCATGCCACACTTTGTCGAACGCCTGGGTGACATCCAGAAAAACGGCGGAGCAGACTTTTCTTTCTTCCAGCGCTCTCTCGATTATGCTTGTGATTCTGTGAACTTGATCAATAGTTGAGTGATGTTTTCTGAAACCATACTGATGTTTCGGAATCAGTTTGCGTTCTTCTATGATCTTCAAGAGTCTCTTATTTATTAGTTTTTCGAACAATTTGGAGAAGACTGGCAGCAGTGAGATGGGCCGATAGGATGTAAGTTTTTCAGCTGGTTTCCCAGGTTTTTGTATCATGATAACTTCGCCTATTTTCCACAGCTGTGGTACATAACGTAGTTTGATGCATGCATTCATGATCTTTGTAATCTTGACAATGGTTTTGCGCGGAAGGTGTTTTAAGATTTGTCCTGTTATGCAGTCGTAGCCTGGCGCTTTTTTTGGGTTGATCTCATTTTGGATTGTTTTCTGAACTTCTTTAACAGTGATCCAAGGGATCTCTACATCAGGTTCACGTGGCTGGGATTCTTCTAATGGTAGTTCATCGGGAGCACCCAGGTTTGCTGTGAAAATGCTTACTAGGTATTCAGCGAACACATCAGCTTTTTCCTGGTTGCTTTTTACCCATAAACCAGTTATCTCGTTCTTAATTGGGGGAGCTTGAACCACTGGCCTTTTCAGGTGTTTCGTTGCTTTCCAAAGTGAGTAATCCGTGTCCCTATGGCTTGTTAGCGACCTAATGAATTCCTCGTTGGTAGTGTCATTCATTTCTCGTATCATCCATCGGAGTTCATTGGCAGTTTTGTACCACGCCGTTCTATGAGCTGGTTCTCTTGTTATCTGCCATTTTCGTCTAGCTTTGCGTTTCTTCTTAATAGCGGCCATTATTTCTTGTGGATAATTAATACCCTTGAGCTGTCTATTGATGATTGGCGTATTTTGGCTGGCTATAGTTTGAATGTTACAGACGAGTTTTGTTAGCTCGTTGTTTATATCCTCCTGGGTGTCAAATACATCATTGAGGTCCACCTTCTGATTTAATTCTGTTTTAAATTTGTCCCAATCAGTTTTTTTATTGGTTAAGACAAGGTTGTGCGGTTTTTTGATGACCAGGTCGCTCAAGGAGAGGATGATTGGCGAATGGTCAGAGCTTAAATCATGGCAATCGTTAACTACCAGATAATTTGCTGATATATTTTTGGTAATAAAGAAATCGATGAGGTCTGGTATTTTCATGGTGTCTGTTGGCCAGTAAGTTGGCTTGCCGGCTGAGTGTGACTCGCAGTTATGATTCAATATGTATTGGTAAAGTTCTCGGCCTCGTTCAGTGGTGATGCGAGAACCCCAATGCGTATTCTTGGCATTGAAGTCACCTCCAATGATAAACCGGTTACCCAGCTGTCCAAAGACCTCTGCAAAGGCTTCCTTTTTTATGATGTGTCTAGGTGGTATGTAGATGCTTGCCACTGTAGTTGAGTAGGAGGCCATTTTCACCTCGATAGCACATATCTGGAACGTTTCTGTTTCCACTTTGGCATATTCGTAATGACAGAGCGTTTCTTTTATTAGTACTGCACTTCCCCCCCGAGCACAATTACTTGGATGGAGAGCATGGTAGCATTTGTATCCTCTTAATTTGCAATAGGATTCTTTGGTGAAGTGCGTTTCCGACACTAGACAGATGTCTATGTTGTTAATTTCCAAGACGACCATGAGCTCATTTTTCCTAAGCATAAGCCCATTGGCGTTCCAGGTCATAATGTTCAGGAATTTCATGATTTTCTTTTGGACTGGCCTTGGGGATTCTTGCTTTCAAGGACTCCAAGTCTTCTGTTAATTTCTTCAAATCTCTGGTCAATTCGGTTTAGCCGGTCAAGAATAATGCTCAGTGGATCAGCCTGGCATTTTTCCGGAGGTGGATACTGCTGAGCCACTTGAGCGCCTTGCAACACTTGAGCATATGAACGAAGATTTTCTTGGCCTGCGCCTGGTACCCAAGATCTCTGATTTTTTTGATTAAGGACTAATGAGGGGGTCTTAGGTGTAAATTTCTGTTTTTTATCTAATGTATCTGGGTGAGTTCTTTTATAGTGTACCTTTTGTGCTTCTTTTGCTACTGGACACCCTCTATAACTGGCTGGGTGCTCATCTGAGTTGCAGTTAGCACATCGAGGATGCACATCTTTAGGTTTATTGCAGTCTTCTGTCTTGTGTTTTTTACTGCATTTTACACATTTTACCTCGAGTCTACAGTAGTTTTGAGTATGTCCAAATCCTTGACATTTTTTGCATTGAACAACAAATTTGGATGCCCTAATGCTTTCTATAGAGATTTTTACCCCTTGAAGAGATTTAATGTTATGAATATCATTGACATCGGTTCCATTTTTGAAGGCTACGATGCACATATCCAATGGTTCTTTCGTCAACCGATGTAGTTTCCGTGTAACCTGCACTTTTCCAAGTGTTGGGTATTCAGATTCAAATCTGCTTTGAAGTTCGGACTCAGATATTGATTTGTGGATGCCCTTGACCATCACTGAGTAGGGCCTTGTTTGCTTATCCTGATAAGTGTAGAATTCACACCCCTCATTCCTTAAGAATTCGCTCAAATGCCTAAACCCTTCAGAATTGGCTGTGTTAACCTTAATTTGGTCATCCCTCATGACGGTGACCTTAGACAGTGGAGCCTGTTCCAGGACTGCTGCCTCAATCACTTTATACGTTTCTTTGACATTTTTTAGATAAATTGGTGGGGGTTTAGGGTCTACTGGAGTTTTTACCTTAATTTGTACCTTTTTTTCAGTTTTCTTTTGATTATCGGTTGGATTTTTGGCAGTTTTCCTTTTTTTTCCTCGTGAATTTTCAATTAAAGTGAACTCCTCTTCATCCGAATAATAATTATTACTTGTTTCAGCAGCCTGGTTTTGTCCCACCGCCTTCTCAGGCTTGCTATTGTGTAACTCTTCGATTTTAGTCAATAGTTCGCTATTCAGGCTTTGAACATTTTTAATTTCGTTGACTGCTGAAAGCATATGGTCACACATATAGCCGATGGTATTTCTGCATTTTGTTAGTTCATCTAAAAGAAAGGTGCAATATGTTTCGGGTGACTGACCTGGTACTGGCTGAGCTATAGGCGTTTTAATGGCCTTCATAGCTTTTTCAGCTATCTCCTCCAATTTTTCCGACATCGTTCAGGTGGTAGGATGTCACGTCAGCACACAGCGAAGGTCTCGGACCGAGCTGGCACCATTACGTAATCACTTTTCTCGATACAATGTTTGTTTAATTAATGCGGTCACTGAAACGCTCCGAGAAAACGAACCTTTCGCGACGGCGGTCGGACAACAACTCTTCTCAACAACAAAATTCTCGACTAGGTAGGTAGCGAATCTTGAAATCCTGAATATGGGGCTATGATTGTGCCGTATCTGGTTCAAAAAGGGATGGCCTGACTAACAACGAGAGCCCCGGTCACATTCTGAATAGGTTTGCGTCCAAAAATTATTAACCAAAATTCTCGACTAGGTAGGTAGCGAATCTTGAAATCCTGAATATGGGGCTATGATTGTGCCAAAACTGGTTCAAAAAGGGATGGCCTGACTAACAACGAGAGCCCCGGTCACTTTCTGAATAGGTTTGCTTCCAAAAATTATTAACCAAAATTCTCGATTAGGTAGGTAGCGAATCTTGAAATCCTGAATATGGGGCTATGATTGAGCCGAAACTGGTTCAAAAAGGGATGGCCTGACTAACAACGAGAGCCCCGGTCACTTTCTGAATAGGTTTGCGTCCAAAAATTATTTACCAAAATTCTCGACTAGGTAGGTAGCGAATCTTGAAATCCTGAATATGGGGCTATGGTTAAGCCGAAACTGGTTCAAAAAGGGATGGCCTGACTAACAACGAGAGCCCCGGTCACTTTCTGAATAGGTTTGCGTCCAAAAATTATTTACCAAAATTCTCGACTAGGTAGGTAGCGAATCTTGAAATCCTGAATATGGGGCTATGATTGTGCCGAAACTGGTTCAAAAAGGGATGGCCTGACTAACAACGAGAGCCCCGGTCACTTTCTGAATAGGTTTGCTTCCAAAAATTATTTTCTAAAATTCTCGAGGAGGTAGGTAGCGAATCTTGAAATTCTGAATATAGGGCTATGGTTAAGCCGAAACGGGTTCAAAAACTCTGCAAATTCTTGACACAACATTTCTTTATCTTCTTTGTACAGATCACCCTTCTGTTTAGATCATTAGGTCTAAATGTCTAGATCCTAAATGTTAGATTTATTGTTATTATGAATTATCACTAACTATTAATAATTTTATCAAGAACCTAGTGAAAATTTTTATAATTTATTGTTAGGAATTAATCATTTGTATTTATTATTAATAATTACAGTGACCATACTTCCCCTTGATCCCCACAACCCGCCCTTGAGGTACATATATATTGTGAAATAAATTGATTGATTGATTATTATTATTATTAATTATGATTAATTAATACGATATAAATCTGAGGTTTTTAATACTACGTCGGTAATAATTTTTCTATAAAAGAAGTACCTACCAACAAACATTCGAAATTACCTTCATTTCCGTAGCACGAAACGCACCTCAGAACAACAAACTCGACATCACTTAAGCCATATGATGTTCCAAAGAGCTTGTTAGTATGAAAATGGACCTGTATTTCAACAGTTGTGAAAGAATGACGGCTCAAAGGTTGAATCAAACACGAATCAAACGTTGAAAGTGATGTCGAGTTTTTTGTTCTGAAATACGTTTCGTGCTACGGAAATGAAGGTAATTTCGAATGTTTGTTGGTAGGTACTTCTTTTATAGAAAAATTATTACCGACGTAGTATTAAAAACCAAAGAATTACATTGTATTAATTAATCATAATTAATAATAATTATTATTAATAATAAATACAAATGATTAATACCTAACAATAAAGTATAATAATTTTCACTAGGTACTTGATGAAATTGTTAATAATTAGTGATAATTGATAATAATAATTAATCTAACATTTAGGATCTAGACATTTAGACCTAGTGATCTAGACAGAAGGGTGATCTGTACAAAGAAGATAATGAACCGTTGTGTCAAGAATTTGCAGAGTTTATGAACTTAATGTAAACAGAAGAGAGTGGCGCGCGATTCAGTCCTCCCGCCCGTGCTAGGTCTCTTGTGCGAAATGGCGGGTGTGCTCTTGCTCGCGTATCCGGGGGAGCAATTATCTATACTATATAATAAAATCGTCTCTGTCTGTCTGTTTTTCTGTCTGTCTGTTTGCCTCATCATCAATTGAGAACGGCTGAACGTAGAATGTTGCGGCTGGTACCATTTGACGCAGAATTTATCTGGGAAGGTTTATGAAAAATCCGCGTTTAAATCAGTCCATCCGTTGAAACGCTATGAATGAAATACTACCTACTAAAAAACGTGTTATAATCACTTCTATGAGGACGTTTATGCTTATAACTTTTGAACGGTTGAACGTAAATCCGATTGTAAGTAGTCTCTGGATTCACCTCGGCGAGTAGGTACTTTCAAGTGGTACTTCAATCAGAATTTTAGTGGTGGTGGGGGAGAGGGGGAGGGGTGTCTACAGGCATTCAAAACTACTTGACCACTTGGAGTGCAACATTGGGAATTTCCGGAGAATTGTTAATTCACACCCAAAAGTTTCAGTCATAAATTTACGAAACGCTAACCCCTCTTCAGAACGCAAGTCAATGTTGAAATCTCCACACAGTACAATCGGTAAGTCGTATAGCTTGAGCTCGTCGATGAACAGAAACAAACCCTTGAGTTTGATCGAGTACGGTAGTAGATATCGCTCGAAGAACTTGATTTTATCGTTCAGTGTTGTCCCATTTGAAAGATACGTCGCCACGAATAGTACACGCTTTGTCAGTTGTGTTCAGAAGTCCCTCAAGGGCCCACATACCAAATCTCAGAATCGTGGGATCATTAGGGAAAAAACAGGATTTTAGAGCCACTCAGCTGATCTGGGATCGGTCAGTTGTGTTCAGAAGTCCCTCAAGGGCCTACATACCAAATCTCAGAATCGTGGGATCATTAGGGAAAAAACTGGATTCTAGAGCCACTCAGCTGATCTGGGATCGGTCAGTTGTGTTCAGAAGTCCCTCAAGGGCCCACATACCAAATCTCAGAATCGTGGGATCATTAGGGAAAAAACAGGATTTTAGAGCCACTCAGCTGATCTGGGATCGGTCAGTTGTGTTCAGAAGTCCCTCAAGGGCCTACATACCAAATCTCAGAATCGTGGGATCATTAGGGAAAAAACTGGATTCTAGAGCCACTCAGCTGATCTGGGATCGGTCAGTTGTGTTCAGAAGTCCCTCAAAGGCCCACATACCAAATCTCAGAATCGTGGGATCATTAGGGAAAAAACTGGATTCTAGAGCCACTCAGCTGATCTGGGATCGGTCAGTTGTGTTCAGAAGTCCCTCAAGGGCCCACATACCAAATCTCAGAATCATGGGATCATTAGGGAAAAAACAGGATTTTAGAGCCACTCAGCTGATCTGGGATCGGTCAGTTGTGTTCAGAAGTCCCTCAAGGGCCTACATACCAAATCTCAGAATCGTGGGATCATTAGGGAAAAAACTGGATTCTAGAGCCACTCAGCTGATCTGGGATCGGTCAGTTGTGTTCAGAAGTCCCTCAAAGGCCCACATACCAAATCTCAGAATCGTGGGATCATTAGGGAAAAAACTGGATTCTAGAGCCACTCAGCTGATCTGGGATCGGTCAGTTGTGTTCAGAAGTCCCTCAAGGGCTCACATACCAAATCTCAGAATCATGGGATCATTAGGGAAAAAACTGGATTCTAGAGCCACTCAGCTGATCTGGGATCGGTCAGTTGTGTTCAGAAGTCCCTCAAGGGCCTACATACCAAATCTCAGAATCGTGGGATCATTAGGGAAAAAGGGGTACGGTGCTTGTGAAGTGGTTAAGCTTTTCATTATACTTAGCTCCTTAATGAGGAAAAGGGCGGGCGGGGAAAGTGGATATCATAACTTTTTCCGGCCTCTGAAGAATGATATTTGCGAGGCGGGGTGATTTTTACACGGAGTGTTTTTTGGGGGGATAGGTATCTTCTTGTAGACAAGACACATCAAAATTCACATCAAAGTTGGTGGGGGGTATTGGTTGAAACCATCACAGATAGCTATTTCAATTATTTTACATGAAAGAAACAATAAATGAACGGCTAACACTTCTGTGGGTAAGTCCAGTAGAATAATAAACCCATGTGACAAGGACTTTGCAGCGTTTTTACATACTAATATTTTTTTACAACAAAATTTGTGAGTAATTAGGTAATTTGCGGATTGATAATAAAATAAATAATCCCCAGGGCCAGAGGCTCCCAAGCTCCATACTAACCTGCAAGACAGGAACGAAAAGCTGAGTAGTCTACATTTCACCCATCTAAAAAATTGCCGGTAGCCTCTAGCCGCCGGGTGCCTCTGGCCGGGCAATACGTTTATATATATATATATATATATATATATATATAAGTTTTTTATTTGTTTTCAGGTTACATAGACCTTTACAACAAAGGGTTCGCTTCCCCATAATAATAATTCTAAATACCTTAAACATACTAATCGAGTAAAATAAATAAAATTTTCTTCTAAGAGTTGGTGGGTACATTCTATCTTATATAAATTTTACAACAATCATGTTCGAAGTCCAACATCAATGAGGAGGTCTTCCAAAAATTTTCTTTTTCTGAGATAGCTTATAGTAAAGTTATAAAGGCTGTACAATAAGTGTCTCGTGAGTGCCGCAAAAAGGCAGTTCAGCACATACTCCTCGCTGAGAATGGCTGAGCCAAAATATCTTGTTCGTTCTTCTTTTAATTGAGGGCACTTCCCAAATACATGATAAATTGACTCTGTCTCTCGAAGGTTACATAAGAAACATACTTCATCGTGCCTCACTACCCAAACGTTTCCCCTATAAAAAATTCTTAGCTGTTTTTGGTTTCTCAGGCGAATTTGGCAAATAACGCGTTTAACCTCCATCGGCAAGTCCCAGCTTAGATACCCCTGGGAGGTTTGGTACCCGTCGAGCGTTGAAAGATATGACTGACTGTAGGACGAGCACAGCAGCCTTTCGTAGTCCTCGTATGCAACGAACGTGGTGTAACTATTCAGTATCATCTTTTTACATTTCTTTACCTCGTTTGCATCTTGCACTTCCCAAAGATTTGAATAACCCAATTTCACCAGAATATTACGAAGCTGCGAAACCCAGTTAAATTTCTCGTTGCTCGTCCCTCGTCGTAGCATAGTCAACAGCTGATCGTAACAAATGCGAGGATATCGGTCCCTTCCCATTCGAAGTATGGCCTCCCACCATCCTACAGCCCTTTCCAGAACAAAAGCCCCAACACGGTTACGACCGGTTTCAGCCCTAATCATATAGTGGGGTGTACTAATTGGCAATGTTAGTAAGGTCTTGAAAATTTTTGATTGTACCACTTCGAAATCCTCAAGGTATCTGAGGCCCCACATTTCACTCCCATACAATAGTACTGAAGAGACCATCGTGTCAATCAGTTTGCAAGTGGTTTCCCAACTGCAACATTTACCAGCCACGAGGACCTGCCGGACACAGCCCCAAGCCTTCAAGCCCTTCGATTTAAAATGTTCCTTTGCTTTGCAAAAAACGCCTCGACAAGAAAAAGGAACGCCCAGGTACGTGTATGAGTCCACGAATTTGACAGGACCGCTAGCTAGTTCGATTGGAGGTTCATCTTTACTTGTGGTGCCCTTGGAGAAACAAACGACCTTGGTCTTCGAGGGATTTATTTCTAGCTCTAGTGATTTTGAGAACTCTTCAACGGCTGTTAATTTCCTCTCAATATCTTTTTTGCTGTCCCCAAACACAACAATATCATCTGCAAACTTGAGCATTAATATGTCAGACTTCCCATCTACATTTATACCACTCAGACCACTATTTCTCAAATATTGCTCAATTTTAGCAATATAGAGTGAAAAAAGGACTGGGCTGCTCGAATCCCCTTGTAATATTCCCAATTCTACGCTGTGGAAATTCGTCAGTCCTTCTGGAGCCTTGATAGCTATTTCTGCTTTTTTGTACAAATTCCTTAGAACGTCCAATACACTTCCACGAATTCCCAGCTCTGCTAAACATCCCCAAAGGAGTTCATGTGGTAATGAGCCAAAGGCATTTTTATAATCAATAAATCCACAATAAATCTTCCCTCCACGCACTTGCAGCTTCAAGGCAATTAAAGCAATGAGAACAAAAATGTGGTCGCGGCAGCCACGTCCTCGTCTAAACCCTGCCTGACATTCAGGTATGATCCCATTTTCTTCTGCCCATTCAGTAATTCGGTTTGTTATGCATTGCGTAAACGCTTTTACGACCGTGTTTACCAATGCGATGGGGCGTTGCTTGAGGATATCATTTCTATCCGCCGTTTTTGGTAACATACGCACTACGACCTTGCCCCAAGAGCTGGGGACGCGCCTCTTCGCCAGAACGTCGTTGAAAATGGTGACCAATAACTCGATACCTTTCGGAGGTAGGTTTCCTAAGACTTCATTTGGAATCCCATCTACCCCAGGTGCTTTATTCTTCTTTAACCCCTTTAATACATTTTCGACTTCACTGAGGGAGAAGGGCTCATTCCAACGAGGATAAGCCACGCTCGAAATGACTCCCATCGCGCAGGATGTAGGTGGCGGACAACATGTTTTTTCTAAATATTCTTCCCACTGCTGAACTGTTATATTTGAGCTTCTGTTATCCCATCTTTTAAATTTTTTGACTGCCTTCCAAAACCCTTTCGCGTCCTTCACACAGCATAAATCCTCCCTCAAGACTTCAAGATATCTGCTTTTCTCAAATTTAACTTTTGCCACGTACTTCTTTTTGGCAATGAGGTACCCCGAAATGTCGGCTCTGCCATTTTCCCACTCTTTATAGGTCTGCTTTACTGACGTCAATAGGTCTTTACACTCTTTGTTGAACCACGGTTTGTGTTTATTGCTACCTTCCCATACCAATTTGTACATTCCCAAATCATTCAGTGAACTCAAGAGTGATCACTTCTTATCGTTATGGTTTCGACTGAAATGAGTGACAGCAATTCAAGCGAATCACTCACTATCGCCGCATGGAATACCAGACGAAAGTATGCTGCAATAATAAGTGATAGTAGCTCAACCTCAAGTGAACAGGCTGCTAGCAGCTGAAATCGAAGAAGGCGTGGAAAATACCAGACCGTTTCATTTGAGAAAAAAATCGTTGTTTATCAAGTTGTACGAGGAGGGGTTCACTGTTTTGGAAGCTTCGTCAAAATGAGAAGGGGTTCAAAACGAATTTTGAAATTTTCGAAATTTCATAACTCGAAAAATTCAAATGGAATGGTGTATTTTTTTAAGTTCACATTTAGATAGAGTTTATTGTTTCGAATTTTTTAAGACCATCCGCAGCTTTATACGACCAGCCGTTCGTTCACAAGGTTGAGCCGATTTAAACCTGTCAACACGATCGTGAATCAAACGGTTGAAATACAGGCCAATGTTCATACTAAGGAACAGCTGTTTGGAACATCACATGGTTTTGTGATGTAGATATTTTTGTTCTGAGGTACTTTTCGTGCTACGGAATTAAGGTGATTTCGAATGTTTGTTGGTAGGTACTTCTTATATAGAAAAATTATTGCTGTCGTAGGTAGGTGGAATTAAAAACCCCAGAATTATATCGGTACAATTTATTTGTAATTAATTCATCACCTCTATCATTTAGTTTCTGCACAAAGAATAATAATAATAAACCGGCGTGTCAAGAATTTGCAGAGTTTTCCATGGGGAAATCTTCTTATTTCTTTGCTATAAATCCCCCCCCCCTCTCTCCCCCCACGGAATCCTTGTGGTCATCAAAATTGATTTCTGTGATTTCATGGCTGCTCTTATAGGCGGTGCAGGGCAGGAGTCAATGATCTCATTTCCACGATCGAGTGAAATAATCAGCAAGTCTACAACTGATGCGTGAGAATGGCGTATAACGAGCTATCTCGCTCCGCTCGCTTCCTTTAGGGGTCGTCTAACCGTCTGTTCTAACAAGTGCACTTCCTTTCGTCTCATCGAATAATCAGTTTCAGCTCTGCTTCATACATTCGTTATGGAGACGCAATGAGAAGACCCCAACATGGGAAAGTCTAACAGGTGAAAGGAAATTCCCTTCATGAATTCCCTTATTTATACACAGGGTGCTCATTTTATGACGGCTCAAATTCATTTCCTGCCTAAACGGTTGATCTGACCAAAAAATGCATGAGGAATAAGTTGTAGCCCTTGCGCCCTTCTTTTCAAAAAAGACCACTTCTTGACGTTCCAGCCGCGCATTTGCCTCCAGCGCAAGATCAAAAGTTGGGGTTTTCAGATGACCCATATGTTTATGCACATTTCTTTAAAGAGCATAAAAAGACAAAACATCTGGAGCAAACCGCATTTCGATATCATAAATATTTACCGAGTTATGGGCTTTTGAAATTTACAATGTCAAATTAAAGAAAAAACATTACATTCATTTACGGCGGTCTGTTTGGAACAAGTGGCACATGTTTTCAACGTATTTGTTTATCGCCTGTCTCATAAAAATATTCCCAACTTTGTAAAATTAATAATTTCTCCGATAAACACGAAAATATCGTCTTTTAGACGCTTAAAACCTTGATTTTCTACAATGGGGTAATCACATACACCTTCACACACCCTTCAGTCCTTCGTAACTCGTTAACGGAGGGTTGTACAGACGTGCGGTTTTCACTGGTGTGCTCAGAATTTCGAGCAGAAAAATAAAAAAATAGATACCTTAAAAATTATGTGATTACCCATTTGTCATTTTGGGAAAGAAGGGCTTAAGGGCTACAACTTTTTCCTCTGGCAGTTTTCGCTCAGATCAACCGTTTAGGCGGGAAATGCATTTGAGCCGTCTTAAAAAGAACTCCCTGCATATTTATAAATAAGATATAGATTTGAAAAACTTGTCAAACTGTCAATTTTCATTAATGAATTACCATGTCAAGGAACGGAAAAATAATTGAAAAATTGGTAGAAGTTGAGGGGGCATCAAAGTGTAATGACCCACGACCCTTTTGTGAACCCAAGTAACATGACGGATTTGGTGAGGTATAGCGGTTGGACTTGAAATCTCTCTGACTCCAATTACCTACTAACTCTTGGACCACCTGTCCGACCAATGACCATGTTCGGAAAGCAAACGGTAGATCGAGCTTTCTCTTCCGTGTTCTGCACATTGTTGCCTCGTATTACTTCAATGTATACATCATCACGATATATCTACAGTAGTCAATGTAATCGTTCACAGGTCAAGAAACGACAACAGAGGATAGTGATGATCCTGGAAAGCAAAGGCATCGAGTACGAAGCCATCGACATCACTGAGCCAGGCAATGAGGACGATAAACAGTTCATGCAGGATCATGCGAAACCCAAAGAAGGTGCTAAGCACCCTCTACCACCACAGATCTTCAATGAGCTTGAATATTGTGGGGTGAGTGAGTCTGTATTTGTCAATACTGAAATTGAAAGTAATTAGAAATTAAGTAATTATTACAGTAATACCCTGTAGGTGTGTTATTATTTGATTCTGAATTTCATCCTATGGAAAAACCATTACAACAGTAATAATATTATATTATTACAACAGTAATAATAATATTATTCCTTTGTGATAATTTCTCACACTGTCTATCAACTCACGCACGTGTATTATAGTACATCCCAGCACATGGGTGGGTCCGTGTATAATGGCTAAGTAATTGATTGTCTGATTAATTAAAGGTTTAAAAAGTCCAAAATATGTCGTGGAGTACGGAGTCGCCTGTTCACGGGTGAATTGAATCCCTCATTGGCAGCACTATTATTGTGGTTCATATTTGCAACAGCAAATCTTCCAATTGATTCCTGAAGCGTGGCTGAAGGATTGGGAAGGCCGAAGTCGCCATAAATTGGGGCGTTCCGAACGTATGGAGGCGTATGAAGGACTTTTTGTTGCAAAGTTCGGTTCTGGTGCTGTTGCAATTGGCGAAAGACCGACTTGGAGCATGTACCATAGACTGGGAGTGCAAAGGTCCATATTGGTCGCATAAAAACCTTGTATATCAACAGTTTGTTCTCTAAAGACATGGAGGGATTATTGAGGAAATACTTCAGTTGCGTAGTTCTCACGTTGAGAAGTTTCTTGAGATCAGCAACGTGCTCACGAAAAGTGAGACGTTTGTCTAATATAACGCCAAGGTACTTGCATGAACCTGCAACAGGGACATCTACTCCTGCATACCTACATCAGCGGAACGTCAGTGCCGTTTAGCAAGGTAGCTTTGCATCCAACCAACAAAAGAAGGCTCAAAACCCAAGACATGGAACGCTTTAAGCAATTTATTATGTGGAACCGAATCGAAGGCTCTAGCCAAAGTTACGTCCATGTACGTAACTATGGACTTAGCCCCAATGTCAAGTTCATCCTTGATGTTTTCTTCCAGTAAGGAAATTGCATCCTGGATGCTCTCTCCAGATCGAAATCCATACTGTCTATTACTAATAATACCTTTTTCTTCCATAAACTTCAACGTGTACCACTTGTCAGCCTTTGGTACAGGTACAGGTACAGGCCTTGGTCAGAAATTGGTCTATAATCATCAAGACATTGAGGGTCCCCAGTTTTCATTAACGGTACAATTGCCTATTGAAGGAAACTTGTTGCTTTTTGACCACCATCTTGGATCCGCTTTTAAGAGGCATCCCTCAGCTATAAGACCCGGTTGGTTGCAAATATTGTTCTGTACAACATTATTTTGTCGTGAACTCAAGTGTTTTCCAGCTTTTAACCGCAAAATTAGGTCAGCCATTTTGAATTTGTTTGAAGTACCACACGGCGTTCGAAAGTCTGTTCCAAGGCGAACATTTTGAGACCTCATTCGTCTCGATTGGTCAAAACAAATTTTGCCGTGAGGGTGATCTGCTTGACATGAAATATCCCATATAACATATCGAGGGTCTCACGGCAACTTCCCACATCGTCATTTTTGGCCAAAATGAGTTATGCATACCATTCGAAGCGTCTTCTCCCGGCGGATCGACGTAACTAAGTATAAGTTAGGTAACACTAAATCTCACGATTTATTGTAATGAATTACCTACTCAGTAAACATGGTCATTGGCAGATGGTTTTTTGGCTCTGCTGAAAAGTTGCTGAAATGACGATGTGGGACGTTGCAGTGAGACCCTCGATATTACATTGAAAATTTTGTTAATAATAATTCCTTGAACAACCAATCTGCTTTAGTGCAATCTTCCGTTCTGTAAATTCTTAAATTAGCCAACCAGAAAATAACTTCCTTCTCCAACTTCCTACTAATTGCCTGTGTAACATGTACGTACAGTTTTGACTGCGTACAGGGCGATGCATCGATGCCTTGACAAAATTGTTGTGATATTTCCCGGTTTAAATTTCCGTGTGTTTTCAGGACTACGAAGGATTCGACGTTGCGAATGAAAATGATGAGCTGGAAGTGTTCTTGAAGATGCCCCTCCCTAACAAACCAGTTGTAATCACACCTATTGTCAACGGCAGTGCACCTGAGCCTGAGGTAATGGGTTATAATGACTCGGTCATTTAACTGAAATATGAACTCGCAGAGTAATTGATTCAACGTTTAGGAGCAGTAGAAAAGTGAAACCTGAATAAGTACAATGTTAGGCGGTGTTGGTCATTGCTTTGGTTTATGGTGCAATTCGTGACTCTCCTGTAACCTGCTTCTATTGCGTAGTCTATACGACATTCCATTGCTTTGCAGAGTCGAACAGTGGCTCTTAAAATTCGCCGTACCCTAAATGGAATTTGAGTTTAATTATTCGATAACACAGGTTTTAAAAAAATAAGTGAATGTAAGCATGATGTGCCCATAATAGTCCGGACCTTTTTTGACATTTTCATGTCTTTCATATGGCACATAAAAAAAAAAAAAAAAAAAAAAATCGTCACGAAAATTGCTAACGAAATTTGTCCCAAGTCGCCACAATGATGATTATGACCATCAGAAGTGAAGTTGTTCGTTATTGGAATTAGGTAGGTACTTTACAGTTTGATATTACTTCCCAGTTTCGGCCCTGATCATCCTAGAAAGCTGATACTCGGTATACAAACTCTTGAGGGAACTCTAAATTCGAATTATGATACGCAAATCACCTGAATTATGATTCGTGCACCGCGACATGTGACTAAGTGCCCTTGATAACTCACACATGAAAATGTTTCAATGTGTTGCAGACTCGTATGCAAGCGTTTCGTTTTCACGAAGTTCGGTCTCTTGAAAATTTTGTAAACCAGTGTAATATACCTATGTCTTGATGTTTTTGGGGTCGCTGATTCCAAATATGACTTTAGTTAATGTCTTGAAGGTCATGGTCAAGGTCATCTGAAGGTCAAATTGGAGAAAATGATCTGAGTAAATCTGAAAAAATGTGTACATAGGTTTTTGAGGTGGCTGATTTCCAATATGACTTTTGTTTATGTCTACAAGGTCAAATTTGAGAAAATGATCAGAAAAATCTGAAAAATTTGTACATAGGATTTTGAGGTGGATGATTTCAATTATGACTTTTGGTTTATGTCTACAAGGTCAACTCGGAGAAATGATCGTAAAAATCTGAACAAATGTGTACATATTTTCCTGAGACTCCCCCTAGGTGGTTGGTATGTTAGACCTACCTACCTAATAGTAACCTCTTAGTGACCTTTTCCCCTATTTGACCTTCAGATGACCTTGACGAGGACTTTGCTGAGGCAAACAATGGTCATATTCAATTTAAGCGACATCAAAAACCTACGTAAAAATGTTTTCAGATTTTTTCAAGTCAGTTTGACTACTTTCAAATTTCCACCCCCGATTTGACTACTTTCAATTGACCTTGAACCTGACCATGAAGGTCAACTGACCTCAGATTCGTATTCAGCGACCCAAAAGACATAGGGTTGTACACTGCTTGCATTCACTTTTTCTGGTAAACCTATGACTCCACACCACGCTATAGTAATCCACATCTAATATTATATTTTTATAATACGTATTTTATTGTAATTTTATTTTGCAGCATTCCACGGAGAAGGATTCAAATTCACAAGTCCCAGAAAGGTATTCACATTTTCTCCACAGATTTTCAACTTTTCCCCAAAATTCAATATGTATTTCAACTGTTCTTATTTCCTTAAACATTTATATTTTAACGTTTTGATTGATCGGTCAGCTCAGTCATATTCTTGAAATCAAAAATCCATTATTGAAATCCCCAGGGACGAACCGGAACTTTCATCGGTTACCGATAAAGTGGAAAACGAACTCGAAAAGGTTTGCTATTTTGAGAAGACGTTGCTCAACGTCGATTTTTGACGTCGTCGCTTCACATTGTAAACAAAAACGTATCTCGCATTTGAAACTGTGGAGAAGCTTCTTCTAACAAATTTTTTCTTCTCGCTAAATGCAGCCCTGCGCCAAATTTGTGGGTTGGAATATTAACAGTTCAGTCAGTAGTGAGTTAAGACTGTAAGACTGGGCCATTTCATTCTGAAACTGGTGGGCTTATTAGAGCAAACAAGTTGAAATGTCCAACTATTGATAATTTGTTGAATGTTCAAACAAGGTGCTTGTTTTGCAGTTAGCAGGATATTTGGTAATACTTGAAGCAGATTTTTGTTCAAAAACTTACCCTTACCCTGAAATTTCGTGCAGTGGCGCATTTATTTCCCCCTCTTGCTTACGTTCTGTGGACTTCTCTATACGTAGTTCAAAGGAGGCTCTTGTGAATCCTTTCTCTGTGACGCCTGACGGATTTTCAACGACTTTCGCCCATCTTTTGACAGCTTTGCCTTCGGGTTTTCTTTTTATAGGACAGCACACACGGGTTCTGTTACACGCCCGGTTTGGCTAAACGGCTGGAAAGAGCGCTTAGAAATCGACTGCGGCAGAAACGGCCTACCGTCTGTGTTTTTCTCTACTTCCTCTCATTCATTGTCCCATGTGACAGTCGAAATCCGAATTATATGACGACTGGTTTTCTCAAGTCAAAATAATAAAATGTAAAACCCGTTAACTCCGATGGGATGATAAAGTCGAGTCCCTTAACTAACGTCAAACCAGGCCCAATCAGCCAACCCTGGCAAAAGGATGAGAACAACCAAAAACACTAGCACATGCTTTGATACCATGAAAGATTATAATTAAACTAACCACCTAGTACAAATCAGCTCGTTTTCTCCCTTAAGAACTCTCATCGTCAATCCGTCAATGGGTGCTCCCAAAGGTGTTTGTTTAGGTATAATCGAAATCATTTCGAACTTTTTTAGACAAAAGTTTGTATTTTGCCTCCAATTAGTTTTTCATGTTTTCATTTCAAATGGAACGGTATCTTTATGGACACATCCTCTTTTCCGTAGCTGCTAACGTTGAAACTAGAGGCTCAAAATAGGACAGCGGCCTTTTGCCGTCACGCGAGCAGTAACGTGACTCAAAAAGGCTTGCATTGTTTGTGGAAATGACTAGTGTGTCTACAAACTATGCAAACAACACCATCAGAAGGATCCAGGGAAATAACAGGGGACTGCTAACGTTTTGATACATTATAATATTAGGTATCAACATAATTATGAAACTTTAGGCCCTTTCTATGCGAAATCCCTCGTGGACTTGAGACATAAAGAAAAGTGGTAATTTCAGTGAGATGTGGTTGGTAACACTGTGATTGGGCGGTAATTTTAAACTGGGTTTGTCATTTGGGCCATTTCTACACTAGAAAATAATCTCAGAAACTTCGAAAATGGCATTTAGGCCCTTTAGTCCCAAATGCTTCAATTCTCATCATGGTAGGGCTAGGTACAGTCTAGTTATACGTTTTTAGTATCGCCAGACTTCAGTATCAGTTTCACTGGTGGTCACTTGGCACAAGTGACAAGATTTTTGGCAATGCTTTTGACATACATTAGAACATAATAAGTAAGTATCACATTTTACATTGATTCTCCTCTATATTTCAAAAGTAACTTGATATATACAAGCCGTTAAGTGCGTGGTAATAAGCCTGCATCATCTTATTTCATAGACGAAAATACAAATATTTAGTCAAGGACAACAGTTACATTAAAGGCGATAAAGGCCTGCAAAACACGACCTGCTTACTTTGCTATTCAGTTTCACACTGATCGTAACGCTGAACCAAATCGTCGACCCCTCGTGTGTCTTATTGGTCCACTTGAAAATACAAAGAGGGCGTTGGGCACTTCTATTAGAAATAGAGAGAGTTGCTGCCATTGGAGAAAAAAATTCGGTCCTTTTGCCGCCCACGCGAGCACTGAAGGGTTAAAAATTCAAGAATCTGGCGATGAAATATTTTTGTACTTGTAGTTGAAAACTAATGGGTTTGACTTGTGATTACTAGTTCTCGCGTTGGTATTTCGAGATTTCGCTGTTACTTTGATGTATCGTGTCGTTTTGTGGTCGTAGCGTCCTCTTTTTTTGCCAAGTTGTCTTAAAGACTTGTGGCGTCGTGTCATTAACGTCTCTTGTCACGTTGCTCCGTTGTCAGTCTCTCAGAGTGTCGCCCTGTTGTATTCAAACGCTCGCAAATTAGGTTCTTTGTTATTCCTTTGATGAGATCCGCGAAGCAACCCTGAGAGAACCTGTGTTTTTTGCTCGTCAATTTCACCAGCGTTGATTGAATCGTCTCTTCATCTAGTTTAGACTTCCTTGTCTTCATCCTACCGTTTTACTGTCTTTAAATTTGCTGATGAGTTGGAAAAGTGACTGATGCCTGCAGGACATTGATCTTTTGGTCGAATGCCATCATAAATGGGATCATCCAACCTCTTGCAGATTTCCTCATTTCCAAACCCATCCAAATTTACGAAATTACTCTCAAACCGAATGCTCAGTACAATGGAGTTTGATCAGTTGTTCTGTCGATTGATTGTTTTGTCTGTCTCGAGCATGGAGACTTCACAGTACGTCGTCATGCAGTCTTGGATTTATTTATTTTAAGGAACTAAGTATACCTTAATTGCATCTTGATGATCATAAATATTGTTGACATGGATATGTCTTATGGCTGGGGGTCATTCCAAAATGTGCGTGTTACAAATTAGCGTGATACTCCTGAGTGGCTCCTAAAGATATTTTCTATGCTATCCACTCTGTGAAGCTGTAATTTGGCATGTACCTCCTTGGGACTTACACTGTAAGCAGAATAGGACCAGGATCAGCTGAGTGGATCCTAAAGCTAACAGACATATCCATGATTAGATGTTTTCCCCAGTAAGGGAATAATTTAGTTTGATATAAGAATTTTTTATTTCCGCTACTTTCCAAAATAGCAGCATTATTCAAACCGTAATGAATTTCAACTCTAGAAACATCTGAAATAATTTCGTGGAATAGTCGCGGACTTCCTCTTGCGACTTGAGCGCTTGTAGAGCGAATGAACCTTTTGGTATATAAATCACCCTCCTCAACTCAGTGTTCCACATCCTCATTTCCCTTCAGAAACTGAACCTGGTGGTTTCTTATCATTTGTCATTCCGATCCTATAGGTCCGTGGATATTGCTACACACCATCACTTGCCCAAAGACTTGCCAAAGCAATGGAGAGGACGTTAGTGAAGAAAAACGTCCCAGAAGTAGAATACCAAGTTTGTTGCGTTCCAATGTAATTGCTCTGTGTATATTCCGCATTCTAAAAATCATTTTCTGTTGTTTGTTCCCTGTTCGGCTGAGCTTCCTTGTTGTCAGACTCCTCACGTTTGATTTGTGGGCAATTCCTTGTTTCCTTCAGTCTATTTTCAGGGAACCATCATTTTACCGTCATTTAGTTGAATGTCTTCGTTCAGGTATGTGAGTGTAGGTACAGCCGTTTTTTTGTTGTTTCGCTAACTCACGCATCACATTCATTCTAACTTACTTTTCTAGGGTCGTCTCTTTCTGCAAATTCTAATAACCTAATCAACCTTGATTAATACCTAGTTGAGTATTCTTGACATCCACATAACTCACCCGAGTTTTACTGTGTTACTAATGGCTCTCGTGTGATATAATGGTTTTGTAGTTTTTTTCCAAATTAACCCACGAATCTTAGAAATGTAGAACTACATAAATGACTTTTACAGCGTTAATTGATGTTATGCCCCTCGAATAATAGAACACCACACAATTCCCTTTGTCACTCTCTGCATTTATTGAGTAACAATGGAGATATCTTTTTGGAAACAAACGTGATTTTTTGAATTGCTCTCATAATAAATGTTGATCAAAACATTATGCGAAAATAATCAGAGGCGAAATATTCACTGCGGTAGAGTCAACGTCATCTGACGTGTTGTGTGATCTTGGAGGGTTTGCCAAGTTATTTGTATTTGACAAAGTCCTATTTTTTGGCACAAGTCAATTTTTTGTGGCCCTACTATAAAAGACCCTAATGGATCGAAGGTCAGGGGCTGGGGTCAGTGGTATGAGACCTCGTACAGAGGCATCTTGGCCGCTGGGAGTGCAAGCTACTGTGTACCAGGCGGAACGTTATGTGATTGGAGAATGTGTGGTAGAGATTATGAGGGAGGAAGGTACTCATTTTCTCGGACAGCCAGGCAGCACATAAGGCCCTTGCTGCGGCCCAAACCAGGCCAAGACTGCTGAAGGAGAGCTTTGAGGCGTTTAACTGCCTGGGGGCACACTGGGGTGGAAGGTAATGAGCATTAAATGCTGTGTACCGGGCGGAACTTTATGTGATTGGAGAATGAGTGGTGGATATTATGAGGAGAAGATTTAGAGGGAGGAAGGTACTCATTTTCTCGGACAGCCAGGCAGCATTAAAGGCCCTTGCAGCGGCTCAAACCAGGTCAAGACTGCTAAAGAAGAAATTTGAGGCGTTGAACTGCCTGGGGGCACACTGGGGTATTGCTAAATGCTCGCCAAGATCCTCCTTGGGAGAATGGGTGAGAGAAGGGCATAGGAGGCATTGGGACATCCCAGCACAAAGTTTCGGGAAGTTGACTATGGCAGCACCCTGTAGGAGAAGGACCTCAGAAGCACTGGAGCTCCCAAGGAGGAAGATGAGACTCCTGGTGGGGATGCTGACGTGGCGCCGGTGCTTCCAGAAACATCTGTACATAATCGGAGTTGTGATGGTTTGCTGTGCCCCTGTTCTCGATTTTTTGTTCGACCGCTCTGGGGATAGACGGTTCTGTGGAAACGCAGACCGCATAGGGACCCCTCTGGGTGGGCATATTGCCTAACCCCCCGAGAACAGGGCACTCAGAAGCATACATTACATGGCGTGGTTGGTAGGGGAAGGTGGGAGTGTGATGGTTCGCTGTGCCCCTGTTCTCGATCTTTTTGATCGACCGCTCTGGGGATAGACTGTTCCGGCGAAGCGCAGGCCGTATATCCCTCTGGGTGGGCATATTACCTAGCCCCTCTAGAACAGGGGACCTCAGCAGCCATTCATTACAGAGTATGCGCGGGAGATCCATCGTGCAGACATTGTGGAGAGGAGGACGAAACTGCGCCTCATCTCCTCTTTGAGGGTCCAGAGATTGTATTGGCAAACAACCTGTTAAGGGGCGTCATCAGCCTGGTGAAGGGAATGGACTGGACCCAGAGCCTGTAGGTTGGTTGGTCTACAGGGCAACGCTCCTAACAGTAAGCTTATGTTTCAGTGCGGCAGGTGTGGAAAGGACTCACCCTGAGTCCCTGTCTATAATCTAATCTAGAAAAGTTCCCAATCTTGGAGAACTAGTTACTTGGTTAGATACTAGTTCCTTGTAGGGTATGAAAATGACGACAATCAAACTATTGCATAAATTTGCTGTTTTCTATTAACCGGTTCCTTTATATGCACTCTTCGTGATTCAATGCTCCCATATTTTGCCCCATATTTTAAGTGTGCCCCGTATTTTGCCTCAATTTGATTGATATCATTCGTAATGGGGAAAAAAGAGAAAATCAAATCGTTCTTCCCTCAGTGGGTAGTTACCAGTTTATGTAGGTACCTACATGTAACATGTAGGTACATAATCGACTTCCATTTCAATACGAGGGCTTGAACGGACGTTACTACTTGTCCCTGCATCCACCAACCTTACCGATCCGTCCATGAGTAAAATCCACATGGAATACAGTTACTCGTCGTCATTCATGAATATGTGTAGTTTGAGTATAAGTCATGCTGAAATTGTTCTTGTGTACATGCAACTGAGGTGAATTTTATTAATCTGATTTCAATGGTTTTCAGCCCAGTAATGTAAAGAGTGAAGAGAATTCTGAAGCAAAAGAGGTGCGTAGATGATTTATAATAATCATAATATAATATTAATTGTTTAGGAACAAACTGTATGTACGAGGGGGTACCCAAAAAAACGGAAATTTCGTCATAACTTCTTCATTTCTTAATATTTATACACCAAATTTTGATCACCTTCCAAGTATTCTCTCATGACCACAAAGTACCTCTGCAAACGATCCTTTTATTGTTCAAAACATTTTTCAAATTCACTTATTGGGATCGTTCACTTATTCACCTAGGCCTTTCATCGATTTTTGTTTTACCTCCTCCACAGTGGTAAATACGATTTCCTCTCATGTCCCTTTTAAGTCATTCGTATGATCATTTACTCCCATGCCCGAAAAAAAGTTGATCGTTTACTCCCGCAGTTTTTCGCTGCGTGCAAAGCGAGGAACCAGGAGAAGGGGAGCGTTGCTGTTCAATCCGTTCCAGAAGTGTGATTGTTGCTCGCACCTGCTTAAAGTGAAAGCCCCACAAATTTTCCTTCCCACTTTAACAGACTTAGGACTGTCTCCATAAAGGGGAGGTGTGGTTAAAAATTTGTGGGTCGCACTATGACATTCGACAATAATTTCTAAAATGCCTAAATCATTGTTCAAAGTCTAGGGAACGAAAAAAAATCACAGGGGGCCAGATCCGGTACGTAGGGGGGGGGGGGGGACAATTGATGTCACATGCCGTGTTCTGGTCAAAAACTGTTTTACGCAGACCGCGGTTTGGGCCTGCGCGTTGTCATTCTACCCTCTCTTTTCAAAATCTCCAAGTACAACTTTTGGTCAATAGTTTGACCGGGAGAACGAAATTCCTGTGCACAACACTTCTGCAATCGAAGAATGGAATGAGCATTGTCTTGATCACCTAGGAAAAAAAAAGTCAGGGTCATCTTTGAGCTGATTATGAAGCTCAAAACATTCCTGAAGTCGTCGCTCCTTTTGCTCGTCTGTGAGAAGGCGGGGGACAAATTTGGCTGCAACTCTTCCCTCTGAATTGAACTCCATGATGTTCCACTCCTCTGACGTTGGAGGGCGTTACTACTCGTAACATGGTTTGTCTGACATTTCGTCCATTTGGAAAGCCGGCGTCACACGATGCTACCAACACCTTCCAACGCTTGGTGACTGGTAGCATCGTGTAGCCGACCTTCCAACGTCCAGCTTCCAATGGCCAGCGTCCAACGTTGGCGTTGGAGGGCGATCGCTCTGAGAGCGGTCTTTGCGCCCAAGTCAAAGGAAAAAGAAGGGTCCAACGTTGGCGGGAACCTTCGTTTCTTGGAAGCTCGACCTGGATCGTACTGGATCAAACGTTTGCCACACCTTGTAGCTGGGGCTTTAGCTCGAGTCACTCGTCGAGTCGTCACTCGTCAAGTACGGTCAAACGTTTGGCCCAACATTCGACGCGTCGTGTAGCGCCGGCTGAAGAAGAGTGACACTATCCGAAAAATTGCATTTTTTGAGTTAAACACAGTGACAACTATAAAAAGTGGGTTCTTTCTCTGGGGAAGATCGCCATGTCAATAGTTTGAATAGTTTTCGCTAGAGAACATGTGCACTCTTCCACCATTTTACATAGATTGTCGGTGCAGTACAGTGTTGCCAGATGTCCCGCAATTCTATCTTCCAATCCGCATTTTCTCCTCGGGGACCGTAAAAAATCCGCATTTTCGTCATTTTCCTCGGAAAAGGCTTATAATATGCTATGTATAATACACATTATATATTATATAAGAAATATACGAAATCTCCCCGTATATGCTTGCGTTTGAATTGGCATCATTTTCGCGGTCGAATCAAAAACACGAGAAACAAGGGAAACTTAGCAAACCATTACAGATTCAAAATGTCGTAAATATATATATTTTGCAAAAAAAATCGTGATTTAATTAGATTAAAACTGTTGGATGAATCCTCGAACCGTTGCTATAATACGGCTCGTTATTACCTACTGAATGTTTTAATTTCACTCATTTTTATTTCAGACTGAATCTTCTGAAGAGAATGGTCTCAACGAAGTAAGCGACAAAACTGAAGATAACGACGATGACGAAGGAGAAGACGACGGAGGAGAGGGGGAGGAATAGGCACCATTACAATTCACATCGGGCTTGAAACTATATCCACCGCTTAAAACAAAAATTATTCTCGAAAGAACAAAAAATCTTGACGATTTTGAAAGACATCAGAATAATGACAAAACAAGGATCACCTGTGTTCTCGCGATTAGATTAACCCTTGGTTGCTAAAGGTGTTGAAAACGCCGCCTTTATTGACGAAGGCTGCAATCGGTTGTAACGATTTTTGTGCTATGTATTTTTGAAAAATGCAAAATTAAAGAAAAAAACGCCCTCGCTCCGATCAACCGGTGATTGGTGATTTGAGTTCCCCTTCAAAATCAACTGATCCAAGAAGCTCATTTTCGATTTTTCTATACTCTGCTTGGACTTCACACAAAATGCCTCATTCACATTTCAATCGCTGATCCGCACTATCAGGCTACCGGAGTTATAAGCAATATTAATTTATATTTACTCTACTACCGTTTATTTATTCATTTATTTATTTCGACCAATTTGGATTCCTTTGCCTAATTTTTGTTCTCACTTCAAGACTTTCATGTTTCTATAACATCGTGCTTTTGTAAATACGCTCTAGCTATCTATTTTACTTTAATTTGAGAATAATCTACGTTTTTATTTTAAAATATCCGCTATATTTATGTATTATTAGCATGACCTATTGTTATTATATCATAGTTTTTTTTATTGGTCCTTGAAAAGAATATTAAGAAATCAGTATTTATTTTCATATAATTTGGAAAGGATTATAAGGAGAGTTATTTCACTAAAAACTTTACTCATTTCATTTTTATTGAGTTAAATACATATTTTTTCCCACATATTTCAATATTTTGATTTTTCCCTGGTCCAGAATACTCAAAACCTTTTTTTTAATGATTTATTGCGCCAAGTTACAATTTAGTAGCAACATAATATCGCTCATTTGCTGCAATAGTGTCATGTAACGATAGTGCACCTGAATGTTAACCTGGCTTCAAGCATGTAGGAATGGTGACTTCTTTTTTTAATAGAAACCCCTAAGGCTACACGAGACTGTAATAAGACATAAATAAAAAGGCTCAAATCAAACAAACCAATTCTATTACGACGAAAACAAATGTACAGTATAAGTTATTATTAGGAGTTTGAAGAGCTTTCCGGACTTTCACCAGGCTGTTGCGTCTCGCGGTTCTTTTTCCTTGCTCTCCACGCCTTCATGTAGGTTTCAGGGTGGATCGGGAGGATCCCTGCAAGACCCAAGAGCTCCGCACATGGGTCAGACACGGCCGCACCTTCTCCTGGACAAAGAGAGACGAAATTTTGTTCAAGTGTTTAAAATCTGATGTATTAACACCAGGCCTAGTGTTGAAAATACTGAAAAATCTACCCCGTAAAGCAATAGTCAACCTTCGGCATGTTCCACAGCTATGGGAAATAGCCGAAATAATTATGATACCCAATGCCAGGCGAACCAGTTGAGGAAAGAACGCGCTACAGACTAACATCACTGCTGCTTGTAATGACCAAATTGTTTGAGAAATTGTTAAACATAACGCTAATTCCTTACATTGAACAGACGAACTTGATTCTGTCCCATCAATTCGGATTCAGGAAAGAATATGGTGATCTGTCAAGTGTAGAAACAAACACTATCGCTACATTTGCAGGTAGTGTGTGACTAAATGTGCAACCCTAAAAATCGTATGCTAACTTCGTGGTGCTCAGAAAACAGCGAAATGTTTGCACTAGTTCTAGTTTTCAGCCAAAGAAGCAGTTACCCATCCTCGAGGCTGCTCTTGGCGAAAAGTTAACCGTTCCTTTTTTAAAGTATATAAAATTCCCTACAATTTCCGTAGACCAAGTAGAACCCGAGATAGAGCTCTGCAAAAAGAGGCAATTTTTTCCAAAAAGTGCAAATTTTATGTTATGGTAATTTTTCTAGTCTCGTACTGGGCAAACTACTGGTCCTACAAAAAGGTCATGAAAGAAGAATTTTAAGACAATTTAATACGTTTTATGAGTTATGCGGATCGATCTAAGTATAAGTTAGGAACCTATGTTAGGTAACACGATTTATTTCACCATTGGCAGAATAACATTGTGGGGAGTTGCCGTTAGGCCCTCGATATGTATATGATATTTAAATCAAATCTTCCATGACGTACCTAAACCAGAATGTTCCATTTGTAGTTACCGTGAAAGTTGAGTAAATACGTGGCAGTAAAATAAATAGAAACTTTGTATAAGGAGTTAGTTGAAAATCGTTTTTATAAGGACCAAACCCTTGTATGTACATTCTATCTGGAATCAATTCCGAATGTGAGTGATTGCTCGTGGATGGTAGAGGGTACTCTTTTCGGGATGGGGGGGGGAAGGATTTTTTCGTACTCTGACAGGGTTTTTGCTTATATCTCGAAAACGAAGCCCCGTATGGAAAATTTAATTCATAACTTTCTTAAAGAGCGTTAAATTCTACGTCAATGGACCCCATATAACATTGAATTCGGTTCAGCAGTTTGGCCACCACACGCGTTCTAAGATTGGCTAACCTGAGGTAAGTTGCACTTCTCTGAAAAACACGTTTGTCGGTCGCTTATGGCTATAGCTCCGAAACTATTTGTCCGATCCAAAATTTCTTTTTTTTCCTCTGAAAGCTAGTTAATTTCACTTTCAGAGTCCATGTATGGAATGTTAATCAAGCCCCTTAAAATACCGATGCCACCACGCTATGAAACCCGCACTGTTGTGAAATCCACTTTTTTTTTGTCCTTTTTTCGCTACAACTCAGAAACAATTTGTCCGATCCCAAATTTCTCTTTTTCATCTCAAATTTGGTTAAATTTACAATCAGATCTCATATATGAAAGTTTGACTCAATCCCGAAAATACCCACGCCAGCCCTCTAAACATCTCGAAATCGTCATGTTTTGCCAAAACATTCAAATTTAGCGTGCTGGCGTGGGTGTTTACCGGGATTTATTTACCGGGAATTATCTATATGGGGCATGATATGTAGTAAATTCAACCAGCTTTAAGATGAAAAAAAGAAATTTTGAATCGGACAAATAGTTTCGGAGCAAGCGCCAAAAGATACCGACAAACGTGTTTTCGCAGAGAAACGCGACTTACCTCAGGTAAGTTAGCACTCGGGTTTCAGGGCTGCAAATTTAGGTACACACTACCCTTTATTGACAGGGTTATAGGGACTGCTCGCCTTACTAATTCCATATTTACTTATATTGTTAGAATTACCGATCCAGTACTGTATCCTTTCGACGTTGAGCGCAACAAGCAGTTCATTCTTGTGATTGGGCATGGGATCGTAGGAGCCGAGCTGCTCGATGGGTTGTTCATGCTGATTTCTTCCCAAATGATTCACTACGATGTGGTAAAACGGCCGGTTGACACACCCGTAGCGGGCCAGACGAATACCTGTAGAAGGAGAAATGTCATTGGTTCATTAGAACTCCTTAGAATTATTGGTTATTTAAAAAAAGGAAACAAGAATATTTGAAAAATCGTCTATTTCCACTGAAATATGAATACACTGTTACAACGGTTTCGGTGATTAAACCACCGTCAGTAACAAAACAATACTCTTTCTTTATGACCTGGGTTTCCACGATTTCGTCGCGGGTGATTTAGAAAACCTGAAATCCCGTGTATCCTGGAGGATACGTTGCCCGTTAAAGTGTTAACCGAAAACTGCAGGAAAGTGCGGTACCCTTCTTTTTCTCATTTGTGTGTTTTTTTTTTAACTTCCACTCAGCTGATACTTGTGATTGAAGTGTAAGCCCTAAGGAGGCTGCATACCAAATTACAGCTTCATAGAGTGATTAGCATAGAAATCAGCTTAGAATAGCATAGAAAACAGCACAGCTGGACCTGGGCCTATTCTGCTTAAAGCGTAAGTCCTGAGGGGGCAACATAACAAACTAAACCTTCATAGAGTGAAGAGCATAGGAAACAGCTTTAGGAGCCACTTGGGAGTATCACGCAAATCTTGGAATAACTCCCAGCTATAAAACATATCCATATCAAAAATTGAAGGCTTGGGAACCACACAGGGACCCTACACAGACAGTCGTAGTGCCATTGTAATCTCCACCTACATCAAGAGTAGCTTGAGTATGTTAGAATCGAACCCCTCAGGTAAATTAAACTATAATTCAAGCAGGTTATAAGACAAGGCAAGATTCCTGGTCTTTGAAAGGTATAGAGTTAGATAACTCAAAAGTAAATTCTGCCGAGATCGCCTATAATCAGTATGCCATCCCCCACGGGGTTCCATGAGCGGTATCTTGAGGTAGTCATGAGGACTTTCAGTAAAGGATTTCTAATCCCTAGCATGTTGTTCTTGCAACATATTCAGATTCATGGTCGTGTTTCTAACCATTTTGAGACGAATTTCTAAAAATAAAACGTAGGTTCGCTGGATGTTAATAGAAACATAAGTACAAGTAAATCCGTGACCAAAACATATCGCACCCTTGCTTCAATAGAGCCAAACTGTGTTAAAACTCAAAATTTGACGGTTTAGAGTTATTGGTATCACTGGATTCTGCAAGCGCTGAACTGACTGCAGCTTGTTTTTCATCAAGAAATCGCCAATAGCGTCCAATGCTTGGGTGAATCATAAAAACCTATGATTACAAAATATGAAATAGGGAGCGATAACACGAAAGGTCTGAAATCTTATTTTGAACGACTGTTTCATATTGTGGCATGACTTCCAAGCGGAGAGTAATGATATCAGCAGCAGAAACAGTTTTTTGCGTTTCCCCAAAATAGAGGATTTTTTGGGTTGTAACACTATCGAAGCAAGGGTGCGATATATCATGATAAACACACTCAACTTCAGTCCGCAGGTATCTACTATCGTATCATCAGTACCTTCAGTTTCAATAGCTAGGCATTGTGTCTACATGATCAGATTGACGAAATAGTTTGTAGGCTATAATAAGCGAAGATGAGAATATTAGGTAAGTATGTACCTTTTCTGGCGCGGTCGATACAGAGCGCACCTCCTGCCGAAGGAAATATCGTGGGGAAAATTCCCATTTCACTGGCGGCGTCGGATCTTGTAGATTATGAAACGTTTGGAGCTAGGAGTTCATGAGTCCAAAATGTCGGTAATACTTAAATAATTGGTGAAATTATACTGACAACAGGACGTGGTAAGTAAAGTAGCAAACGAACTGAAGTAATTTTTCAAATCCAACACACTGTGGAAGAAATCTTGAATTCAATCACCTTTATCACAGAAAAAGTGTGTGTGTGCTCTTCTTTTGTTGTCACGGTAGGCAGTTGTGGATCTCAAAAAAAGGAAAACTTCTTCCATGCACCGCTATCAATTTCTTCTTCTTCTTTCGATTGTTTTTAAGATGGTTATCACCATTCCAGTTGTAAAAAGATTTTGCAATGGAATTTTAAATTCGTTTGATGTCATTCAGAAATTAAGTAATTTCGAAAGAAGCGCAATAAACTCGACGAAATCAATTCACTTCTGGATGTGGTTAACCGCCAAAGGCTTCGAATCCCGCGTAAAGGTTACACTGATCCAGGTTATAGCCAACATGATCTGAATTTCACTTTGTATTGAATTGACGGGTGTTTTGTGTCTATCTCTCATCCAATACTTCAATATTTAACTTCTAAGTTGCATTGTGACGTGGTTGCAGTTAAATGGTGCTTTGTTTTATTCCCTACATGAAGTCTCGTGCATATGTTAAGTGGCCGGAAGATTGACTACAATTTTACTACTACGGTCGGTTATTTGTTTGTTGGAATACCTAAACATCATGCAAGCCCTAAAAGGCACAGATAGATTCCGTCAACTCTTGAAACAATTCAATGCTCCACAGCAACCTACAAACGCTAAACCGAATCATGACACAAGTGTTAGGAAGTCGAATCGTGAGATTAAGAAGCCCGTCAAGTATGATTCCAGTCCGTATCCTTCAGTCGCAGTGGCAAAGGGTCCCAGGCGCACCGAACGTCGTGGTACACCGATGGGAAATCAAAATAGATCAGGTGAGCGTAAAAATAAATCAAAGGAGCATTTGACAGATCCCGAAGCTCCGGTAGTTAGTAGAACCAGTCAGCCAGATTTGGGGGAAGAAAGTTTGTCTCGAGCACCATCAGCACAACGCAGTGCCTTCACCAGAGTCGTTGCCAATGAAAACAAACGTTCTCCGCTCATGGCCCGTCAGCCGATGGCTGATCGTTCGAGACGAATGGACATGGAGTCAAGTTTTCTACAAGAAAGGAATGGAAGGCAGGAATATGAGACAAGTCATTTACCAAAAAGACAAAGGCAGTTGGAATATGAAACCAGTCAGGTTCCAGATAGAAGGCAGCAGGATTGTGAGACGAGTCATATTCCCGATAGAAGAAGGCAGCAGGATTATGAGACGAGTCATATTCCCGATAGAAGGCAACAGGATTATGAGACGAGTCATATTCCCGATAGAAGGCAGCAGGATTATGAGATCAGTCATATTCCCGATAGACGGCAGCAGGATCATGAGACGAGACATGTTCCAGATAGAAGAAGGCAGCAGGATTATGAGACCAGACATATTCCCGATAGAAGGCAGCAGGATCATGAGACGAGACATGTTCCAGATAGAAGAAGGCAGCAGGATTATGAGGCAAGTCGTGTTCTGGGATCAAGTAGCCAGCAGGATTGCGAGACAAGTCATGTTCCGGAAAGAAGAAGACAGCAGGAATATGAGAGCTTTCTTGCTCCAGCTAGAAGGCCAGCAGACAAATACACTGACGGAGCGCGTGGTGTGTTTCTCAAGCCTCAACCAGTTCTATCAAACCAATCCCGTTGGTGTTCCAATCCATCCCAATATTATGACTTGTATAGTACTGTCAGGCAACCAGTAATCAGGCTGCACGACGTTACAAACCCCCGAAATCAATCCATTTTGCATCGTTCTAGAATGGACATGCCTCCTCCTGAAATTCGACAGCCTTCCATGAGATTGTTGGATGTAATGAGAAGTCAAGAGAGGTCAAGGTGGCAAAACTCCCGAAGGGCCTCGCCTCCCCATGATCGTCCGAAACGTTTCGACGGCGGCTTTCTACGCCCTCCCACTCCACCAGGTACAGCTGAATTAGCTCGAAAAGAACAATCCACGTTCTTGGATACTGTATCCGAGTTCAGAAACTTCTCGCTTTTCACTACGACCGAAGTCATTTTCCATGTGAACCAGCTGGAGGAATCATTGATACACAAAATGTCTAAAATGATCCGTAAACGTGATAAAGCTCAGTCAGTGTCAAGGATGACTATGATCGAAGACTCTTCTAAAAGTCACATGATCCAGTCCTGGCTCATGGCCAATGAAACCGGAACAACATCCAGGCTGGTAGATGACTCCGAAGGAGATGGCCTGAAGAGGATGAGAGAACCTTCTGATCACGAGTACTCCAAGAGAATGAGGGTCGCCCCTGGAGATGAAGGACCGTCCTACCAGCACGATAGAGACATGCGCCTCCGCTTCCAGCCAAGGTCTTAATTGAAGTTGATTATTCCCACTCCGATTTGCTTTGTTCCACCTTTTAGATAGTTGATAGTTTATTTTCGATGTTCATTTTTATGACTGTGTCAAGCATTGATTAAAAAAATATGCCATTGTAACCCTTTTTTAAGTGGAATTCGTTTCAATTGAACGGTTCTCACACTATGTTTACTATTATTTCTGTGTTGAAGTCCACGTATAATCGTTATGGTCGATTTTATGACGTTTATTTTATCATCATGTTTGACAGCAAATTATCATTTTATTTTATTATCTCAATTTATAAAGCAGTGGGTCCATAAATTGTGGTATTCCTGGTAATTCAACGGAATCTTGAAGTTTCATGAGCAATAATGTTAGTATTTTCATTCCACTGCTACCAGAATTACTTTTGATTTTTATTATCGACATTTCTGTGCTATTCACTCCATGAAGATGAAATTTGGTTTGTTAAATATACCTACTTAATAACGGATTGAAGTTATGTAATTTGTATCGTTATTTTGTTTTACGAGACAGCATATTTTACAGAGAGATGAGACATATGTATGTAATGTGGAGTATGTAGTGTAGAGTATTAACTGATTTTTTACCAAAAACTCGATGTCAATTGCTTGTTGTGTCTTGTTAAAGAAATAAAGTCTCGTTAATTTCACGAAATGCCGTTTCTTATGTGGATTCCCCCACAGCACGATTGATACCCGGAGTTATTTTAGCTTTGAAGGCAGGTAGCAAGTAACTATTGAGACGCCCCAAAACTTTTAAAAACAAATATTTTGATGGAGCCCCCAAGGTCGTAGAAGTAAGTCCCTGTGTGGATATAGAACGTAGGGGTACACAAAAGCAAAGTCTTGACATAATGGTTTATTATCTTCTTTGAGCACATCACCCTAATCTAATTCACGAAATGATAGATGAAACTCTAGCTCATCGTCCAACTTTAATAAAACACATAGGTATTGTTTAAACAATTTACAGGCTTGAAACCGAGTGAATATTGCATTGTCATCCACCCTCAGCCCATGTTTACATTTTTAAAACTCTACCTCACCATCCAAATTCAAGTTGTTTAAAAAGTGGACTTGTTTAAGTTTTGTCCTCATAACTTGTAAAAATTGGTTTTCTACGAAAATGTCTTACTTTTATTAAAGTAAATAGTATAATCTACAATTTAAGCTCTGTAGGTCCAGTAGATTCCGAGATAATTAGGAGAAGCACAATTTTAGCCTGTTTGTATGGAAGACACAAACTTCGTTCACTTCCTTAATAAATCCATTCGAGCCTCGGATTTCAGGCATATTCGTTGCTATTCCTGACACTGAAAGCAATTTTGGCAATATAACATAATATTATTATGTCTCCGGCAATTTCCCCTGCTACTATGCACATGGCTGACGCATTTCATTACTATAACTAGGGATGTTTCGGTTGTCGGTTTTACCGGTTTTGGGGAAAAAACCGAAACCGAGAACCGATCGTCCAAAGTCGGTTTTTTCGGTTTTTTGTCCGATCTACATTAATAAATTTATCTTTAGTGATCGTCCACGTTGTAAATCAAAGCACACAATTAGTTATAACTAACGGTTTCAGACTTCCACAACCAACTAATACTTGTATAAAACGTTAACCACCATCAAGTATTAGTTGCTTGTGGAAGTAATAAAAACGTCTCGCAATAGCGCCAAGGGGAGATTTCGAAAGGGGTACGGTACTTGTGAAGTGGTTAAGCTTTTCATTATACTTAGCCCCTTAATGAGGAAAAGGGCGGGCGGGGAAAGTGGATATCATAACTTTTTCCGGCCTCTGAAGAATGATATTTGCGAGGCGGGGTGATTTTTACACGGAGTGTTTTTTGGGGGGATAATCATTTTACTATTAGGTACATAATATTATATTATATTAAATCTTATTAAATAAAAATAACAACATTTTTTTTATCGTCTGGGTCAATTTAGTAAGAAAAAAAATCGGATTTTTCTTACTATTCAGATAGCTAGAGCTAGAGACCTATACTATTGGACCTTAACTATTTGAGCTCAAATTAAAGCTAGATAACTCTAGAACTTTCTTTGGTGTGACGTTCCCGGTGGAATGCGTATTAGAGCCAACATTGGCTCCCAAAAGGTTTTGTTGAAGGTGCGAACTAGGGATTTCGAAGCTACAAACTTGGTGTAATACTATTCAAACATGTCCTAACAACATGTCAAACATGCAGCTTCCTGCAATTGTTTTTCGGACCTAAGGGCATTTTGTTTGTGGTGACTGGCCTAAAAAGCGCCAATCTGCATTTTGGTTTATTATCTTCGATAATGAACCATTGGAATCGCCCAAAGAAAAAATTTTTTTAACCCCCCCTCAAAATTTGTTGGTTTACGTTTCAAGATACGTAGATTCAGAAAATCGAATAAAAAAAAATCCGTCCGTCCGCCGTCCGCGCCACTTTGCCCAGTTAGCGTTGAGTTAAAATTACGAAATTTTTTTTATGGGTTTCGACCAACCCCACAATGGTCCTCGAAACTTTTCATAACCCTAGGTCGAGGGGAAGGGGTTCAAAACGAATTTTGAAATTTCCATATCTCGAAAAATTCATATGGAACGGTATGTTTTTTATTTCATATTTCGATAGAGTTTGTTCCGTAGAATTTTTTAAGACCATCCGCAGCTTTGTACGACCAGCCGTTCGTTCACAATGACGGCTCAAAGATTGTGCCTCACAACCCGATCGTGAATCAAACTGTTGAAATACAGGTCCATTTTCATACTAACAAGATCTTTGGAACATCATATGGCTTAAGTGATGTCGAGTTTGTTGTTCTGAGGTGCGTTTCGTGCTACGGAAATGAAGGTAATTTCGAAAGTTTGTTGGTAGGTACTTCTTTTATAGAAAAATTATTACCGACGTAGTATTAAAAACCCCAGAATTATATCGTATTAATTAATCATAATTATTATTAATAATAAATACAAATTATTAGTACCTAACAATAAATTATAATAATTTTCACTAGGTACTTGATAAAATTGTTAATAATTAGTGATAATTGATAATAATAATTAATCTAACATTTAGGATCAAGACATTTAGACCTAGTGATCTAGACAGAAGGGTGATCTGTACGAAGAAGATAATGAACCGTTGTGTCAAGAATTTGCAGAGTTTTTAGTAACTTGTTTTTAGTGCAGGTTAGGGCACCCTGAGTTGGGCACACCATTCCAGAGCCGGTAGAATTTCTTATTTATCAAAACACCAGTGGATGTTTTGAAAAATAAGAAATTCATTGGTCTGTAGATGCAATCAAACGAAAATGGCCAAAAAACAGTTTGGGGAGGTGGTAACGATAAGATACATAATCATAAAGCCACGAGGTCCTTCACACCTTTGAACCCTGTGAGGATTAAAACAAACTACAACTCAATCAATCATAAAAAGAATTTTATTCTCTTCGTATTTACATCACAACTTAATTTGATAATGAACTTTAATCAAATTTATATTAAATCTCTTCTATCTTAAGGGAGACAAAGAAAGTCACACATGTTTCTTTCTACAAATATCGTTATAATAAAAATTTAGATTATAATCAAACAATGAGTAATTTACCAAAGTGTATTTACAGAGTAAAACAAGAAAATAAAATGGTAGCGCTAAGGATTTAACGAGCGTACGGGTGCATTTGGTTGGCTGCTTTGATATTCGTCTTGATTCCACTAGGAACCTTCCCCATCGGACCTCCCACTGAAAAACAAATGAAATGAAGTGAGAAAAGTACCGAGAAAGCAAGGAACCACTCAGCTGATCCTGGGCAGCGTCAGGTTGAAGTCGAGAGGAGGCTACATACCTAATTACCACTTCATAGTATTAATAGCATAGAAATTAGCTTTGGGAGCATATTTGTATCACGCCACTTTTGGAATGACAAATGCGTGTCAAAAAAAAGAAAGAAAAGCCATTAGAGGTGTAGTGGTTTGTGTTCAGGATGGTAGGTACATTTGTTGTAGAATGAAATATGGGGGACACCCCCGGATAATTACAGTATAGATGAAGGATCAAAGCAAGGAAACATGGAACATGAACAACCCCACACCCGAACATGGGAGAAACACAAGTGGGGACTTTGAAGGACTGGTAAGGTCCCGTTTCAAGCCCCGGAAAGAGGTAGGAAGGAGCAAGGTGAGGGCGTGGGCTAAGAGAGACTGAGGAGACTAGCTGATGAGTCATGTGACGGGACAGGACGACCACGCTCTTTCAAATCGATTCACGCTTGTAAAATCATGTTCCATGTTGTGGATAAAATCCTCATCTGGTCAGAACGATTAGGCTCGATTTACACGTATTCGGTATTCGAATTCGTTTTTGACAGTGCCGAATGTATGTGAACGCCCACTCGACACGAATCGGTTTCGCCTGGTTTCTATTCAGTGCAGTTTGAGTCCAAGGTACACAAAGTCTACCGTGCGTTCACACTTGCACGGTTCAGATTAGGCTTACTGTCAGTCTTTTCTTGGAGAACAAACGAAGTAGAAACCTTTGAGGCCCTCTTTGTCGCCGGCCATTCGGGATTCCGCGATAATGAGGTTGGCTGGAAGTATTCCAGATGATACCAGGTAATAGGTTACGGAAAACGAATGCGTGGAAGGTGTGCGATCATAACTGTCGACAAGTTATTTGAGTGAATGTTGAGTTAGTTCCGAGTAACAGCGACCTCCTAGTAACAGGTTGTGGTATTCGGTTACCGGCGATTTGAGAACCTTTGCCCCCCGCCAGGGTTTCGACGCCTCTGACCTAGCTTGACATGAATCATCTACAGATTATTTGGAAATTGGAGTGCGGTGGAACTAGATTTTTGATAAGTTGGTTCCTCTGCTAATTAGTTGGCTACAGATGGAACTAATTTTTCTATTAATCATTCTACTTCCTGAACGTTTATACTAAGAAAATTAGGAGGTTGTAGTAATACATCCATAGTAAAAGTAGAGGACATGACTTGTATAAACAACATAGTACGCATAAAACCGAATACGAGTGAACCAAGCCTGAGCGTTTTGAGCATAGCTAGAGGTGCTTGTAGGCTATTTTCAGTCTTTAGTATTGTAATATGTTCCTAAATACAACGAGTTCGTTAGATGTTGTAAAATTTACAACATCTAACGAACTCGTTGTTTATGCTTTTGCAGACTTCCCTGGCTGGATTTTGGATGTTGGATTTACAATTGCGTCCCCTCCTGTGTAACGTTTTCTGGCAGTTACGCCAATGCTGAAGCATTTTCCATGCTAAAATCTGGCAACTCGTGGTGGGGTAATTGGTACAACTGACCTAGTAACATTTTACAGGACAGCCTTCCAAAGTTTCTCCGTCTTTCTGAATCGAGAAATGGACATTCCAAATCAGTATCTTCCTTCGTATTCCCTTTTATATGATTGAAAGAAGCATTTAGTGCCTTACTAAATTTAAAAACCCTCCAATATCCCGTTAATATTGAAATTATAGTGATTTTTCAGTAGAAAACGGACTTGGTCATTATTACCAGCCCAAATTTCATTTGAGAGTATGAACAGGAATCCGCAAAATGTGTTCATCTGGCACATGGTCAGTTTTACCAAACAAACTTCTGTATCCCCCGTAATAATGAATTGAAGAAAAACTGACCATTTGCCATTTGATCAATTTTACATGGAAACAAACTGTCAGTTGATCACTTTTACCAATCACCCCACGAAGTATTTCTTTGTGTTTGGCACAGATTCTCCAGTCTGTAGATCTCATCTGCGGAGCCACAACGCCAGGTCGTATCGTAACGTTAAGACTTAAACCCACAGACGAACTTACTTTGTTGTTGCATTTGTGTCGGATTCATCGCACCTCCCGCGACCGGTCGTCCCGGAGCGCCGATCATGTTGGGCGGCAAACCTCCAGAACCCATTCCCTGGAAAAATCACGTTGAAATAATCAAAACGACCGGTTTACCAGTTCAAATTAAAGACAGTGACTGCACGAACGACGGGTGGGTTACCTTCAGTGATTTCCCTATTGCGATAGCGGCAACTAGGGAGTGCGTATCAGCTAACGAAGAGGTGATGTTTGCTCCTGCTCTCGAACTGCTTTCGGTTTCCCACTCCTCGCGAGCTTTGGAAACCAGTTCCCAAACGTGGCCAACCACTTTGGTGTAAGCAGTCATTTGCTTCTGAAAATGAAGAAAATTATATCAATAACGCGGAACAACGTCACCTGGAGAATATTAGTCTCAACTGGCCACAACCGCCAACGTTTGCAGACATTTTCCAAACCTTGAGCAAATTACAGCCGTACATTACTGAAATTTAGTTAATTGAGAGACGTGGGGCCTATTTCATAAAACCTACAAGTACCTACAAGTCGATTCTTCGAAGCAGTTTTCGAATGTTGACGGACAAGTTCCCAGGCGAATTTTGACAACTTCAACTTTCAAGCTGTTTTGCAAGCTACTATTCTAGAAATGTGAAAACAGAGTCTTTCTCCAATAAGATCATAGTATCCGTGTGCAATTTAATTCAATTGCATCCAAAAGTTAATAGGTAACTTCAGCTTGTTGTTCAAGGATTTTAATCTAAACTAAATTTAATATATTAATATCTATCTCCTTCACCTGTCCTTCAACACTGTAGCAGATCCCCGCCAAAACTAGGTCACCTATTTCACAGAACTTCTAGCTCTAGGTTCTTTGCTAGCGTGTTTTCAAGAGTCGAAACCGTGTCATTCCGCCAATCAGTGATATTTCCTACAAAGTGAGTTTGATTCACGTTATAAAAGGTTGGGGGAAGAGTATTCCATTATTTTGCAAATGGATGGCGTCACTGGTACCTACATAATATGTAACAAGATATTATCTTGTTTTGTCATCGAATTAACTTTTACTCGTTGAAAATGGGAATTACTCTTAGAAAAACACTACTTTGGACCATCGTTGTGGTTGATGGATTTAGTTGAGAGTTAGAGCCTTGAAGATGAAGGTGAATATGCAAAAATCCGGTGTTTTACAATTCTTTTCGACAAAGGGGAAAACGCAAGTCAGGCGGCTTAATTGTAAACAGTATTTTCTAATAGAACAGAAGGCGCTTGATTCACAGGTGTAGCCAAATTTTGCCAAAATTCGATATTACCTTCACTGTGTGCCAGTAGAAAAAAACCTGTGAGTCTATAGCCGCCCCCAACGTTTGTAAAAGCATGTAAGGTTCGAGCCGTTGTTGGGAGAATCGTCATTCAAGGTAAGTTTTCCTTTTTTTGTTCGAACTTTTATGTGAATTTGCATCTTTAGAAGTAAAATCATGAACTAGTGTAAAAAAAAAAAAAGTTCTTAGGTCAGAATTGCGATTAATAAGCCGTGGAAGAGACTGGACTAAAGCTTACATGGATTTTAGCGGCCATGCGCTAAGACATACCTACATGGTTTTACACTATTATTTTTGTATATCTTCACGGCCCGAAATTTCCCAACTTTTCCAAGTCGGAAAAGCCAAACCTCACACATCGATGATGACTCGTATGAAGCACAGGGAGAGCTAGGCTGGGAGGTTGTTATGCACCCATCTTATAGTCCAGACCAAGCGACTACCATCTTTTTTTGTCCATGGCAAACGCTCTTATTGGTCTAAAATTAGACTGAAGAGAGGCAGAGAAAACTGGCATCTCCAGATTTTTGAGAGAGTGGCATCATGAAGTTGCCTTCTAAATGCCAAGGAGTCATCGAAAAAGAGGGGGCATAATGAGCCAAAATGAGTGACTGTACCTATTGTAAATGAAGTGTCAAAATGAACGTAAAAAATGGATTAATTTTCCCCAACCTAATATTACAGAAGCCCTGTAAACCTGTACGACGAAAACATGTAAAATTTACAGGTTTTCGTAGTACAGGTTTACATTGAACCATTGTAAACATGGTGTCATCATCAACATTTAATGTCGCTGATAAATGCAATGGTTCAATGAAAACCCCAAAACCTATTTCCCTCACATCTACCTCCCTCAAACCTCCAACAGTGAGATAGAATTTAAGTAATCAATTTAATCATAATAATATGATTTCTTTAAAAATTAATTATGAAGTTTTTTATGTAAACCTACCTTGGAGCAATTGATGAACAAAAATCATTTTTTCGCAGTGAAATCAAAACAATGAAATTTGTCTGAACTGAGAGAATGACCCAACAGTGTCTTTACAGTTTTCTCAGAAAGTCTGTCTAATCTGATGATAAAAATACTGAAGAGAAGTAACGCTGGTATCTGCAACCATAAATACACTATACCCTGGAGGTTCTTCAGTACTTCAACAAGCTGGATGGCCTACGCGCTACACACAATGTAGTAAGTATGTGTTAGTTTGGGATTTAATGATAACATGTGTGGCTAATGGAACATGTCCTCACAATAAAAGGCTGTTCCTTTACTCCTCCCAGCCACCTCCTCCTCTAAATGCCTGGACTGAAGGTACTGCAACTACTCCTATTTGGGAATTCTATGGCAATTTGGACGTCTTCTCCCTCTTGAATAACTCATGTACGACCCGGAACCCCTGATACAATCACCATGTCTTATTTTCAACAACTGCTGCAATGGCTAAAATAAATATTTCACAAAAAACGTCACAAAAAAACACTAATTTCTCCCTTACTGGGAAAAACCTCTGATCATGGATATGTCTCTTAGGGCCCTTAAGCGGATCCTGGGCCTGTAATTCCTAAGGAGGCTACATACCAAATGACAGCTTCATAGAGTGGATAGCATAGAAATTAGCTTTATGAGCCACTCAGCTGATTTGGGCCCTATGCTGCTTAAAGTGTAAATCCTAAGGCGGCTACATGCTAATTTTCAAGTCTGTGCCACTACAGGAATTGCGCCAAAACCACCCAAAACCGTAACGAAAAGCCCTCTGACGTCATAGGCTATGACGCACGAGCGTCTGACGTCATAGGCTCTTACGGCATCTATGCCAGGAGGCCAACTATAGGCCTATAGGCTTTGACGTACCAGTTGGCCTCCTGCCAGCCGTCTGACGTCATACGCTCGTGCGTCATAGGCTCTGACGTAGATAATAACCGTTTAAGATAATAATTTAATGGCCGATTTCACCACCTGGGGTTTCTAAATAAAATAAGAAAACAGTATCTTTCTCTCATTGAGATCAATTATTATAAATTGAACCGATAAAAAGTGTATATTGAAAACCATTCCAACTTTGAAATATTCCGCTACGAAAGTCACGAAGCAAGGTTTTAAAGCTCTAATTTCCGAGCTTTAAAATCTGGTTTCGTGTGAAATGGTTTTTTTTTCGATTACCCCGAAGCATCTAATTTGGAGATATGACACTCTTGCAGCAAAGGAGCGATATGTACGCATTTATAAGACAGTAAGCGACATATCATAAGTTATGACTCATAATATAGTGAAAATCAGGAGTGTTGAATAGAGGACGGTACGTATACGAAATATCTACGTTGATTGACGAATCCAATCAATAGGACCTGGTACTTACTTAAAAGTCAATGAATTGCGAAAAACAGGAACTTACTTCCAGACAAGAGAAAACAATTACAATTCGGGAAAAAGCGCGAAGCCAATACAAAATGCTTGCATACGAGTCTGCAACACATTGGGACATTTTATGTCTTTAAAAAACTGATTCAGGGGCCTTTGAACAATGCTACATCACCTACCCCAGTAGCGTAGTTGTTATACTTAATTGTAGGGTTCATCGAAATGCTTGCATTCGTGTTGACAATATAAATTATTGAGAATGATCACCTGTGTGTAAACAATTATTTAAACAATCACGCTCATACCGCAGCTAGTCGGCCACGCACTCCGCAGTGGTTAACGTAATATGGTTAGGTAAATCGAGAGCTGTCCAACGAGTGGTGAACGATTTTTGTACGATGATAACTGGCGAAGATAAATTTCCGTAGCAACGAATCGGTTGTAAGCGAAAATCATCGGAAATTTTCGTGACGATTTCGTGTGACGTTTTTGTGTAACGTTTTTCGAGTTATGTGCCAGAGTAAAGACATAAAATGTCAAAAGCTGCTTGGATATGGTTGCGATAACTGAACAAATTATACATGAATAAGTAGAAGAAACGAAACACAGTTCAATAGCACAAGGCGTTGGACTTCTCGGATCAAAAAGAACTTACTTGAATGGTTTCATACGACAAGCTAGTGGCCTTGTGTTCCAACTGAACCATCTTTTGCTCCACCTCTGGAATTGGTTTGGTGCGGAGGTAGTTGGGGACCAAATCGTGTGAGAACGACGGAACACGGTGTTCCGTTATCCGAAGGAGCTGCTCGTCTCTCTCGGGGCTCAGGAGCAGAGGGAGTATGGCGTAGTTGCGGAGAGCTGGGCACTTGTCATGTCCCAGCATCTTTGATATTGAGACCAACTGAAAAATGAATATTGATTATGAATAACTAAGCCCTTACAAATACAAGTAAATGAAGCAGAAAAGTGACAATAATTGAACTGTGAACGTTACAAGGTAGAGGCAATGTTGGATATAACACGTTCCGACTTTCTCGATTTTACAGTTATTTACTTTTGTCTGAGTACTCGGTTGTCGTAGGTAATTCCTCAGCACCTACTCTGCTATCCTGAGCACTACTTGACCAAGATGAATTTGCGTGGTAGAATTTCCAACACATCAGACCAGTCTGGCTGTATGGTTGTGAGCTATGGAGCTCAGCATCAAATCAGCCGGATACAAACATTTCAAAATCGCTATCTGAGTCTCGGTGGTATTTTGCATGCAGATTTCAATGTCCCACTAGTGAGCGACACTATCAATGAATTGGCACGAGAACCAGCTAATCCACTCTACAGCAGCGTATCTCCCAATAACCAGAGACTGGAAATAAATCGTCCACCTGACTTCTTACAGAACAATTCGAGGCTCATGAAACTTGTTATGGTCGAAATTTTCCTAACAAAACTACAGTGGGTACTTTCTAATATTTGCTGCCGAAATTACATACAGGCGTGCTCTCAATCAGTACCTTCGTGTTGAGAGACACCATGCAATGGCTGCTTAAGTTCATACGTATGCCTCCTAACCGACTGCCTGTACTGTGTCTGAGGCGCCTCTTCAAGCTTTCTAGGATGTCATCATGAGATTCCAGGTATAACTGGTTCAAACAGCTTGAGGATGCCTTGGTGTTTTTGGAATGAGCCTGCCTGCTGATGCTGGACTGATACCGCACTTCCCTGATTTTTATCTCTCATAATATCGACCTGCAGCTGGCAACAACCTCAAGGGCCTGCACTGACAATGGACCAATAGCCTTCCAGGAACCCTCACTCCAGCCCCAGAGGCCAATGTTCATCCTCCGCTCAGCTGGCTCAGCTCAGGTTATGGCAAGCCCCGCCTGAAGTTTCTGCTGCCAGTGCTCGCCTTGCCACGTCGATTGACCAAAATATGGCCAACAGGTTGTTGTATTATTTAAGGGAAGCAAGCGACGTGAGACGGCTTATTGTAAGTTCCTAGTAGGAGGATTTGATTTTCTTTTCAACTGGTCAACGCAACAAGGTCTGTCTCAAGTGTTGAGACACTCGTGAGGATCGACGAACCCCCTTGTCTCAACAGTTGAGACACCAGCATTGAACGTGTTAAAACCTTTACAAACACCCTGCTTACCTCTTATTGTATGGTACTGCCTTCCAGGGCCCAATTAAAAAGCTTCTCATTGCTTAGAATAGAGTTAATAGTTGGGTGCAACGGACGTATACGAACAACTAGGCAGATAGTCGTGTAGTGATCATGAATAACTCAACAATAATTATACAATAATTTAACAATTATTGTCTCCCTTACTTGTCCAGATAGTAGAGCGAAGTTGTCCAAGAATGATGGCCAGTTCATCGTGTCGCTCTCGTTCTCCAATTTGAATATCATCGCACCGATCGAGTTTTTGAGCTCATTCACTCTTAAAGATATGGCTTCTAGGGCCAGCTCCAATTGTTTCTCTTCTCGCTGCATAGCTTTGTTGCACAAAATCTGCAAAATATTGATTGATGGTTTTTATTTAAATGAAAAGGACAAGGATTAGGACCAAATGACCCTCTCTTACAGCCCCAGTTCCCATACCATACACATACAGTACAGTACAAGTGAAGGTTTCACACGAGGATGGAGGTACTCACATATTTCTATTGTAGCGCCAACAATTTTATACGATGCCCAATAATTGATGCACAATACATTAATCCTTAGAACTGATAAAGATGAAGATGCTGAAATACAAGACAACTAGAACGCTCAACTCTGAGCTACTATGGATACTAGTCGCAAAATAAATCCATGCAACAAGAAGTGAGATGAGTTGCTCTCAATTGACAAGCCGTGTGTGAATTAGGCGACTGAATACGGAACTCACAGCTGACTTTTATCCAATAAAATTCTCGCGTGATAAGACGACTACATAACCAGCTGATAACCAAGCATTCTTTTTTGTTGTTCTCTATTTAAGTACAATGGGATTTGTGTAATTTCATCAAGTCAAATCTTCAACAGAAGTGATTTCAGCCATTTGGTTCAACACACAAGGACCTGCAAGATGTTACTACTACCTCAAAGAACTGTCGTCTTCTGCGCTCGTATACTATGAATCGCGAAAGTGGACAACATTGACTCAACTTGACAACTTGTCTCCTGAGAAAGTCGGATTTTATAAGGTATTTACAAACTCACGGCTGCTTTGTGGAGTAGGAATAACATGATACTTGCTTATTAATGAACAAGACGATGCTAATTCTGTGAACCCTAAAACGTACCATGTGATTTTTTTTAAACAAATTCAATATTTTATTTTGGTTACAAGATTAGTGGACACCAAACAGGACCTGGTCTGTTATTCAAATCCCAAACAGACCTGGTCTGTTATTGACACCTAGTTGTGTGTTGAAAGATACTGAAAGATAAATACGTATTTCTAGAAATTTCTCATGGTCACATCATCCTTTCGAACCCCCGAAAATAACAGAAATACGTAACCCGTAAACCTTGACAAAGCACCAGTTGTAAAACAGAAATGTTCATAGTATTCAAAAATTTTCAATAATCAAAGAAGCCATAGTGATTTCTTGGGTTTGATATAAGCGTTCATTCTAAACGTCGCTCCAGTCGTCCTAAACCATCCTGAATTCACTGCCAAAAGACACCGAAAATAACATGTGTGTATATTTATGTATGTGATCGGAGACAGGAGTAGAATTGAATAATTGGATGTAAAATTATCCGGAAACATCTCCCTAATGAAGGAATTGAAAATGTGCGTCGCTGTATGTAAAATGCGCCTGACAAACCGTTCAGTTTAGCTATTTGGAGGGGCCAATTTCTTCGATTTGTTATTGTTCTGTTTTATGGTTTTTACGTAGGGCCAGAATAACTTGATATGGGTATTGAATTGGATAGACGACGCCGGCTCAAGTCGATGGGGACTGAGATGTCTCTGAGGATTTCTGGATATGAAGAGACAGTTCACCAGTTGGACATATTTTATGGAATCGGTGAGTACGACTTTCGCAGTATTGATTAAAGTGAGTTGAAATATTGTCACCACTCGGATGGTGAATTCATATTTTTTGCCCTCGTCGCCAGTAAGCGAGGACTACCTTATAATGAGGACTACTTGGCGGTTGCAGTCTGTCGAATGCACGATCTCGAGATTTTGGAGCATTTTTCGGTCAGTAGAGGAATCGGCGAGGCCCTGTACTGTATTTCATCATATGTCCATAATGTATCCTCTATGTCTTCACCCCTTCAAAGAGATAAGATGTAGGAGGCTTTGATAAGCAAAGCATCGCGACCTGTTATCATCTATTGTGGCCTCCCTAGAGCTCTTCTGGGAGCTCCAGTTTTTTCATCAACTTCCAGAGGTCATTAGGATTTCTCATGTAGTGTTCTGGGTCTGCTTTTTCGTTGCCTACGAACAGAAACCGGTACCTAGCTAGTCCTTCGCAATGGCATAGGATGTGTTCTGCCTTCTCCTCCTCCTCGAGGCAGAACCGGCACTCACTGTCCTCGGCCATGCCTATCATTGAGATGGTTGCCATGTTCCCGTCTTGAGATGGTGGTATTCTCATTTCGTGCCTATCACCTAACGTGCTCGTCTTCTTCCCACTAACCCTTTTACCGAGTTCCGTTTTGGACGACCGAGTCAAGAGCGGTACCCCCCTCCCCCTGAGATTTTCACACGTTGAGCTGGGATACTCGAGATAAAAGAGATCTTATTTTAACCCATTCGCGGCGGAACGCCACTATAGTGGCAGAGCTCGAACCGCTCCCCTCAGCGAAAAACCACTTTAGTGGCAGAGCTCAAACCGCTCCTCTCAGCGAAAATCCACTTTAGTAAAACGTGTTTTCTGCATAGTCCTGGCATCTTGCGAAAACTTCTGTAACTTGTCCAAACCCTCAGGGGCTTGCCATCGTCGACGAACGACCTTCCCCCCTCCCCCTCCTCGCCTATCAACACCCTCCTTTCAACCCAATCTATTTTTAGCTCCCAACCGTTCGTCAGCTCTCTGGAATTTTCTCCTGCAGGTGTCATATTTTTATTGCTCATCCACGAATGGTAGTGATGGGTTGTGAGTGACTGTGAGGGGGTTGTGGGGGGAGGGGGTGGGGCTTTTGAGGGCACTGAAACAACTTTTTTTCTGGTCCTTATTCTGCTCTGTGCTACGGTGTTTGTACCTTGTTGCTCCTCTCAAACCAGTTTTCAGTTTTTTTTTTTTTCGTTCTAATTTTTTCTTTGACTTTTTGATTTTTTTACGATTGATATTGAGATTTTTTGACTCGGCTATTCTCTGGACACCTGCTCGGATTACGGAATTGTTGGTTTTTTTGTTCTCGCCAAAACCTATGTCTATACTTATGTTTGTCTGAAACCTATGATGTTGAGAAAGTCAGTGTTTGATCGTCTATTATTTCTTTTTGTGGAATATCAATGATAAATAACAACAAAAGCAATTATAATAATCATTTTACTGATTATAATAATGACTAATCAAAGTTGCGACTGAATGTACGGACGAAGTACGACGTATCATCTTCTATTACTATCGACTGTTGGATGCACGAGAAATTCCTGAAAATAAAACAACAAAAATGGGGAAAAACAATTGAAAAATAAGGAAGTTATGACTCGATTACCGAACGCCGACAGAAACTGCGTACTGCAAAATTTCTTCAGCCTGGGGGGATAGGACAGCGAGAAAGGCCTTCGCCCACCGAGACGGTGGGCGGGTGGAGCCTTCCGCCGCGAATGGGTTAAAGTAACTCACCTTCTCCTGCAACGAACCATCATAATATGAGGAAATACCGTACAGGGCTTCGCCGATTCCTCTACTGACCAAAAAATGCTCGAAGAAATCGAGATCGTTCATTCGACAGACTGCAACCGCCAAGTGGTCCTCATTATGGGGTAGTCCTCGCTTACTGGCGACGAAGGCCAATTACCACTTAATTCGTTTCCTCATATTCCTCCTGTACTGCGGCCACTAAAGTACCGGTCATCAGTTCTGTATCGTCCCATCTCTCCTCCAGACCGCAGAAATTCGGGAAAATGTATGCGAACAGGGTCAGTTCGGGTTGGAGAAGTATTTGCCGATGGTCTGTTTCTACTTATTTCCGACGAAAAATTAGTAGAACCAATGTTTACCAGTGTGTATTGACTTCACTGCTAGGACTCTCACTTATTGTCGTCTCCCTATTATTGTCAAAGGCAATTTTTCTTGCAGTTAAGAGGCAGTTACTAATGTACCAGAGCTCCATCACTGGTCTTTTCCCTGTCATCGCCGGGGATGAAGAAGTGGCGAGCCTCAGAGACAGCATATATTGCGCCGCTGCCGTCTGGAGTCTTTACCAAGCTTACAGGTAGAATCCATTTCTGATATCGTATCTCCCCAATTTCATTCGAAATCGAATAGAGAAACTGCCTTTCGATAGTACAAAATAATTGTGAGTTTTGCGGATTTCACAGGAGGATTGACGACGACAGAGGTAAATCTTACGAACTCGGACAGTCAGCTGTCAAATGCATGAGGGGAATTCTCCAGTGTTGGATCAAACAGTCCATAAGAGTCGAGGAGTTCAAGAAGAACCAGTCAGAGAAATTTTCTCTTCACTCAAAATTCCATTTGCACACGGGAGCTGAAATCTATTCTGACGAAGACTACAACCATTTGCAGGTAAACCGACGATATAACTAGTTAGGCTCGCAACCCAGACACTATGGACTTTTCCAAGTTGTTTTTACTCGTAGTTGGATTATCTAATTTTTAGGGAATTTTCGAAGAGGTGAAAAATGTTTTAAACTCGAATTTCTGAAAAACATCTGAAACCACCCTGAATTCTCTGCCAAAAGAGACCAAAAATCATATTTGTGTATATATCATTCCAGACGATAACTCTAGACAGAATTGAGGTAAAAAGTTCACATTTTTATGGCAATCAAAAAGCTAAGTTCGTAGCTGGGCAGAATCGGCCACTCTAATTTTTCGGGTCTTAGGGGAGGAAAAATTACCCATCAATTCGAAAAATGATACAGTCTGACAAGTGACACTCATTTTGAGTCATTTCAAAGATTTTCTAACGCTGAACACGATGGTGAAGTCAGAATTGCGATATCTTATTCCGTTCTCAAACTGGAGCACTGTGAAGGTGAAGAAACGTGGTTGTTATTTGAGGTGTTCTTCACGGTTCCTCTGTTCTAATCTGACAACAGAATGAGATCCTGCCTCTTATGTCGAAAGTCGTGTTTCACAAGAGTAGATAATTTAAATTGTGACAAATCTTCCATATTAATTTACCTGCTTTTTCAGTATGGAAACACATGCAGCATTCACAGTAAAAACGTATTGGAAGGAATTGGAATATTCATGAAACCCTCACACCCCATCATCACTACTTCGCCTCATCGTCACTATTAATCACTTTTCAGATTGACGCCGTCTCGTTGTATTTATTGTTTCTCGTTCAAATGATAACGTCCGGCCTTCAAATCATCTACACGCAGGACGAGGTAGCTTTCATTCAAAACCTGGTTTACTACGTTGAAAGAGCCTACAGAACTCCTGATTTTGGGATGTGGGAGAGAGGAACTAAATTCAACGATGGTGTACCAGAGATCCACGCCAGGTAATTAATACTACGAGTATTTATATCACACTTGGATTTCAACGTGCTTCGGTTCTTGTCTCTAGCCCACTCACGTATTCAATCGTTATTTAAATGGCACTTGGTCCCTCCGATATCTCTGTCTTTCTCTCGAATTTGCGGTTTCATTGTTTTAATACCTTTTGTTTCTCTCCTGAAAAGTGATGTTTTCTTGTGTGGACGAAGGGTCACGAAATATCGCCTTTTTCCATGATATTGTATCGGCAAGCAACCTGGTAGGGGGATCATCAGTCTGGTGGAGGGAGTGGACTGAACCCAGAGCCAGGGAAATGCTCCGCACTATAAGCCCAGGTTTCAGTGCGGCGGGTGGGGGATAGGATCAAGCGGAAAGTCCGGATTGCGGATTGGCCAGCGTCAAAGGTTGGGAGTGTACTTCCATGGCCTTGAACAATCGCAGAGCAATACGCAATCCGGACTTTCCGCTCCAATGTGAACCCGCCTTCACCCTGAGTCCCTGCCTACAATCTAATCTAAATTCATTATATCACAAGGGCCTTTGAAGATCGATTAATCGATGGTTTCGATATTGAGTAATGTATTGAAAGAGAATCCAAAATGACACCATCTTATTACCTTGAAATGCTTAATGCAAAATGAATTTCCTCCGATCTTTTGTCTTTTTTGTTTTCGCATTCAGCATCGACGGAGGAACACAAGGTACCTGATTGATTTTACCACATTTTCACACCCACCCCAATTTCCTTAGATATACAGGGTGATCCGCTCGTGGATCCAAAGAAAATGTTTCGTAAAACTACATAAAAATGGAGTGAAATGGTTTCTATATGGTGAAATGGTGAAATGGAAACTATATGAAATGGTTTCATATAGTTTATCTCAATCCGTTCTCAAAATAAGATTTTTTAAAGGTTTTCTCTCTTTTAAACTCAAATTTCTCATTTTACTCAATTCAATTTTCATTTTTGACCACATTTATGGATATCCTGACCGAGGGGTTCCAGATGTCGTGTATTCACGAAACTCATCAACGGTTATTGGATAGTATCCTTTAGCAGCACAGCAAGCTGAAGTTAGACAGCGACCTCACGATGTATGAGTAGAAGACTATGACATTGTGTCTATTATTATCTCTTATTCTACTATTTACTTATTGCCAAAAGTGATGAGTGGTAACTGATATAGGTGACGTACTCTTTACAGGTTACTGATAAATTTCTGGTAAAGAAACTTTTATGAACAGAACTGACCACAAGTGAAGGGGTGGTGGGTGGTTGGACGGTGAGGAGGTAATCTTACACAATGTGTCATCTTACCTCCTCCAAACCCAGTCGCGCCTGTAAAAACATGTTCCATGTTGAAATATAAACAGCAATTTTAAATCCTTCTTTAACCTCAATTTGGTTGTTTTGAAAGCTCCGTAATTGAATGGTTCATCTCAGGTAGTCCAGTTTAATTTATCTTCCGAAGCTACCCTTCACACGTTTATGAATCCTTCCATTCCAGCTCGATCGGCATGGCGAAGAGCGCTCTCGAAGCGATAAACGGCTGCAATCTCTTCGGCGATAAAGGAGCGTCTTGGTCCGTTATATACGTTGACATCGATGCTCACAATCGAAACCGCAGCATTTTTGAAACCCTCCTTCCCAGAGAATCCAGCTCAAAGGTGAGCCGTGACATTGATTTATCTACCAATCCCGTATATAGAGCAGTAATGTAACTCCTACAAATGCTAAGAAACAGACAGAACTGGTTGAGATGTCTCACTGCAATCGTATCTAACATTGGTTTTCAAGCTAAATGCTCACGTAAGTATATTTATTGTTCCAGGCTGTAGATGCGTCTTTGATTCCAACGATTTCGTTTCCAGCTTTTGCATCGCACGAGGCGTCATTAATCAAAGAAACAATGGATCAAGTGACAGGGTCGTTGAGAGGAACAAAAGGATTCAAAAGGTTTGCGAGAGACGGTTACAAGTGTATTCTAGAAGACCCATCAAGGAGATTCTATCTCGCTGGTGAGAGCAAGGTTCGTACCCAACTACATCTTGGGGCCTATGATTGTTTTCGTCTTTTACTCCCTTATAAGACGTCAACAGTGAAGAACAACAATATCGTTCTGAGGTTATGCGTAGGTATAATACAAGAATTCTCATCTGAAGGATAGTGGCTATGGATTATTCTTCATGCTGTCAAATATCCCAATCAGAGGTGTTTCGGGTCGCAGCTTGCTCTGTTCTTTGTTATAATGCCAGGGTTTACGGTTAGCAGGTATTTTGTCGAAAGATTTTTCCACCGGCCAGAAATACAACAGACAGAAATAGGAGTGCAGACAGAAATAAGAGTGGCCAAGTCAGTTCAAACACACCAACCAACTGAGCACTATGCTCGTTGGCACTATTTATATTTTGTTAATATTTTCATTTTCGATACAATTTTCTGTTTTTTCCCCAGGAATTTGAAAATATTGAATGCGAGTGGCCGATGTTTTACATATTCATGATCATCGACGGAATGTTCAAAACTCTTCCCAGCCAAGTTGAAGAGTATCAAAAGCTACTGCAGAACGTCCTTTGCAAGGATAAAAATGGAGGTTGGTGTGTTATTTCATCAGTTCGGTGTTTGAGTCGTTGTCTGAGAGGTCATATGGATTGAATTTGAAAGACAAAGTTAATTCTTTCTATTGCATATAGAGATTCACTTGGAAAATAACTGAATTTTTACCTAACTCCTACTTAGTTCGAACTCGAACCTTCTTAGTCCGAAATTCGGATGATGCCACTATGTAGAAAATCGAGATATCGTTTGCGGCCATTGGGCAATAAGGCTAGGTTAGGGCCAGGCAATTTCGATAACATTGCCGAGTTTTGGCTCTTGGGGGCCTTGAATTGGGAGCTTCACTAGAATTAAGAGAACCGTCGAGAGCCTATAGCTCCGCACAATAAACCCAGAACGGTTCCATCATGAATCCCTGATATAATCTGCTTCGCAAACAAACAGTGTGGTCATAATGACCAAGAGAAGGCCACAGAATTCCAACACACCTGGAGATGGTGGAGCTAAGTGGCCTCGAGGCAAGTGGCAAAACTTCTCAACAAGCAGGGGATTTAAGGAAATCAAGCGAGTATAATTTTGAGGTCAGAAGATGTGAAATTCCACAATTGTTGTACAGTCCTCAAAGATCAGTGTGCTTTCCTAACTGATGAAGTACATGACATGTGCATGTACCTGACATGCACATTGTGCACTCCATGGAAAGTCCTGCTTTTCCATCAACAATCAGGGGAGGCAACTCAGCAGAGGATGGGAGAGCACTTTGAGAAGATGAGGATTTGGGGGTTTTTGAGGATTTATATAAATGATATAAATACCAGCCCACTCACTAACTTGTGCAATGTCGCTATTGAGTTGTGAGACTTATGCAGATAATCCAGAAATGGGAAACTGAATGCATGACTGGACATCCTCAGCAAAGGGATGACACAAACACTCAGGGAATTCTGGCGGGATATCGTTGATTAAGCCAGATAAGAGAACCAGGCTCATTATGGACCCTTGGGGGACGACCTCTTCTGTCTCTGTTTCTGTGACGCCTTAAGTCCTGTGTGTCCCACATTGATTGATTCTGTTACTCGAAGAATTCAGCAGTTTTGTCTGACTGGCAAAAAAGGGTCAACAGGCAGCAGATACCACTTCTATTCTGCTCTGGCAACTACTTTCTCAGGAATTGACGTTAGTCATTTGCTTTCCAAGTAAGTTTTAAATCTCTGTTTCACCTACGTAAATCTTTAATATCGCAATACTATTTGAAGGGTTCTGTTCGTAACTTCTTTCCCATTGACTTATTTCTCTTTTTCGTTTGTGTAGGCTAAGTCACTCGTATTGACTGCTGTTTGTTGTTCGAACTAGTCTGCTCCTAATATGGGGATTACCGACAATATACGTTTCCTTAATCTTTTAGCATATTCAGTAATCTAGGTTTGGTAGGTACGAGCTGACACGTTTAAAGATCACGAAGAACTGGTTTACCTTTGCTTCTTACGAGCGAACCTAATGGTTTAATTCTACTCAATATAACTTCCAACACAATCCTCATTGTATGAATACAAAAATAAACATACAAATATAATACTTTTCGGTACTTCTAACTGATGACTTCTTTAAGTGCTTCAAAGCGTCTTTATTTTAAACCGTTGCAGATCCGACGGTCCCGATGTACTTTTACCTGCCGAAAGCAGCATTAGACGAAGAAAGGGCGAACCCCAGGAGTCAGACGAAGATATCGAGCGACATCGGTTCAGGGGACCATCATCCGAATTTCTTGTGGAACCAGTCGCTTTTCGTCATATCTCAGCTCCTCACAGCGGGTCTTCTTCACATCACCGAACTAGACCCAATCAGACGTTATCTCCCTTCGTTTTCTCGCCCCCGAAAAACTGGAAGATACTCCGCTTTCCAAGTAAGTTTGACATCTCTGTTTGACCAACGTAAATCTGTAATGAGCAAGAATTGTATTATTGTAACGCGATACTATTTGAAGGGTTCTTTTCGCAACTTCTTTCACATTGACTCATTTCTCTTTTTCGTTTGTGTAGGCTAAGCCACTCGTTAAGGTAAGATGCAAGTAGTTTGAGACCGTTGTAAACCTCACGCCTGTCATTTCAGCACATCAGTCCTTGTATTTTCCACATTACTCGTCACGTTGTGACTCGTACATACGCCTTCTTTGCACCTTAATTAATGTTGTATTTATTTTTGTTCAACCACTGCATCAGTCCTCAAAAAATAACAGCCAACAAACTAGGACCGAGGAGGCGACTTGAATGGTTTCTACTAATTACTAACTGGATGAGCTCATTTGGGTGAAGATTTAAACGTGAAAGCACAATCTTCTTGTCCCTTGTCCTGAGAGGGTTTATAAAGCATTGTAACCACCCTGCACAAAATATCTGCATTGCACCATCGATAAACGTATCCCTTAAAAACGCTTTAATGCCTTTCCCCCCCCCCCCCACCCGACTTGAGCACTTTTAGAACCTATCAAAATTTAGTTTATTACACAATAATTATGGATTCTATCAGAGTTGTCTCATAACAACATTGACCTTCCACTACTAAAATGCGTGAGGGGACTCTGTTGTTGATTCCATCTTAAGGAGTTTAGATGTTACGCTACTAAAGAGCGCTTTCATTAGATCTCAGGCTTCTGCTAAAAATTAGGTATTCATTTCTGGCAAGTTTTATGACGATAAAGTTTTTATGTCACTTAGGCCTATTTACTTTTCCATTTAGAACCAATGTTGACAAGCATTCTCTTTTGTTGAAGGGAACTGCCACTGATCTCGTCGTCCAGATTGTGCTCATCGCCGAGTCGATGCGCCTACAAGCGATGATGGCCACGTACGGTATTCAAACACAAACTCCGCACGAAGTCGAACCAGTGCAGGTCTGGTCATCGAATGAATTGGTCAAAGTTTACCAGCACCTCGGAGTCAACGAGAAGTTGAAACTAACTGGTCGACCTAACAGACCGATCGGGGCTCTTGGAACAAGCAAGGTACGCGCCAGTCTGCTTTGTACCACTTTAACTAGGGATATAGTTTAACCCTCAGGGTTCATGTGGAGGGATTTTCGCCAAAAACTCATTATAAAGGTGTAAGGTATTTTTTGGCCTTTTATCCCACACTGCTGCCCTACTGTAATGGGGACTAGACACTAGTGGCTACTGCCTCCAGATCGAGTTGCCATAGGGTGGCGTCTGGACGCCCTCCAAAAACGGGGCGGTAATCACAGAATAAGGAAAACGGGGAAAGAGGGGTTTGACGGCCAAAACGGTTCCTACTCTGGTTTTTTATTGTTGAAATTGCAAGGCGGAACAAAAGTGAAATGGACTAGCCTTTTTCTAGCTTATGATTTTACGTTGACTGTCCTCGAATCCTAGTCCTACCCAAGCCTCCTGAGAACACTTTCCCGACTAACTTTTGTACTCTTTCTTCGAGAGAGGTCCACCCTGGACGTGGCAGCTACCTCCCTTGGGCACTGCCAGCCCATACCAATTTGTATTTAGTTTACACAATTGTAATTAATTATTTATTCATAATAAACATGTTTTCTTCTTCTTCTTCACTGCCAGGCAGCACCAGTGGGCGGCAAGTCTCCTTGGGACTCAGATAGACAGCAGGAGTGCTGACCTCGCTCCGTTGCGGTTGGTTCTTGCCTAACCTCTTGGTGGCTGGAGTCCTTAACTGCTAAAGATTAGGAGCAATGATGGTCGCTCAGTGGGTTTTGGTACATAACCCTGATTCCCGGGTGTGTGGATTTCCACGGATCCGATCAGCCAAAGTTTTTTCGATCATTGCTTGGAGAACGCTAATCTCCAACCCGAATCATCCTGGGTTCCCCCCAGATTAGCTCAGGTGGGGAGCTCCACGTGCAGGCAGCTTTTCGGCAACTCAGCGGTTTTTGCTACCTAGGCCCGCTACGGCTTTTTCAGTGGGAACCTTCTTTTAGTGGCGGGTTTCCCAGGAAAGTCAGGCGGCGGGAAATGCGATATGCCGTCTGACAAAAGGGCTTTACGTCAATAAATCCAAACTACCGATATAAATGACAACGTTCATAAAATATACAGTGACACTCAATATCAATCAGTTTAATCAAAATATTGCCTGGTACTGTCAAAGCAACTGAATACGAAAAAATTGAGTCGCAATATGGGAAATGTGTGACTCATGTCAAAAGTAGCTTCCTTTTGAGGTTAGGTGGAATGAATTTTTCAAAGGCTGAGGCTACCATTTGATTGATATTTGGTTTGCAGAGGGAGGTGATTGCATCAGTGTATTGTACTATGTACAGCAAAAAGTAGCTGTGAAAGCTTCTTACCACCCTAATGCAAGGTTGAGCTCAGTGTGAATGGTAGAATGGCCTCGTTTGGCTCCTCACTGCAAACATGCTGTGGTTGGCGAATGTAAAAAAAAAGAAGAGGCGGTAATTGCTTCAGTATGTAATTGTCTTCCCGGCGGAACTCAGGCAATGAGAATGGCTACGTATTCGACTGATTCTACGCAAAATAGCGTTGTCTCACTCCTCTCAAGTAGCAAACTGTCAAAGCAACTGTTGCTTTGACAGTTTGCTTCTTGAGAGGAGTGAGACAACGCTGTTTTCCTTACAATCAGTCGAATACGTAGCCATTCTCATTGCCTGAGTTCCGCCAGGAAGACAATTACTTATCGATAAGTAGGTGAGAGAGAGAGAAGATTGTTTACTTATCAACGAAATTATTTCATTCTAGGTCTACCGTGTGGCGGGTATGACGGTCCTTTGCTACCCACTAATCTTCGAAGTGTCCGAATTCTATCTCTACCGAGACATGGCGTTGCTCATTGACGACATCAAGACCGAGTTGCAGTTCGTCTCAAAGTATTGGCGGCTCTCTGGTCGACCTACCGTCTGTTTGTTGATACGCGAGGAACACATGAGGTTGGTATTGTATTTGGAAAACAGCGGGAATTCTAGGGTAGCAAGAGCCATGTTGCATTTGTTAAGCTATTTGAACAAAATTGAATTTGTATCTGTCAGTGTGTTGGTTGATCTGTACAGACAAAATTATTATCTTAGCGATTTGAATGCTATTTTCAGCATGTCGTCGCTTGAGTTGCAACATAACAAGTCGTTTTTCGGCCATTTTGAGTTTGATACAAAGTAACACAATTTTGCGCTGGATTCTTTGATTAAATAATAATTAAGTGTTGAGGTACCATCACCAGTTTTGTTGCATCGTCAGCAATGCCAACATGACAACTAGGAAATTATAAGCTAACATGACGGAACAACACCGGGAGCGGATCCAGACTTGGGCATGAGGTTCATAACCTAACCAATCCTAACCTCAACTGGGTCAAATATCAGCTCACTGTGTGTTTGAAATAATTCTCTTAAATTCTACCGAAAATTCCGGCATTGTTCAAGCTGTTCTGATTGAGTTCTAGTACTGTACTCTGACTTGCAAAAGGTCAAATCAACCCCCCCCCCCAGCGTTACAGCCAATAGTTCTTCACAGCTTTGTGGCTCTCCGGAGACGTTGGACAAATCCACGTCATGTTGCAGTTGAAGCAACGATATTGCAGATAGTCCCCAAGATGTTTCAATATGCAGATTCAGGGAATAATTCGCCGCAATTTGATTGACAGGGACCCTCAATTCAAGGAAATGCTCGATCTCATGGCGATGCTAAAGAAAGGTTACTGTGATGGAATCAAAGTGAGAATCGGAAGATTACAAAATTTGATCTCTTCCTCCTGTGTTGGTACGTATCCTTCAAATAATTACGCACAATGCCCTTCTGTCTTTTTAAAAACGCAATCCTCTGCCTGCCGTTATCGAAATTGATATTGTAATGCCTGAGCTTCCAAGTGAAAGTGCTGTCCATGATGAATGCCTTTCGTTTCAGAACATCTGGATTTTATGAATACAATAAAAACTAGTCAAGAAGATTTTCAACAATTCAATCAACTTGAGCACGACTACATAGGGTACCAGAGTCTCACGGATGTCCCGCTGGCTTCTGCTATCACCGAAACATTCGAAGACATAACTGTAAGCATATGAAGAGCTGATCTTAGTTTCAGAGTATGTATTTCACTTGGACATTGAAATCTCAACAGTGAGTCTATGATGATGAGACTTTATGATGATGAGTATCGACTTGAGCATTTTTGAGTCGTCTATTGGTTTGTAGCTTGTCTTATGTTGTATATCTGATGTAGGAGTGCCATTTTTTGGAATATAATATATACTATTGATATATTATATCAATAGTATGTTGTAGTTATCTGTAGGGCGGATGGACCATTGGACAGAAGGGGGAGGATATTCTCTTGATGGACCACTTTTACTTAGAATAGTCTTTCCAATGCACGACCAGAACAATTTACTTGAACAACCCCAAGTCCCGTTATGTTCACAGGGTTATCAGCAACGATCTATCCCCGACATTATTGACGCTTTGCGAGCAGGGCCAGGGATGTTCCGCCAGGCACAGCTCTACGGCTGCTTGTTGTTCAGGTGTGGGCCTGACTATGAAGTCTTTGACAAAACAGGTTAGATAGGAACTTCAGGCTTTTTTTCGATTCCAGAAACTTGTATCAATAATGAAGTGTACTTATTTTTGTATGTTATTTAGTTGCGGAACATTTGGAAAATCTGTACCATCTGGCTGGTATGCGTCATCATTGGATTGCAGTTCGTTACTGTAGCAGTCTCCTGAATCACACGGTAGACAGTATCAGCCCGTTCATCACGGCTGTGCTTGTAAACGGAAAACAGGCAAGTTCTTGAAAATTCTACCAACTACAAATAGTCTCTTCACTGTATGGAGGACCTCCATTGGAGGTGCATGAGGCCCTTACGAATTTAGTTGGAAACCTCACTTTATTCCCAGAAATAGGAAAAGACTGGAAGTAAGATGGCGACGAAAGAGCGAGGTACAATGCCGTGTGCTCAGCATCATCGTTTGGTGCAGTGCAGTACCAGCACTTTGCTAACGTAACCTCATTTTAGATTAACGTGCGAGTGTTTTTCATCACTCCTGCTTTCTGCTCTTCTCCCTCTTTTTAATAATTTCATTGCAAATTATTATGACTCTTAAAATGCAGTTAAAAAGGCGTTAAAAAGAGACAGAATCAAAAGCGTGTCTATGGAGAGTATAATGTCTTCAATTATTCGTAAGAGAGCAGTTTCGCAACTGTGAAAGTTACGAAATCGTGATTGATATTGACACAGTAGGTTATGGGGTAAAATAGTGAATTAGTTTGGGAGAGCATACTGAAAGGGAGAATACTGATGGGCGGAAGTCAGAAGGAATAGATGGATTGTTAATTTTTGGTAGCGGTCGGATGAAGGTAGATTTTCAAGCTGTTGGGAAGGAAGAGGAAGTTAAAATGAAGTTGAACAAGAAGGTAATGTGGTGAAGAAGAAGTGGCAGCAATAATAACATCGCCGCTATATTTGTGTCAGGGCACAAGGGACAGCATTAGAAGAAACTTTGCCTCATGCCTCCAGCACGTCTCCAGGCTCAACGCACCAAAATGAGAATTCAGGAATAGTTGCATCGGTAGGGGGGCCATCCACAAAAACAGAATTTAAGACGTTACGATTAGCAGGTGGTAGGCATGGGTGGCCCACAGAACTGGACAAACCCAAGCTCTTAATATTAGCCCAGAGTTTAAGAGAAGGAAGCTTCACATCCAGTTTAGAGAAGTAATGCGATTTTTTAGCCCTTCGTATCATTTTTTAACCCAATCGTGTAGCTTATCGTACCTCCTACGATCAGCCGGATCATTTGATGCCTTCCACTAAAAAAAAAGCAGCTTCTTTCATCGATATTCATGGTAATCAGCGCAGAAGACCAAGCTCGACTGACGCTCTCTGTATTAGTTCACAATGTTTCAACCTATGGGTCCTGAAAATTTCAAAAAATTGAAAAGTTCTCAGGAAGAACTCATTCGCACCAGTTCTTTCGAATGGAACGCACCTAATGTGATGCATCTAACAAAATTATTAGCATTCATTACAGTGAAAATGAAAATGTTGCTATGCAACCTGGCGACTCAGTTTATGGTTCGTGCAAGGCATAACAGCTCTTCCATGTTGCTTTTCAAATCGATGGGTGTAGAACTCATGGATCATTGATTTGTCGTTACTACTAGCATCTCTGTCTCCCACCGCATTCAAACCAGACTCGAACCCAATTTTCGTGCCTTTCGACTTGGACATCCAATTTCATCTTCTCTTTAAACCATTGCACGTATTAATTCATAATTTACTAATTTCAAGGTATAGTGCAGCAGATCAATCAGCAAGTTTGGTTCGATTTCAAAAACTCGTGATTCTGAACTTTCCAATTCATTTCTAAATATAATAGAATCAACGCTCTTTTTAAAGCGATTCTTGTGAAGTACTTTACAATTTACTTACAATTTGAGATCATACGGGTTTATATCGGGTATATATCCGGATCATACGATGTCATCCTCCATGTTGTAAGAACAATCAATAGCTTTTTACGAGTATCCTCTTGCGGTATCAATTTGATGATTTTTCTTATAAAACTTCCCTTCCTTAACTATCTTGCATTTGATATGCATTTATATTTGATTTGCCTCACTTCTGACAACGGTGTTTCTCATATTTTCTATTTTTCCCCCTCTAGTTGGCCGTTGGTGTCGTGGGACATAAGCAGACCGTCTTTGAAAAGCCGATGGCTCCGGCTGACATCCGCTCTGTCATATACTCGACTATACAACCTCACGATATAATTCAAGCTGTCTTACAACAGGAAGTGGTTCTCTATTGTGGTCGTCTCATAGCGACCAGCCCTCGCCTATTCAAAGGCATCCTGAAAATCCGAGTTGGGTAAGATATATTGTCACAACAGTGTTTTCCTTTGGCGGCACTATGGGTGGTCGACGATGGGCTTAGCCTAGCTTAGAAAAACAATTTAAATTTATGGTTACAAACTAATTAAAAAAGCTAGAACGAAACAAAGTAGGCCTACCGTTATCCTCAGCCTGGTGCGGCTGAGGTTGAGTAGGTCTGCCATAGCTGCATGCGAGGGTTCTCTTACGAGTTTATTCACATGCGTCTACCCTGTGATGAGGCTAGAGTTTCTGATTTTTCTTTCTTTGATATTTCATTATTTGCACCGAGTAATCATAGGTATACAAAGTGAATACACAATCTACTTATAAGCAATATTCATTTAACAATTTTGCGTAGTTAATGGAGACCTATAGTACCTTACTTAGTTCTCATTGTCAACTGTAATATAATATATATGCCGGTATCGTTCTGGGCCAAGATTGAACGGGCTAGGCACCTTTGGGTGAAGCTCCTGCAAAAGTGGCACACGGGCATTGTGATGGACGGTGCACTCCAAAATCATGTAGCCTTGAGTTAAAATTACGAAATTTTTTTTTATTGGTTCCTGTCAACCCCAAAATGGTCCTCGAAACTTTTCATAACCCTAGGTCAAGGGGAAGGGGTTCAAAACGAATTTTGAAATTTCCAAAACTCGAAAAATTCATAAAGAACGGTATGTTTTTTATTTCATATTTAGATAGAGTTTATTCCCAATTTTTTAAGACCACCCGCAGCTTTGTACGACCAGCCGTTCGTTCACAATGACGGCTCAAAGGTTGAGCCTGTCAACACGATCGTGAATCAAACGGTTGAAATACAGGTCAATTTTCATACTAACGAGCTGTTTGGAACATCATATGGTTTTAGTGATGTCGAGTTTTTTGTTCTGAGGTGCGTTTCGTGCTACGGAAATGAAGGTAATTTGAATGTTTGTTGGTAGGTAGGTACTTCTTTTTATAGAAAAATTATTACCGACGTACCTAGTAATTACAACCCCAGAGTTATATCGGTACATTTTATTTGTAATTAATTCATCATCTCTATCATTCAGGTTCTGCACAAACCAACCCAGGCGATTCCAACAGCCGGATATCGTATTAATTAATTATAATTAATAATAATTATTATTAATAATAAATACAAATTATCAATACCCAACAATAAATTATAATAATTTTTACTAGGTATCTCCTTGATAAAATTATTAATAGTTAGTGATAATTCATAATAATAATTAATCTAACATTTAGGATCTAGACATTTAGACCTAGTGATCTAGAAAGAAGGGTGATCTCTACAAAGATTTTAAAACTGTTATGTTTAAGGAAGACACAATTTATTTTTAAATGTATTTAACGAAGGAAGTGTTGAGTTAAGCAACTTTTGTATGAAGGAACAATTTTTGTATGATGGAAATAGGAATTGTTAAAAAATACTTAACTCAACGGTAATTTGATATTTTATATAATGGAACTGTTGAGAGTACAAGTAGATTCAAGATTACGATCCGTATTTACATAATGCTTATTAATATTAGTAAGGAAGAAATGGATGTTTAAAATATTTGGCTCCCCTTGACCCCTCTGACGTCATCCATTCCTGCCGGTCCACGTACGTCATCCATTCCTGCCGGTCTACGTACGTCATATCATGTGAGGTGTTCTTGCCGGCCACTTGTCTGACGTCATCCACCCCCGGCCGGTCCACGTACGTCATATCCTGTGAGGTGTTCTTGCCGGCCACTTGTCTGACGTAATCCACCCCCTGCAGCTCCACGTACGTCATCATATCCTGTGATGTGTTCTTGCCGGCCACTTGTCCGACGTCATCCACCCCCTGCCGGTCCACGTACGTGATATCCTGTGAGGTGTTCTTACCAGCCACTTGTCTGACGTCATCCACCCCCTGCCGGTCCACGTACGTCATATCCTGTGAGGTGTTCTTGGCGGCACCTGTTTGACGTCATATCTTTTTACGTAGTTGGTCGCTTGTGTTGTGACGTCATATTATCTGAGAGGCCCGTGGATGAGGTGAATTAGGTGGATGAGGAGACAAAATAGACTTCATATCGAATCGAGGTGTTTATTTGAATTCTTCTTCTTAGATGATTTGGCTTCAGACATGCCAGTCATAGCCATTGGATTCGTGATTCAAAGCAACCTTGGGTTAAAGTGGGTACAGCTTTCGCATGAGTACGCAACCACGAGGGACACTTTGCCCAGTTAGCGTTGAGTTAAAATTACGAAATGTTTTTTATGGGTTCCGTCCAACCCCACAATGGTCCTTGGAACTTTTCATAACCCTAGGTCAAGGGGAAGGGGTTCAAAACGAATTTTGAAATTTTGAATATTTCAAAACTCGAAAAATTCCCATCAAACGGTATGTTTTTTATTTCATATTTAGATAGAGTTTGTTCCGTAGAATTTTTTAAGACCATCCGCAGCTTTGTACGACCAGCCGTTCGTTCACAATGACGGCTCAAAGATTGTGCCTCACAACACGATCGTGACTCAAACTGTTGAAATACAGGTCCATTTTCATACTAACAAGCTCTTTGGAATATCATATGGCTCAAGTGATGTCGAGTTTGTTGTTCTGAGGTGCGTTTCGTGCTACGGAAATGAAGGTAATTTCGAATGTTTGTTGGTAGGTAGGTACTTCTTTTATAGAAAAATTATTACCGACGTAGTATTAAAAACCCCAGAATTATATCGTATTAATTAATCATAATTAATAATAATTATTATCAATAATAAATACAAATTATTAATACCTAACAATAAATTATTATAATTTTCGCTAGGTACTTGATAAAATTATTAATAATGAGTGATAATTCATAATAATAATTAATTTAACAATCTAGACATTTACACCTAGTGATCTAGACAGAAGGGTGATCTGTACAAAGAAGATAATGAACCGTTGTGTCAAGAATTTGCAGAGTTTTTTTATGGTGCTTTTCCTGCTGCTTTCGGATACCCCACAGTAGGTGTTTGGGCGCTAAGAAAGGATGTTGGAGGGGATACGTGTGGACAACCCGACAAACCCTTGGAGTCTTGGCTTTACTCGCTCCCCATTTCTCGTCATAACCGAAGAGAGGTTTATGTTGTGATATTTTTCACCCTGTATCTCTATTTTGAGCCTTTTACGACTCATCAAAGGGTTTTTAGTTCCAGTGATTAGTGTTTCATTCGGAAAATTATACTTAAAAAACATAATTTGTCTTTTGATATTTTGCAGTTGGGTTCTCGAAGCAATGAAAATATATCTGAAGTTATTCTCCACGGGAAGCAGTAACTTGGAAAATTTGAGCCCATTCCAAGTGCGTCAGTTGCTATTCAAAGTCCTCTCTGTCAGTCAGTGGGAGACTGAAGATCAGTAAGCAACAAATTCGCTATTATTCATTCGTACCGAAACTTTTTTCAGTATAAAATGTGTTTGGGTTGATTGTCTCAGATTGAGTGTTTTGGGGCGGCGCAAGTTGGAAGGCTGCCTGTGTAGAGTTCCCAAGAGATTCTACCACCGCGTGTGGGAGATTTTGTCGAGAACTCTGAGAGGAATTCGCATCCAAGGGAACACTCTGCCTTACCAACATTCACTGTCTGACCTCACGAGTTCCGAGCTGAATTTCTCTCTTCTCGTTGAAGACGTGTTGAATCAGATACAATCACCTGAGTACAGACAAGTTATCATTGAGGTAAGCGATTTTTGGAGCCGCCATTAGAGGTCTCGCCACTACTACAATTCTGCTCTTTATTTGCTTTCTGTTTTCACCATTGCTGTTGATCCCGGTGCTTTTTATACCGCACTGAAAACTTTGTTCTTACTTAATCATGCCAGTCTTGGCATCTCAACGATTCATTTGCTTTTTCTTTCGTTTCAGGTTTTGTGTATCGTTTCCACAATTTTAACCCGAAATCCAGAACTCACTTTTCAAAATCAGCTCGATTTAGACGACCTCGTTTCTGAAGCTTTCTCCATGTTCTGCAAGGTTCGTAACTATGTCAACTAATGAGGATAAACCTGAGGGTGTGCGCATGGATTTTATTCGTATTTTTAAGTGAAAGAATATGCCTTAGGAAGTGCGAAAATGAAACTCCGACCGACAAATATCTTTTCCTGAAGTTTAGAGGAGGAAAGGAAAATCCCGCTCAAATCACGCCGCCCTGTCTACTCTATGGGCTGTCCGTTTCAGTAATGCCAACTTCACAACACGAATATTCTCCGCCTGGCACCATCGTGTAGCCGATTCCATGTACTTTCTTGTGGTTATCAATCCATAGAATAACCTATAATCCCTACCAATGCCAGTATGTGAGCCGCTTGTGCCTCAAATTAGTTTGAATATTAAGTTTGACTCTTCTCTGCTGAAATGTACCAAATATGTACATATTGACTTCACGCTTGTTTTGGGCGTAAAAAGAAAGACTGGGATTTCTACAACGTATGTACACTTCACGCAGATACATCGGAGTTACAGAGACATCCATGTAAAAAAGTATGACTGTAAATGCTGAGTTGAAACAAGTTGTTGGCCTTACTTGTTTGTTTCTTGGATCATTTCCACTGAATGAATATTTTCACGTAGTGGCTCGCGTGAAACCTTCATTCGCTTTCTTTTGGCTAATTTTTCACTCGAATATGTGATGGACAATAACAATGGATGCTTCCAGTAAAATAATTGTAGGCACGTACTGAAACGGTCCAATTAGAGAAGAAGAGTCGCCGTTAAGATAAAAGTCACGTTTAATGCAGCAGTTGAAATCACGTTAACGTTAACCAACATCCCTCTGAAAATATTAAACTATTGCAGTGTTGAGGCTACGCTCCAATTATTGCCCCGAAATACAAACGCACCTAAAAACATAATACTATAGAATTTATTTCTCTTCATTTATCAGGATTTGGGCGGTGAGGACGCTCCAGACCTTCAAGTGTTCTTCTCTGAAAAAGAAAACGTCACTGCGGGTTACTTCGCTCGCGCAGTTGTCAACAACGTCTTGAAAGGAGGACAACTGATGATGTTACCCACACTCGAAATGGACCAAAGCAACTGCTCCGTCTCCTGAGAAAACTGTTTTCTGGACAATGCTAGTCAAATATAATGAAGCGATCGTAACCGTACGTTTTTGTTATAAATAGGATTTATTTTCAAGAGATATATTAAATATAAAATTTTCTTCAAAGTCTAGTTTGTACTCGCTTTTCCCATACCATCTAATGAAGACTAGTGATTGTGGATTTTTCATGTTGAAGCTAAAGTGACACTTTTTTGCTATAACTCCGAAACTATAGTATAGTATAACTATACGAAACTATACTATAGTATAACTCCGAAACTATAGTATTAATACACATTTGGTGTATTACACAAAATGTGTTTTCCAGGATTTATTTGAAATTTCATAGTAGGGGTTCTATAGTAAATTCAATTAGCTTTGAGATGAAAAAAATTAATTTGGGATCGGACAAATCGTTTTGGAGTTATAGCAAACAATGTGCCAAAGATTTTACAATAGTACACGGTATTTAGCGTACTGGCATAAGTATTTTACGGGACTTGATCAATATTTCATATAAAGGGTCTGATAGTGAATTTAACCAGCTTTAAGGTGAAAAAAAGAAGTTTTGAATCGGACAAATATTTTTGGAGTTATAGCGAAAAATGGGCAAAAAACTTGGATTTAACAACAGTACGGTTTTTTTTTAACGTGGCAAGGCTTAAGGGGTCTGAAAGTAAAATTAACTAGCTTTCAGACAAAAAAAAAAAAAAAAAAAAGAAATTTTGGATCGGCTGATTGCCTTCGGAGTTAGCGAAAAATGGGCAAAAAAACTTGGATTTCACAACAGTACTTCCGTGTTTTTTTTTAGCGTGTTGGCATAGGTATTACAAGGGACTTGAAAATGAACTAGTTTTCATGTGAAAAAAAATTTTTGGATCGGATGAATAGTTTCGGAACTATAGCCAAAAGAGACCGACAAACGTGTTTTTGCAGACAAGTGCTACTTACCGCAGGTTAGCCAATCTTTGAACGAGTGGTGGCCAAACTGCTGAACCAAATTTAATGTTACAAGGGTCACCGACAAAGAATTTAACGATCTTTAAGAAAGTAAAGCATATGACTATGATATAAAATCTCTTTGTGACGCCGAGCACATTTCAGCTCAGTTGAGTCCAGAATACGGGTTTTCCGCTTTTCGGTTTTTGTGAAAACCATTCGTTCTAGAAGCACCATCCTGGTATTAAATTAAAGCGTATTGTATTGTCTTCAAACCCTTCTCCCATGAACATTTTGTAGGACCAGTAGTTTGGCCTGTATAAGACTAGAAAAATTACCTTAACATCAAATTTGCACTTTTTGGAAAAAGATGGCCTCTATCTCTGGTTCTGCTTGGTTACGGAGTTCTACTATCACTGAAATTCTATGGAATTTTATATAATTTAAAAAAGGGACGAATAACCTTTTTCGCCAAGAGACTGTGTAACTGCTTTTTTGGTCAAAAAATACAACTAGTGCAAACATTTCGCTGTTTTCCACACGATTTTCTGAAGTTACGACCCAAGTAGCTGTTGGGCGAACCCTTTTCCACTCAGGGAGGCGAGGGAATGAGTAGCCACTTGCGAAATGATCAGAACAAACTCTATGCACCATTACAGGACAGCTGATGGCAACGGCACTGCAGGGCAGTCAGGTGCAATGCCGGGAAAGGCGATTACGTCTCTGATTAAACAGCTGATTGAAACAACACAACGCACGGTTTAGTGATGTAAGAAAAACGAAATTTCGAACTTTTACGACTGTATGAAACTTCAAACCGGTTCAAACTCACCGCTTTCAATAGACAGGGCCACGTTGACTCAAAGGAGTCAAAAAGGTGCAGCGTGGAATCATTGACAAGAAAACTTACACAGATCAACATAATCTCACGCTGTATTTTTGCAGTGATTTCTGATATCTACAGCAATAACAAGTGGTCAAGTGTCATAAAACATGCTAAATATCACAGCCATCAACAAATTAGGGGGATTTTGTTCGTAACAAGGTACTAGAAATTAATTATAAGGATACTATTCAGGCAAGAAACTGGCGCATATTACAGACATGAGCAAAATTGGTGATAGTAACTGGAAAGGTGTTTCAAGTATTTTCAGTACTTGTCGTTATTCTATTAAGTAGAACTGATGTTGCACCATTAAGAAGGCCCAAGACATTACATGTTCGATAAAACATACAAACAAAACGTGATTCGAAGCTTAAAATTAATTTGTTCAGTGGGGACATAAAGTCTACTGCTAATTTAGTAGGTAAGTGCTAACAAGAGTAATACTAGTACAAGTAACATTAAATCATAATATGATTAACATACTCAGGGCCCGCTCAAAATAAGTGTAACTACTACACCCGAGATGTCAATAAAATATAAGAATTTAATTATGCAGTGCGTTTCGGAAACCTTAATTGCGGTTGGGTTGGTTTCACATCAGAGGGATAATAAGTATGTATGTCTGCTGAGAGGTTTCTCATAACCAGCAACACTTTTAAGCCATGGGCTTTGTTTGCAGTGATCGTCTGACTTGTTCAAATCCACCAGATTCGTTATTTGACGCCTTCCAAGGTGTGCTGACAGTCAAAGAGTCGAGTGATGGTTGGTAACCATTCATTGGAAGCTGTAAGATGGCAGCAAGCCGTAAGAAGGGCAGCAAGCCGTAAGATGGTCTCTTGTGGTCATGGACCCCGATTTCGTGTCATACTTCTTATCTGACAGCAACTTCCAACCACGCTACCATCTAATGAATGGTTTGCTGAGTGTCCCCTGTTCTCGGGGGAGTTAGGCAATATGACACCCCATAGGGATATCCGGTCTGCATTAACAGACCTGGCTATCCCCAGAGTGGTCGAATGAAACCATCGAGAACCAAGGACACCCAGCAAACCATCACAAGCTTGCTGCCGACAAGAAACCATCATACGTCTTGCTGACCACAAGAGACCATACCAAAGTTTAAAACTCGATTCAAACTGTTCAGATGAATCTGTAGCAGGATATCAAGTCTAGGCTCCAGGGTATCCAATCAAAAACGAAAATGTGTAGGTTCAATCTCCCAGTACCAATTAACAAGTAACAGATAGGGTCAGCTGGTTTTGTTTAATACTGGGAGACACTGCTGGAGACTAGAAGGTTCGTCCAGATGCAAGTTATGGCGACAGGCTTTAGTTGGCATCAAGGTGATGAACAAAATGGTTGCTCTGGAGAAGTCGAAGATATTCATTGAATTCAATGAATGAATTGAATTCGTCGACAGAGATTCAATGAATGTTACTAACTGACTTCCATCAGCAATTTGGTCCGAAGTTGTTCTTTTCCTCATATCACAAAGGGATGGTGATTGGCTATTAGGCGAACTGAAGTCTCTTCTTAATAATATCTTACAGAGAATTTCGCCATTTAGAATTAAGAAGGCAGACCAAAAACACAGCATCAACTGCACTGATTCTAGATTCTTATTTATAAATATATTATATTTATAAATATATTATATTTATAAATAAGAATCTAGAATCAGTGCAGTTGATGCTGTGTTTTTGGTCTGCCTTCTTAATTCTAAATGGCGAAATTTTATATATTATATCGATTCTGCTCGATTCTTCTGCAGTGATTCATAGCTTCAGATGGAGTTGTGGCCGTTGGATCCCCTCCAGTGCCGTCTGGCTGCAGATGCGTTTCTCTTCCACAGCCACACATTGGAATACGGAGATAATAAACTGAAAAAGTAGTATGCGACTGATCCTAAAGCAAATTTAAGCCTAGGCAAGTGTGAATGGTAGGTCATGCCCCCCAAATCGTAATTTAAAACCACCACTTGAACGGGCCCTAGTGTTTTAAAATATTTTTAAACAACAAGTTTATCAAAAATTTTAAATTTGATAACCAGAACGAAAATTAGAAGGTTTCTGTTCAACAGAATGGTCTTCTGATTTCAGTGAATTCATTAAATATACGTACAAGGCAAATTGCTGAAACATATTATGTGTCTTAAATGATAAGGTGTTTTGATTTGAAGGATACAATCATCATTACTGAGTTCCTACTATTAGGAATGTAACAATGAGGCGCTAGTTACCTATATTAACTACATGTTAGATGTCACTTTCGTCTACCAGGTATACTTCTCGTCGACCGCCGCTCTTTTGTACCAGTTTGATTTCTTTGATGATCATCTCATGCGTGACAGCTTTGCACATATCGTACACCGTGAGAGCAGCTACGCTAACGCCGGTCAGCGCTTCCATTTCTACGCCAGTTCGCCCGTGGCATTTGGCGCGACAAACGATCCGAACGGCGTGCTGGTCTTCGAGGAGCGTTGCGACCACGTCGACGTTACTAAGAGCAATGTTATGACAGAGTGGAATAAGTTCGGACGTTTTCTTGGCCCCGACAACGCCTGCTAGTTGAGAGACAGTAAAAACGTCGCCTTTCTTCAGTGAGTTTTCTTTTATGAGAGCAGATACTTCGGGGCCGACGTAGATGACGCCTTCGGCCGTCGCTGTTCTGAGAGTGTTCACTTTGTGCGATACGTCCACCATTCTGGCTTTACCTTCTCCGTCGACGTGAGTCAGTCCGCTATGCGTGCTCATTGTTCTAATGCTCCCTTTGAAGAATGACGGTTGACTATAAGAAGATGCAGTACCATAAAATTTATCCGAGGAACTATCAAGTCGTCGAGCCGATACTATTTTGTCAATAGAAATGAATCCAGCCAATTTATCCCGTCCAGTGACATCTGCAACAATAAATCCTCATTTTAATAATTACTAATGTATGAGGGTCGTTTCAAAATTATGGGTCATTTCCAGTCACACAGCTCTTGTGCCTACAGGTTTTTGGAAGGACATGATAGTACGGCCTCTAAATTAACCAACTAATTTGAGGTCATAAAGTGTATTAGTTCCATAATTAAAATGAGTTATTTACCCCATTTTCTCTCTCCCTACTCATGACACAAGGGGTAAGTACGGAATTTTCCAGATTTTTATGTTCCCGCCAACCCATATTTTATTAGGTACTGACCAAAACCTGTTTAGCTGCGGGATACTTTCTTCTACAACAATATCTTAAAAGGGACAAAAGGGAGAAAGGAAATTTCATCATTTACATATGTATTTACCAGGTTTTATCTCTGTCACACAGTTTTTTCTCTCTCCCTACGATCTTTTGAAATCCCCCCCCCCCCCAACGAACCCCTAGAATAGGACATTTCGTATTTCAATATAGCTGCCAGAGCACCACGTGTCGTTTTCATCCAAAGCCAGTAGAGTAGTAGCTTTCAAGAAGTCAACAAGTGAGGATTTCACAACAGTATTTTACTACTTTCTCTCTCCCTACAATCACCTCATCAATTAAGGTAACTATTTAATTAGTTAAATAATAATCAATTATTGTGAAGTGGGGGTTCCGCTGTAAAGTGGGTAAAACAAAAATCGCTGGTAGGCCTAAATAACATCCCAATAAGTGAATTTAAAAAAATGTTTCGAACAATGAAAGGATCGTTTGCAGAGGTGTGTTGTGGTCAAGGGAAAATACTTTGGAGGTAATCGAAATTCGGTGTTAAAATATTGAAAAATAAAGAAGTTATGACGAAATTTCCGTTTTTGGGTCCCCCCACGCACAAGTAGGAGTAGAATAGAAATGCAGTTATTTTCAGTGATTTCCGAAACGCTCAATGTGCAATAAATCGCTTAAAATTAGTTTAGGTTATGAACCTCCCCCCCCCCCCCCCACGAAATCAAAGTCTGGACGAGCTCCTGCTTACCATTAAGGAATATCGATATTGGTGTATCGTCTACATTAGGTATACCTTCTCATAGCCGCTATTTAACGGTAAAAGTAATGAAATTAGGACGGGCGGAAAGTAACAGAAAATTGAGGTACCCAAGACACTACTTCCATAGAAAGAACTGATGAGGTTTGTGGATCATATGCGCGAATTAAATCACTCACGATGAATGTCGTGGAAGCAAATTTCAAATGAACACAAAACTGGAGGAATTGAAACAAGTCCATGTTACCTATAACGTTATTGTTCGTAGCTGACGATAGTTGGGGAGCCAAAATTGGTATTTATTGCCTTGCAACCGAAATGTACAACGTTTCAATAACTCCGTTTTCTATTTAGTGAGTTTACTACACCATGAGACATTTCAAGACACATCTCTGTACGAGCACGAACTTAGTTCTAAGTTCTTCCACCAAAAAAAGTTGGACGTAATGCATTCAAACATAAGTTATAAAACCTCCGTCAGAATATTGCCGACAAACTGCGCCAGAAGAACCACAAATATCTATATCGGTGGCACCACATGACAAACTTTGTAATTGACAAGCTTTTTGAGCATTTTTTAAAGAAAACCTCGTATCTTATCGTCCTGTGGTTTGAATTTTAGCAGAATATGAATTTTCTGCTCTCTAGAGACCTAAATGAAAACTTCGTTTAATACCATGTAGGCAGTAACGTCACTGACAACCTCATAATATGACAAAAACCAGTAGAGAAGAGACAAAAAACTGAGGTCGTAATAGGTCAGCAGATATCGTACCAAAACCCTCATGTTAGATTTGTTGGTTGGCCTAAGCGGAGATGAACCTTTCCAATTGTCCCCGCCATGTAGCGCATTGCAAGCAGACAATATCCGTTATAAGAGGTCTATAACCGAATGATATAATACACTTATTTACATTAGTAGCCCCGTTACCAACATATGCCCTACAGTCACAAGGATTGCATAACATGCGTGAAGGGGTTAGTTCATAGCGCCTTATTGCCAGGGCTGTCTTCCCAAACAACCCTGGCAATAACTTTAAATAAAATCAAACTACGCACTTGAACGACTCATCCACCAATAAGTATCATCGGGCGATTTGGCATATTAGCCAGATCCAACATGCCTGTGAACAACAAGATTAGTTGATAGATTTTCCGGCTGTGAACAAAACCAGGCACGATTTTTGGAGGAGTAAACATAAAGAAGTGATGAATGACACAATAGTATAACCAACACAAATTAGACCGTTGAGATGCCAAAATGGATTTTCTTCACTCGACGACAAAATCGTGACAAAATGGTGAAATGTTGCTTTAAAAGAAATATGACATCAACATAACAACCTGTTGGTTATGACCGGAGATGACCACGCGCAAGCCAATGATTTCCCATTTGCAAACGCACCAATAAAAGTACCACTAGGACTTTGATGTAAATCACATTGCATAATAAGTGCTGTGAATTTCACTAAAACCCGTTGATTGGAAATTTTGATGTTATTCAAAGGAGAGCACCTGAGCGCAAAACCCCTGCAAATTTCCACCCTCCCTTTCTACTGGCCTTTCCTAATTTCCTCCCTTTCTTCTGACATTTCCTCAGTTCCGTCCTTTCTACAGGAATGCCCTCATTTTGGCTCCTTACTGAAATTCCCTCCTGTCAACCATTTCTACTGAAATGCCCTCAATTCCCATGCCTACAGCACTGCAGATATCACAGATACAGTGGTCTCTATCAAGTACTGCACCTGAATTGTGAAACATGCTAATGCACTGATCAAAATCAATAAGCGTTCTAATTTATTTTTCTGAAATTTCTCCAGATCTGAAGTGAGCTAGAAAAACCATTCAAAATCCACTCATTGACATCGCAACATCATTTTGGATGGCCAGTGTTATTAGACAACAGTTGAAGGCGACAAGCGAGGGAAATATTTAAAAGAGAGCTCAGTACAACAATAAGAAGTTTCGTTCGCAGGAAGGCTTGCAAATTTCAGTCACATGAAGTATTTCACAGAAGTGTAGAGAAAGTGGGACTTACCGTGTGATTCAATTCATTCATTGTTCTATAAAAGGTTTAGTAGATTTCGAATTTTTTTCTTTTTTTCATCTTAAATTCTAAAACGAACAAGCACATTGAATTTGGACAGTATTCGTCCCTCTACGTACCAGCGTGTTGTTTCTTTTTCCTGAACACAGCAGCACCGATCATCGCCAGCAGGTCATCTTCCGTTGATTCAGCTCGGAGCGCATCCCTGAAAACGAACAATTCATTATGAAAATTCCTCAGCGGATATCGGAGAAAAGCGTCGAAGTTGTTACATGACGTCACAAACCTCAGAGAAATCTCAGCGTTGCCGAACAGACAGACTTTCAAACTTCCGTCGGCCATCAGCCGCAGCCTGTTGCACGACCCGCAGAAATGTTGGGTCATCGAAGTGATGAAACCAATTTGTCCTTCGTATCCCGGAACTTTGAATGCCTGGAGAAATGAAATGAAATCAATTATGAATGTGAATAAACAGAGTCGAATCCTATTTCATAGATACTATATGAGGTCACATGATTAGGAGGATTTTTCTCCTGACTAAGGTAGATTGAGCTAAATTTTATTTTCAGTGGTATTTGAATCAAAACCTCAGATCGGACTGGAGACATCGTCATGTTCACAGAAGGCTCTAGGACAGATGGGAGGTACAGGGCTAGGTTCAGTGGTATGAGACCTCTCACGGCGTAAATTTTGAGAAAGGAAGGTACTCGTGTTTTCAGGCAGCATTGAAGGCCCTTACAGCGACCCAAACCAGGTCAAGACTGGAAAGGGAGAGCTGGGAGGCGTTGAACTGCCAGGGCAGAGAGCAAAGTCCCTGAGACACACTGAGGTGGAAGCAAATGAGCGAGTAGATGCCATGCTAGAAAAGGGACCTCCACAGCATTTCTGGGGTTGGAGCCAGTCTTGGGTATTGCCAAATGCTCGGTAAGATCCTCCTTGGGAGCATGGGGAGAACGACATAGGAGGCATTGGGAGGACATCCCAGCACAAATTTTCGGGAAGTTGACGACGGCAGCACTTTGTAGGAGAACGACCTCAGAAGCACTAGAGCTGCAAAGGAGGAAGATGAGACTCCTGGAGGGGATGCTGAGTGTCCAGCACTTCAACGGTATAGACTCGTTCGTTCTCTAATTTTGTATAAGTTACGTATTTTGAAGAATATGTAATACCTAAGTTTTTTTACGATGACGACATATGGCATCACCTGCCTGAGAGGATAATCCAGAGTATGCTAACCGCACCACTCAGGTTTTAGCAGCACTAGCTGTTTTCAAAAAATCAATTAGTTTCCTTTTTCGTCATGAAAATGGTTTATCAAGACCCCCACCCCCTTCTCCTGAAACTCGGGCTGTCTGTATTGTAACATCTGTTTCAGAAGTTTTCAAAACGCCATGTTTTGAGAAGAATCATTTGCTTGCTTTCACTTGCCAAGCTTATTCTCCCAGCCAAGCGCATTCTCCCAGAAAGCGACATTCTCAAATCTCTATGTTGAAAAAAATAAAAACGCTCCAAACTGTTTGGAAAAAAAAGTACACGCAGGTAACCATAAGTAATGATTATCCATGCTATCCACACACGAATACTGTCTATTTTGAAGAGAAAAAAATGAAAGGTAGGTAACATTAATTTTAGAATCACATTTTCGATATAAAGAGTCCTATTTCCCCTTTAAAGTCATGTTCAATTAAATTGTTCAGTAACAATCCTGAATATAATCGATGGAAAATATGACACCATTTGTTGCGAAATATCTGAATTACACAGTCGACACTTGCCTTAGACGTATCGTTCGGGTGATTCCTCAACGGAGAAACGTCGGGATAACGGTTTTTGATAACAGTCATCATTTCTCTATAACTGAGCATTTTGTCCGTGTCCCATTTGTTTCCGGTGAACGGCATGTATTCGATGAACCGAACGTCCACGTTCCTGTCTTTGGTGAATTCGACGAAGTCGAGGATTTCATCGTCGTTGAAACCTTTCATCGCGACGACGTTCATCTGAGAACAAGATCGAAAGATTTGAAGTTGACAATGAATGGTGGGGTGAACTCACGCGGATCGAACATGGCAGAAGTTTGAACAGTCAACATGGTATCATACACGAATTATTTGGGTATTGTGGTTGATCAGTGCTTGTCGTGGGAATAATAATAATACATTGTCAGTGTGATTCTACATTACATATTATGTAACAGGCTACGCAAAATTCCAACGATAGTTTTCCACGATACTGTCGGAACAATCGATAGCGCAAACTATCGATGGTTTCCCACCACTACTGTGCATTGCGGGTTCTTGTACTTCTGACTCGTTGTACGAAATAGGCTCCTGATAGTTCGTTACAACCTTAGTAATGAACTATCAGGAGCCTATTTAATAAACAACGACAAAAACCACTAATTGCAAAATCATAATGAAAACCAAGGGGTTTCCTACTTTCAAAGGCTGATATCCCAATTGTATGCCGAGGTCAATCCCAGCGATCACTCGGTTCCACCCTTTCCTCCTCGTTATTTTCTCGTACTTGTGGGGCTTGAGAGTGTCAAGGCTGACGTTCACGATATCCAAGCCGGCTCGTTGGAGCGGGACCAGCATTCGTGTGAGGACGAGGCCGTTAGTCGTGATGGCCACCACATCCAAACCCGGTATGCTCTTCAGCGATTCTAAAACAGTGGCAACAAGAAATTGAACGAACCTGAAGCCTCACAACAAATATAATACATCGAGGGTGAAGTGGCAACAAGGCCAGCTCAAGTGGGGCTGAACATGGCCCAAGTGTTTTTTTAAAAACTTTACAGGAGACACAAAAACTGTTTATTTCTAAAATTTGGGAACATATAAGTGACAGTTTGCAACTATAGACACTTCCGGGTGCCAATATACTATACAGACAACTTACAGGATGATGAACCATTTTAATAAATTTCAATTTGAATCCCGCTGAATAAAAAAAGTCAATATGCCAAAAAATTTGTTTCTTGTTGATTTCAACAAGAATATCTTCAAAAAATATTTCTTCATCTTTTTTCCAAAACTGGTAGTCTATGGGTTAACTTTTTAACTTACCCTACGTCGCTACATTAAGGTATTTCACACAACAGCTTGAACAGGGGAAAAAGCCACAAAGCAAAAGGCGTACGAAAAACATTAGTATGGTCATTTCTTACCAACAATTGGGATAATATCCTTATGGACCGTGGGTTCTCCGCCGGTGAGACGAATTTTGGTGACTCCTTGTTTGACAAACAATTCGGCTAATCGGAGCATTTCATCAGTTGTCAATAACTTCTGTTTGGTCGTCAGTTTGACGCCCTCCTCTGGCATACAATACTCGCCTGTCGACCGAAATGTGAAGGTATTACGAGTAGGTACAATAGTAAATCATGGGAATTCTGGGTTATAAATTAGTGTTACGATTGGAATGTTCAATTCATGCTTCTCATTCTCCACTTACACAGCTGATGTACCTACATTCTAGACAGTTTTGAGAAAATTTGTAATGTTATATTACCCACATCTCAAATTGCACCTTTCCGTCAGAGAGATCCTCAGGTAAGTATGCTGGCGTCCAAAACTGTCTTTCAAAATGGGAGAAGGTACTGCACGTTCCACTTCCTTGGCGCTCAGCGCTGGGGTTCCCTGCGAGAATATAAAGCCGAAGAGCTCAGACAGTTGTATATACAGGTATTGTGAAGTTTTACCACCAAGGCTCCGTTCAAACTCTACATACCTACAGACAGATTAAATTAAATCAAAATAATGGGGGCCTGGCCATCACAAATCATTGATAGAAATTGGATCTACGACTAGATATCGTAGCCCAGTCAGGGTTGCAAGTCGTCTGTCAGAAGGTAAAAGTCACCAAGTGAAATTTTGTAATTTTTCTGGAGACCCAAAAAAAAAACCTCAATAAACTTGAGTTTTACCTCTCCATTTTTTTCTTCTTAGAAATTCTTAGTGCACTATAATATAGTGCACTAAGAATTCTTAGTGCACTAAAGATCATATTATGATCTTTCCTTCTGTGTAGTTTCGTTTAGAAAATTATGGCGGTTACAGCGTTCATACCATGGACACAAATCAGCAATATAGACATCCCGGTGGTAATGGTATAAGTCAAAATGCACTTGGTGTGTTTTATCTTCAGACAGACGAAATCTAAGTACACACTACCCGTAGGGGTCCTAATCCCTCGGGGGTAGATCGTAGAAGAAACACGCAGATCATAGATAGGTACATGCACGTTTGCAAAGTTTGCTTTTTCTGTGTCTACAGTAACCAATAGGTATATAGGTAATATTATTATTATTATATCCATTCCATTCATTAGAACTGCCTTGGAAGACGCTTTTCACTTCGCCGCAAGGTGTACAGCGTATACTTCGGTTAGGCGTAAGTGGTTTGGCCGAGCGGTGCTTGGGAGGGAGGAGTACATGGATATGCTCGTGGGAGCTGATACAAGACTGGCCAAATATTGCAGGGTAGCCTGGCAGCTCCGTTTTAGAGCCATTGCCGAGTATGGTCTTTAGAACTTGGTGTGATGATATTAATTTATTATTGTAAAATACTGTTGATTGTTAATTGTTATTATGGTTGTCTAGTTGTTTTTGTTCCTGGATATCATTCTTTTATAAATACCTAATTAATACTTCGCGAACTCATCTGTCGATCCTAATAGGATCAAGATTTTCAAACATGTCTCTCCATACTATTTATATTGTACTACTTATTTAATCATTTAAATACAGCATGTTTTCTCCCTCTCTCTCTCCATTCATTAGAACATTTCACGAATCCTCACCTGCCTTATTAAATCATGGCATAGTTAACAAGATTGATTGAGTGCTTTATTTATACAAACCTGGGATGGATTAGGACGATGTGGTCCTCTCTTCCATCCACCCAGGATATACCATAAAAATTCGCACCTCGATACATCATCGAGAAAGGCGACAAAAATTAACAACATAAATTTGAATAAAATAAAAATCACAAAATAATTTATCACTTCTCAGTTGGTAAACGCACCTTTCTCTTAACATAAATTTAACACTTGTATTTTTCTAATAAAACTTTCTTAAATACATTTCGAAAAGAATTTACGCTTTTACTTAACTCGAACATGTCTGCATTTTCATTAAAGATTGTAATTGACTGCATTAAAAATGATTTGCTGAAAAGAACGGTGTTATGTTTAGGTATCTGTAGGGTTGATGCTGAGTTGCGAGTCGCGAGTGAATGAATGGTAGACTGAAATTTGTACTGGTCGTATAAATATGTTGGTTTACGGAATTTTAAAATTTTGAAAAGCATTGTTGCTATTGCAAGCTTCTTCTTCTCCGCTATTTTTAGCCAGCCAAGCTCCAAATACGATTGAGTTAAATGCGCATCCAATTTGAGCCTACACACGAAGCGAACAACACAATTCATTACCTTCTGCAATCGGTCCGCTTGCTCACTCGAAAGATCGCAATATGCGAGTGATGCGTAATCAAAATACGGGACGAGGAGAGATTGCGCTAGTTGGGCTCTGACATGCCTCGGGAAGTCAAAGGCAATTCTCCGAAGTTGGTACAAACCCTTGTACACATTTTTACCAATTCTCGCAATTTCCGCATTCCAGTTCAGCGTCGGGGTCATCAGAATACCAAGATTTTTTAATTCAGTGATTGTTTCCAATCTAGCTTCGCCAATAGCAATTGAAGGGATAACATTGTGATCTAGCTTGGCTAACAATTTCGTATTCCCAATGAACATAGTTTTACTTTTTAGCCACCCCATGCTGCTCGCACCACTCATAGATTTTCTTCAGATCAGAATTTACTTTTTCTACATGACAACTGATCTCATTCACGTTGCAAGAAATATATAGCTGAAGGTCATCGGCGTAGGTCATGTAAGCACAATGGCACAGCATATCGGGCAGGGAATTTGAGAAAATCACAATGTGCAACCCAGATAAAACTGACCCTTGTGGTATGCCTATAGTGACGTCACGCCAGTCCGACATCGTGCCATCCGGCATTCTAGTGCTTTGGCAGCGCCCAGCCAGATACGATTGGAACCATCTAATGAGCGCTGGGGCGAGACCGATTGATTTCAAAATTGCTAGGAGAACGTCATGCCGGATAAGGTCAAACGCTCGACTAAAATCGACTCCCACAAAAATTGTCACCAATCGGCCATCCATCGCACGTCTCATGTCATCCAGCACCGCAATTAGTGCTGTCTCTGCGCTATAAAAGGCCTTGTACGCCGATTGACGATCTTTGATTAGCTTATTCTCTATAACATAATTATTCAGTTCAAGATAGACAGCCTTATCAAAGATTTTACCTGGTGCACACAAAAGATTTATGGCTCGAAATTCATTTACTGTTTTGGGGTTGACAACTTTCTTCAATGGCATCACAATCGCCCTTTTCCATGGGTGGGGTAAAACCCGACCTGCAGACACCTATTGAAGATGTGACACAGCACCGGTGTAATGACATCCGCCAAAGTGTGCAACACTTCAAAACTGAGACCATCTGAACCAATAGATGTGGACTTCACCATGAACAAGCACTCGAGAGATGGATAGAGAGACGATGAAACACACACGACCTATATAAACACCCACGACGATCAGTACGTCTATTCATAAAATAAAAATGAGTACCTATGCACCCAATTGGTTTGCAACAACTTACGCATACTGTGTGCAGTTTGGAGTTCCAGATGCACGGTGACATCAATAACTCCGAAAATCGGCAAAATTCTTTCCTTTTGATGAAATTCATGTCGCACTGTAACCGAAAGGTTTTAATTTCTGAGCGCTTACGATGCAACGTTACATAACGACTAAACTAAACTGCTAGTAAGGTCAACACGGTAAATACACTCCATGACCGGAAAATGCCGAGGGTTTTCACGGGAAGTAGGCGGGAGCCTCAATTATCGATAGTCATATTGGAAAAACGAACAGACAACTATACGGTTGAAATTGGTTCGGGAAATATCATGATTACATAATACATGAAATAACAAAAACGCGATAAAAAGTCAAAAATTGGAAGGGAATAACAATTTGGAGGTCAAACAAGAAAAAAATAAAAACTAAACGCGTAGGACGGAAAGGTAGGGGTTGAGGGAACGTGATAAGGCCGTGATAAGAGGACATGAAGTACCACAACAGGTTTGACAACCATCTTCATCCACCATGGATACTTCGGCGTATACTATCCATGTGGAATTAGTTTCTTCTTCCAGTGGTGGATTCAAGGAGGATGTTACGGGAGAGGGGTGCATGCACGGTTACGTTTTGTTGCTAGAGATACGTCTTGTTGCTAAATCTTTTCGTCTGCTAAATTCTTTTCGTTTTGAAGAAATACGTTTTAGAAGTAATACGTTTGGTTGCTAGAAATACGTTTTGTTGCTAAATCTTAATATTAAACACGTTGGGGTTGGGGTTTTTTATTTTATATTAAATACGTTTTATTGAATTCGTCTTGTCTGTTTCTGTTTTTATTCCTCCTCTTGCCGGCGGCCACAAGGAGGAGTACTTACTCAACGTACTTCATTTGTCAGCTGTTTGTCGGATTCATCAACCTCCTTGAGGTGGAAGATTCTTCTTCCCTTCGTCGTCAACCATCCTACGAACTGCCGTTGTCTCCCATTCAAACTCCTTTCTTGAAAGTCAGCGCTTAGAATCGGTTACTTTTCTATTACGAATACCGTTGTCATCAAACCGGAGGTATGTACAATAAATTGTTTGAAATTATATTGGCGATTTATCAGTTTAACCCGACAAAAATAAATCACGTGCAATAACAAGATACTTTAGATACCTACCCACCTGCCTAAAAACTCATCTAAATAAAAGTAAACTGATCAAGAGCCAGGATAAGGTGATTTTTCTTAAAAACGACCAAGTTTCAGTCTGTAATCCCAGTTCAATCAAGCCCAGTAAAACAACTGATATCACCACGTGATTCAGTGTCGAAATTTAATGAATTTCGAAAAATAATGAAATTTCATGTGCCACACGGGGGGTTTTCCGTCTTATCGAAATTACGAACAAACGCAATTAGTCCAACTTTGGGCGCTTCTGTACGCTCTTGGGTGCTCCCAAACAAAAAGGTTGTCGAAGTAAAAAGTTCATGAAATTTTACGTAGAATTCAAATCTGCAATAAAAAAGGGGGTTCCCTTCTGAAAAAAACAAAGTTGACATGCGTAAACTGTATTAAATACAAATTTACGAAAAGCAAATTTGGCTCGCATGCTCGGCGCACGAAAATGTGATCATTGAATTCTTTGTAAAAAATTAAGGGGACGTTACTGTCGTGTGACCCTCTACAGTTATTATTGAACGCAGGTGTTTATCTTTGGCGTAGCAACAGATGTTGGACGAAATACACGTCATTCGTAATTTGGCTATCGCCTGATATTCTTGCATTTCTATTTTTAGCATTAAAAACTTAGATACATTAGGTACATGGTGTCAGGTTAAAATCTTCCAATAACGAGTAGATTCGATAGTTGCGATGCCGAAGAAGACAAGAGGAAAAAAGAAGGAGCAGTTCCTTGAAGATGAAGCTGGAGCCCAAGGCAACCAATTTCCAGTGGGTATGTCATCCTTTCAAATTTCACCTCCCGATCACTTTGATTTTCAAAACCCTCATGGCTGGGAACGTTGGATTAAAAAGTTTGAACGATTTAGAAACGCTTCCGAATTATAATTATAGATATTATAGATATAAATATAGAAAACCGCAGGACCAACATATTAGTATGTTGATCTATTGTCTCGGAGAGGAAGGTGAGGATTTATTCCATACGTTCGAGCTGGATGAGGATGAAGAAACTAGTTATGAGGCAGTCAAAGGACATTTTGATAAATATTTAGGGCTGAAGAAGAATATTGTTTATGAAAGAGCTAGGTAAATCCCTGAAACGACGACAGCAACAAGGAGAAACGGTTGACCGCTTCATCAACGATTTGAGAAAGCTGAATCTGATCTGAATCTTGTGATTTTGGAACTCTAAAATCTAGCATGATCAGGGACCTGATAGTCATAGGAGTTATAGATTCAAAACTTTCGGAAAATCTCCAATTAGACGAATTTTTGACACTGGAGAAAGCCATAGTGAAAGTGCGTCAATCCGAATCTGTGAAAAAACAACAAACCGAAATCCGTGGGGAAAATTCCGACGTTTCCATGGTAACACGAAAATCTAGATACTCTTTCTCTAAACCGACAATAAAATGCGAACGATGTGGACTAGGGATGGCCGACGGGGACAAAATAATCGATTATGTAATTATCGATAGTTTTACAGACTCGATTAATCGGTTATCCGATTAATCGGTTGAAAAAAATTGATTCATAGATTAATCGAATCGATTTTCACATGTCACACAATGGGGGAAGTTGGGGAAGTTCGACACTATTATATTGGGGAAAGATCATTTTCATTGCAACAATTTAAAAAAATAGCACTGGACCTCTAGTGCATAGAGATGTGTGAGGGGAACTGTTACCATATAATACCACAAAATTTTCAGAAGTAAATATTTTAATGTTAGCACTTAAATGTTCATAAAAATAAATTACAAAATTTTTCCTAAAACAATGAAAATATATTGAAATATCTATGCTTTAGAAAATCACATGAAAAGGTAGTCACGCAGTCACAGTAGAGCCGCAGCCATCGCCGGCCCGGCAAGTGAGGCAAACATTAGCGCTCTTAGCACTAATTTTTTAGTGTGTGTGGTTTTGTTGACCGTCAGTAACAATGATGTTGAGGGATGTCGAGGGTCGGTCAAATGAAAATTGATTTTGTTACACAACAAGTTGTAACTCCTGTGCCCTGGAGGAAAGAACTTCCCTGTTGGAGTCTAACTCCATTTTTTGAAACTGCCCTGAAGATGAAGAAATATATTCTTCGAAACGTTGGCACAAAAATCAATTTTCATTTGACCGACCCTCGACATCCCTCAACATCACTAATTTTTTAGTGCTCTTAGCACTTGCATTTTTTAGTTTAACCTCCGATACCGATTTAAATCGGTTTCATACAATCGATTCTGTAATAATCGTTTTTAAAATTAATCGATTCGATTAAGACGGTGTATCGGTAGCAAATAATCGATCTTTCGATTAATCGCGATCGGTATCGGCCATCCCTAATGTGGACTTTTCATCGTTCATGAGTCAAGTAGGCCATGTCCTGCAATTAAAGGCACTTGCCACATTTGTGGGACTCGTGGTCATTTTAGCCGATGTTCTAAGCAAAAAGGAAATCTCAATAAAGGGGTTAAAGAGTGTGAGTGTGAGGAATTACCCGCGATTTCATCAATAACTAGAGATGAATATTTAGGCGAACTGACCATCTCGGAGCTAAGAAAAGACAGTTCCTTGATGCGCTTTAAAACCTTTCAACTATACGATCATGCCGTGACATCAGCATCAGTGTCTTGAATGTCACGGCATTTAATAGATGTAATACGCGGAGGCAGACAGCTAGCCCTAGGTGACCATTTGGCAACTCTGAAAGCAGCAAAAAAGGAGGCAGGGGAAGATGTTCTTCTCCAAACAATTCTTGAGGGGTTCTCTGCACCTAGACGGAGGACTGTTGAGCGAGCAGTTTGTAAGGTGTCGCGGAATAAGTCCTCGGGGTGGCTCTCAGTTCTCCCCATCAAACGACAGCACTTTGACTTGTCTCCCACCCAATTCCGTGATGCTCTGGCAGTGCGGTACAGACGTGAGCCAGTAGAAATGCCAACAAGTTGCGATGGATGTGGGAGTACCTTCTCGATGGAGCACGCCTTAAGCTGCATGACAGGCGGGTTAATATCCAGGCGTCACAATGAAATTCGAGACGTGATGGGAGACCTACTGGAGAGCGCTTGGGGAAACTGTACACGGGAGCCAATGATCACAGAGACATCAGAACAGGGCCCAGGTCTACGAGGTGATTTGGCTTGCCGCGGTGTGTGGGAGCCTCAGAGGGAGGCATTGTTTGATATCCGTGTCATGGACACTGATGCTCCCTCTTATGCCTCACGCACCGTCGCAGCAGTACTCATCTCTGCGGAGGAAGAGAAAAAGAGGAAATATGTTCAGGCCTGTGAGCAACGCCACGCATCCTTCACACCCGTTGTATGCTCAGTAGATGCCCACTATGCACCCCAGATGTCGGCCCTAATAAAAGTACTCTCGGAGCGCCTGGCGGACAAGTGGTCTCGCTCACAAAGTGTCGTGCGCGCTTGGGTGCGCGTCAGAATCGCATTTGCATTCCTCCGAGCCTCCAGCCTATGCATGCACGGGGCAAGAAAAAAGTGGAGAAGTGCAGACGAGCTTCTAGGCGGAGCAGAGGCTCTGAGGGTTTAATACATGCATCATCGTCACCTAAGAGGGCCCACTAACCAGACGATAGCCCAATATACCTGACGACACCCCCAATATTCCTCCCATACTTACAATACCTAAAATAGATTGTTACGTTTCGCTTCTCCATTCGTCAAACACCAAATACAGTATTTAATAGAATCTTTTCCTCGAACTCTCTATGGACATGATAGCACGAAACTTGAAGTTTTGGGTAGAGTCACGTTGCACTTGATTCATAAAACAACGTCAATTTACGAAGTTGCTTATGTACTGCGAGATCAGAAGACTCCGCTGCTTAGTTTTCAGCCTATGTCGCTCTAGGCCTCGTGAAGTTTTATATAAATTGCATTGATGCACCTCAAGTCAAAGTAGATTATTTGCCCGGAAAACAAAATTTTGTAGCCGACGTTCTTTCGAGAAACCCTCCGAAGACCCAGGTAGCTCAAGACGAAGATGTGCTGGAGGAGGATTTATTTATCGGAAGTTTAGTTCAAACATTACCATGTTCTGATTGTCGTTTGAAGGAGATCAAAGAATGCCAAGAGAGGGATCCTGAGTCGTCGAGTTTGAAGGAATGTATTTTGAACGGTCAATGGGAGAAACAATCTCAATTTAGAAAACACAAAGGCGAATAATTATTAATCACTAATTATTAGTGATAGAAAGCGGTATTGTCATGAGAGGAAGACGCTTATTCATTCCCGTAATTGTTAGAAAAGAAATTCTTAATCGCATACATGAAGGTCACATGGGAATAGCAAAATGCCGTAGACGTGCGAAAGAATCTGTTTGGTGGCCTGGTTGTATACATTGTATACATACAAAAACATTGTGTTTTTTGCTAGGTATCTATCTTTATATCGAAATAAAAAGGGGTTACCTACGTTTATTAAGAACCACCTTGTATAAAGTTATCTCTTCACCACGCGTCTCCTACCCGACTATACTCTGCCGACGCAATTGTCACCGCCACCTGTGGGTAGGGGATGAGGCGGCCATTACGTTCCATGCTCCCACACAACAGGTTAATTGAAACAGGTCAATAAATAAATAAAATCACAACCCAAATAACACGTTACTCAAAACGTTATATTGTAAAACTGAAGTTTCATTACTTACCATCTTTTTTTTTTTTTCAATTTATTTTTTTTTCTTCTCAAAATATAAGTATTACAATGTACAAAAGTGAGTTGAAGTGCTAAACATATGTATTTTTTCAAACAGTAGATGAATTATTTCATTATATTGTTAACCTCTTGTGCTCTACAGTTGCAGTCTCGTAGTATGTTATGAAAAATTTTACTTTGATTTGAATGACAAAAGTCACGAGCGTTTCAGAAGTTCTCTCTCATCGCCTCTTGGCGTTATTTCAACGGCTGTGAAATACACGTGGTACTTTAGGTACCTTTGAGGATCGTGGTTGCTTCGAATTAGGGATGCGATAGAGGTGGAGTAATATCGATATTTACTAACAATGTGTTGTGGGTGAAATTGACGATATTGAATCAATTTGACAGTGTATTTATCCAAAATATTGATTAGGATTTTGCTTGTTGATAACATTTGGCTTCTCATTTAAAACAAAAAAATTCATATGTTGGTACTGAAATATCGGTATTCCATCCCTTCATCCGATACAACGTCATCCTCTGATACAGCAACGCGAGTTAGCTATTTTCAGACAGCACATGAGGCGGACCTTAGAACCAGTGACAAGACCACAGCTCAACTGTACAATAGGAAACTAAACCAAGTCTCGGCTTCTTGACCAGCGCCTTGACCACATTGAATAACTGGGCAGTACACATCGATTGAACTGGGCCGAGGTTTTCCATTTTAAATGCTGATTAAATTTCCACCACTTTCAAGTTCTTTTAAATTCTAGCAACAGTACACAAAATTGTTCCATATCCTTTACCTACAACAGAAAGAAGAGAAAACATGGTCGGTACAATTTTCCAAGGGTGGCGAGCAATCAGTCCAATACATAATTGACTCTAATTGAACGGAAACTAGTTATGGTGAGATCATATCGACTCAGATAACACACAAAAGCCCAGCGGATGTGACACTGTTAGTACCTCCAAGTGCCTCCTTTTTCCGAGCACTTATTTTGAATTTCCCCGTTCCTTCCCCAACTCCTAAATTTTGTAATATTGTAATATTACAATATTGTATATTGTAATAATATTGTAATTTTGTAATATTACAAAATTTAGGAGTTGGGCAAGGAACGGGGAAATTCAAAATAAGTGCTCGGAAAAAGGAGGCACTTGGAGGTACTAACAGTGCCATCTCTATTTAGAGAGATGTTGCAGAACCCTGACGTGCAACGTAGACCTCACGAGGATGCGTGCAACGTTGAACAACGTAGGAAACCAGCGTTCTAAAGATACATAACCTTCCCCAGTTGTTCTTTGGGTGCGCGAAATGGGCAGTTCTTTGTATGCGCGAATAGGCAGAGGCTGGCTCAAAGAAGCACTGGGCATCACGTCTCCCAATATGACCCCAGAACTATAAGTTGCCAAGATGTTGCAGAGTGAGCAGCATTGGAACCTCACATCAGAATATGTGGAGAAGGTGTTGGGGGCAAAGATGCTCCTTGAACGGGAGCGGCAACGAACTGAAGGCGCGGACCGATAAAGGGAAGCAGAGTGAAGAGGACTCCCGAGGACTCTGTCTTAAACAGTCCCAGGCTGAGCTCCAACACGGGAAAGGTAGGTGAGGTTATAGTGAGGTTTGAGTCCCACATAACCTGGAGGTGCGGTCCTCTCCAGGTATCTTACGATATCCAAATGCCACCTACGGTTCTTAAAGTTTTTTTTTTTTTTAATATATTCTTTATTGGCATTAGTTATAAACCTTACAGCCAGAATTGATATAAATAAATTATAAATAAGTATAAGTGTCAAATAAAAATAAAGATTACTTCAAATGTTTCGATCAATGTCTTTAAAAAACTTGAAAATATTTAAACAAACTTCAATATTTTCCGAAACTATTATTACATTGAGATCAAACGGGTTTTCCACTAACTTAGTGATAGAATTAAATAAAATTGTTCTTTCTGACCTATATTGTGGACAGACCAACACAATGTGGTTCAAATCCTCACAAACACCACATTGCTCGCACTCACTATTGTTCAACACTCCGACTTTGCGCAGGTACGACCTACACAGACCATGGCCACTTCGGAGTCTGGAGAGGGTTGAATAAAAACTTTTTCCTTTGCCAGCCATCTTTTTGTACCATGGTGATGTTGGCACGGACGGGAAAAGGGTCCTATGCTGGTTCCCAGATGGATAGGCGTCGTGGTACTTATCTTAAAGATTTCCTATGGAAAAAAAAACCCTTCCCAAGTTATGACCAAAAACTGAGCCCCGAGACATCAGACTGTTTTGTATTTCAGTTTATTACTCTCAGTAATTTTTGGTTTATTATCTTCGATAATGAACCATTGGAATCGCCCAAAGAAAAATTTTTTTTAACCCCCCCTCAAAATTTTTTGGTTTACGTTTCAAGATACGTAGATTCAGAAAATCGAATAAAAAAAAATCCGTCCGTCCGCCGTACGCCGTCCGCGCCACTTTGCCCAGTTAGCGTTGAGTTAAAATTACGAAATTTTTTTTATGGGTTTCGACCAACCCCACAATGGTCCTCGAAACTTTTCATAACCCTAGGTCAAGGGGAAGGGGTTCAAAACGAATTTTGAAAATTTGAAAATCTCATATCTCGAAAAATTCATATGAAACGGTATGTTTTTTATTTCATATTTAGATAGAGTTTGTTCCATAGAATTTTTTAAGACCATCCGCAGCTCTGTACGACCAGCCGTTCGTTCACAATGACGGCTCAAAGATTGTGAAGGCTGTTGAAATACAGGTCCATTTTCATACTAACAAGCTCTTTGGAACATCATATGGCTTAAGTTATGTCGAGTTTGTTGTTCTGAGGTGCGTTTCGTGCTACGGAAATGAAGGTAATTTCGAATGTTTGTTGGTAGGTACTTCTTTTATAGAAAAATTATTACCGACGTAGTATTAAAAACCCCAGAATTATGTCGTATTAATTAATCATAATTAATAATAATAATTATTAATAATAAATACAAATTATTAATACCTAACAATGAATTATAATAATTTTCACTAGGTACTTGATACAATTGTTAATAATTAGTGATAATTGATAATAATAATTAATCTAACATTTAGGATCTAGACATTTAGACCTAGTGATCTAGACAGAAGGGTGATCTGTACAAAGAAGATAATGAACCGTTGTGTCAAGAATTTGCAGAGTTTTTATGTTTACCATGAGAGGCCAAAACTTGACACGCTACATGCTGCATAACCTTCCCGAATTATAACCAAAGTAGCTTAGCCACATTTGCTGATTCTGCAGTCGACATGCAGAAGAAAATGACGGTGTATGAGGCCTACTGTGAACTAAATATATAGTAATTTATTATAATGGATTAGGGAGGGGAGAGGGCTGGAGAGCTATAAATGCCTTTCACGGAGTGCCTGCCAGGATGTCTCAACCGGACCAGGACCTACCCAGGACTGTTTGCTGATTGCACAGTCGACATGCAGAATAAAATGACGGTGTTTGAGGCCTACTGTGAAGAGAACCACCTGCGGATCAAAAGACAAAGGTCATGGTCTTGGGCCGTCGAGGAAACAGAAGGAAGATGCCAATCAGGGTCAGTGGGAAGAAGCTGGACTACCTGGGAGTCCATATTTCTACCTCTTGCAGGTTGAGGTTTGTAGCAGACTACTTCGTTTGTAGGGCTGATTGGGGGGCCACTCTGGACTTGAGAGGTTCAGTCGACTCGTGGGCCACTAAAAACAGCCTCTTTGTGTCCTCCATTGAATCTGTTTTGTTCTACGGCGTGGAGCTCTGGGGGCTGAGATACCCGGACCACCTGGAGGTGTTACAGAGTGGGTTTTTGAAGCGAGCCCTTTGCCTGACTCGATCAATGCCTGGCCATTATCCTTGGTTAGGTGTCTGGATGATGGATGGTAACCAGTGGCTGAGGGTCTGCTTGGAGGTGTTGAAGGACCACGATGGTTCCTCGTTTATTCTCCCACAGGTGAACTGGGTTACTCATCTGCGTTGGCTGCTGCAGGTTGTCGGCGAGGGGGAGACTGTGGGCCTGAAGTAGGTTGAACCTATCTCTCTCTCAACTTTCCAATATAATGGAGAAATGGCACAACCATTGGATGTCAATGGACATTGAGCTCCAGCTACAATACCTACTTCTACGCTATATGCACTTGTGCAGTACTTGGGGCGTATGAGGTCGATGGAGGTGGTAATTGCCCAGATTGTCTGCAGTTCTACACCAAAGGCACCCAATACGGTTCGGATTGTACATAGACGTGTTTGAACTGCAACAGAAATGAACCGGTGACGCTGGTGCAGTTCCTCCTCTTTTGCCCTCTCTACATTCTCTACAGGAACGGACATTTCGTTCCATTGATACTCGGATTCTCAGCTGCTAACAATGTCTCAGTTATTGATGCACACCTGACACTGAGGTAGCTATTGTCGCTCACGGCTCATGACCACTTCCATGCCAGTGACATGCATACGATCAGCGCACTCAGGCTGAGAGCCTTCATTGCCGCATCATTCCCTCCCAGCTGGTACCCGTCTACCAACCTGCCCCAGTCTCTCAGTGAGGATTGTGAACTATCATTATTTATTTATTATCGGTATCTTAATGTATTTTTTAGTAATTTCATAACTATGTGAACAGTCTCTTCCTTTATTTATTTAGTATTACAATTTCTTTTTTGTGTGCAACTCCTTGCAATGCATTTTATTTTGCATATAAATTCAAATCAAAAACTAACCTCCAAAACATCAAACTGTTCTTCTATTTCAGTAATCTTTGATGGTTTCCAGTTTTAAAGGAGCACACCAACAGGACGTTAAAACCAAAGAAGGTGAGTAAGTAGACATTTTAGCGTCACTTTAAACTCGAAGTAGTCATTTTAACGTGACTTTAAACTCGAATGTTTTCCCCCACCAGAACACGTCTCAGCATCTTGAGCTGGTCGCTGTACAACTCCGTTACGTCGCGGTCTGTCAAATCTCTCTACTGTTTCACAATTCAGACATCTCTCACTTCGAATTGCAGCACATGAGATGTATCTGACTTGGCTTTTCAAACTTGTACAACCAGAACTAAGTTCCCCAGTCAGTTACTAGCAACTGAATCGCGAATTCTACAAACAATTAATAATTCGTCGACTGAATAATGTGAGGCAGAACACAATGCAATTATCATGAAATAAGTCTACAGTATCAATTGCTCACTACCCTTGAAAACGCACCCCACGTGACACTTAACATCCACTTTTGTTGTACAACTCACTTTTTATTAGTAACACTCATTCATCGACACATTACAATCATTTACGATGTGGTTAGAGCATGGACATTTAATTCTTTTGTTACATTTCATACCTTCATTCCTAGAAAATAAATGCCTGTTCCTCGAACGAGTCTTCATCTAAATCCACAAACCATCCAACAATACAAAAAGCTTCGAAATATATATTTGTATGTATTTATGTTTATTTATTTATTTATTTTTTTTTTTTTTTTTGCAAACCATTTTCGAAGCAACAATATCTAAACATACATTTAAAACAGCGCCATTCGCAAAACAGCGATGAACTAAAACAGTACACCCACTTTGTCTTGCTTAGAACGTAGTTTTGTTTCTATACATGTATGGTAGTTTGGTTGGTTACTGAAAATTATTACGGGATGTTCTGGCCATAATTGATTATCGAATGACAATTTCATGATTTGTGTTCAGCACTGTGGAGACATGTGAGGAGGTTATGGGGAGGTCCAGACGCCTCGATACAATATCAAAATGTGGGGTTATACATGGCTGCCTTGTAGGTATCTACAGCAGATTACTTCACAGCCCAAAGCAATACCATTGATGGCTGAAGGAGCGGAAATCACACTGGAGCCAGTGCTCGATCCAGGGAGGGGAGTCGGGTCTGAACTGGTCTGAAAACACTCAAACAGGTTTTTTTTTTTTCCAGTTGCATGGAAGCTTGGGACGAGGTGGTGCGTTTTAATATCATTGAAAAAAATTAAGGAATCCAAAGATGTATCAAGAATAGCAGCAAAGCCAAAGATTTATTTTGATTCATTAGGCTTCTTGATTCCTATGATGCAGTACTCCCAGTACACAAAACTCGGAGGAACATGGTGAACACTATAGCGTGAACACTGTTCCGAGAGGGTTGCTTGAGGTGGAACTCAAGCCGTCGGGGGCGACCAAGGCTGTGCTGGATTGACGGTGTAACGAAGGATGCCTGGAACTTGATGGGACTTCGTAACTGGAAAGCGGCTGCAACTGACCGAGAAGACTGACTGGCACGACTTCGGGAGGCCTTGATCCCTTGCGGGTTTTAGAATCATGAAAGAGAAGAGAGAGTAGGAACGCTGAGTCTGGTCTGGTGGCCAGATCGACTCCGCTTCCAATGAAGAAGAAGAAGAAGAAAAAAGTTTATTGAGCAAATAAATTAAACGAACAGATGTCTTCCATTTTACAGAATGAAAATACCGACGTGGTTTTTTTAAACCGTCCGTCGGGGATTCTTCAGCTTGACAAAAACAAAACATGGAACGGTACCACCATGCTACATTGCAGTAATAGACCAAATTCGGCCATCCACCACCGTCCAGCAATGCAACTGCCTCGTCCCGGGAAAGCACTGACTGACCAAAAGCTTCCACGCAAAACTCCGCCAGAACTGGGAAAATACGTAGTAAATGGAACAGGCCTTCCTTTTGGTGCTGGTTACATAGTGCACACACCTCGTTCCGGCCAGTCTTGTATGAGCGTGCATTCAGGAGTATCAGTTCTCCCCTGAGCTTGAACAACCACCTGGTAGAAAATATGTCCTCTGTGGTATCACTGACCAAGCTCGCAGCTTCAAGGCGATGGGCCAGTTCCCTATAGAGGGCGAATCTCTTCGACGTCTCAGCCCTTGGCCGGAAACGCCGCCGTTTCTGCTCTTTATAGTTGCTGCGGATGTCCTTTGCTTGAACACGGAAGGCATCACACGCCAGGGAGTCGTTCTTCACGCACACACCATTCAGCAGCAAAACGGTCAAGGCAATTGGCCCATGAATCCGTGCTTTTCATGACCTCCTCAGCAACTATCCTTGGGAGACGAGTTTTTAGGAGATCGTATCCACGCCCGTCTCCAAATGCAAAATGTAGTTTGGGGCGAACCACGGCAAACGAAATAACTTCTGAACGTACATCAGCTGCACTCCTAGCGCCGTCGCGAACTCCCGAAATCCCCAACAAGGCGAAGCATAACACAGGATCGCCCGGATTGTCTTTGCTCCGAATACATTTGTCTTTGCTCCGATTGGGACTGCAGAATTCGCAAACACCTTTCCCCACACATTATTCAGAGAGAACTTCGCTGATTGAGCTTTCTGAATCCGCTTCCAATGTAGGATATGCGTTGAATCCATACGAGGGAAAAAATAAAAGATACCAACTGGGCTTCTTCCTCCACTATAAAAACTTAATTGTTACGACAAAGTTAAGAAAATATTAAGAAAAACGTTGAAAAAAAAAAAAAAAATCACTGCCACTATGCACTGTCAAAATTCGAGTCTGGATTGGAAATGAGGAAGAAATTACAAGAGAAAACGTTACTGTGTAAACAGTGGCAAAACGTACGTTTTTTCTTCCGTTTTGCACGATCGACAAGACGTAGCGTGTAAACCCGCCTTAACAAAACTTTCGAGTAATCAATGAGACCAGAACATCCCTTTTGAGTCTTGAACGTTCTCCAGTTCACCAATACCTTTTTTTGTTAATTTATTATTATATATATATTTTTTTTTTACAAAAACAAGTTGACAGTATAGGCACACCCATTCTTAATAGTAGAACACTTAATAAATAATTTTCTCATTAATTTTTTTTGGCATTTGTAATGAATTTTTTTGTTGTTCACGAACATCAATTATCAGCTTAGTCTAGTATCACTATAGGTACAATCAGTATTATCTATCTTGTTTAAAATTCTTAAATGTCCACGGTGGTTACGTTTCACACCGTTTATCTCGAAACAACACATCCCAGTTTTACGCGGCTAATGGTCATTATAATAATTTTATATAATATATATTTTTTTTTTCGGTAAATGTTTATTTACAAATATCATTTTGAACGTTGTTCTTTTCAAAAAATATTGGCATTTTTTCTCTTCAAATATGTCTCTACAAAAATTGGTTCAACCAAACCAAATCGCACGAACGAGTTTTATAAAGTGACCTGCCTCTAGAAAATATTACAGGTACATTATGTTACATTATTATACAAATAAATGCATTCGGTTTTTCAACTTGAAAAATAACAAAGTCATTGGCTCGCTTTAGAGTCTTGGAATGTCCTCACGAAGAACGATTCGCATTCAGACTTGTCTAATTTGGATGAGTAGCTCTTTTCATTCCGAAAATAACCAAAGTAACAAAATTTCGTCCGCGGTTGTGCAAGACTCGAGTGATTATCCAGGGGGTTCTCACCACCAAGTAAAACTTCCAATTTTCCGGTCAGAGAACTGAAAATCACACTGTGAAACAGGCGCTGAACTGATCGATTGTGAATATGTACTTGCTAATTGTTGAGAAAAACCGTTTTTAAGTAGGAACAGCCCTGAGGAGCATCGCGTGCTCATCGGCGGACGATGCGGTTACAACAATGATTGCACGGCATTTCACAATATTGTGGAAGTTCTTCATCGGACCTCAAAATATTGTTGAAAGTAAAATATGCTCAGCAACAATTTAGGTATACTTTGGATTAAGAACTATTTAAAACCTATTGAGCGTATTTATAACTGCAGGGATCGGTTGGACATAAATTCAAAACCACACGTTTTGTTTAAACGTATTGAAGTTTCAAACCTCAACAACTGACATTTTAAAAATTATAATAAAACCGTCATTTCAATTTGAGATCAACTTCATTCCTACGCATTTTTTTAAATATCTTCATCACCTTTAATAAATAACTAAGGAAGACAATACCCAACCGACTGTGGCAATGTTGTACTATTCCTCCATTTCCTCGCAAAGTCTGTGCAAATAGGAGGGAAGGGAGCACATATAATAAAATATGCTCCTGATAATCGTTGTTCTTAGTTTCGTCAGTGATCACAGGTGGAAGACCTTTGGAAATATTTGCACTGCTTTACACGCTGATCTGTCAGTTTAATCGTCCAGATTTTCCTTCTACTCTGTAATGCGAATGGAGATTGTGAGTAGATCGACTCAACTCCGAAGTAGTGGTGGACAAGTAATCCTGGTGTGGGGGGGGGGGGGATACTTCAAGGATATTGCACCTTTGGAACAAATTAAGATTGTTCTTAGGGTCCCTTCCGAGCTATTGGCTTCAGGAAAAATTATAAGGACTTCTTAAGAAAAACACGTCCTTTGCCGACCCGCTTTATCGTGGTGCAGGGGGATATCACGCCTGCCTCGCTGGAGTGTAGACGTCAGGGCATTCAGTGGAAGGTGGGAGAGAGGCTGGAAGTCCTCGACTTTGGTGCAACCTTTGTCTGCTTGCACAGAGGTTTACTGACGGCCAGAACAGTCGACAACAGACTGTACCAATAAATTTCAAGATTTCCGTAAGTAATGGCATGCGGTCATGTGGAAGATCATGCTTTAAAAGGCTAGTGTGGGCCCCCTGGTTGACTGACTTTCGTCTTCTACCAGGGGGCCCTGCCCTGCCCAACATGAAATTTTAGAGGTGAGGGGAAGCTTCCTACTTTCTAGCAAGTACAACACCACCACGAATCCAACCTCTTACATCCCACCTATTCTGCCATTCATGCATAAACATCTTTTCTAGCATTCGCTTCCTTTTGCATCCTACTATCACTCTTCCCTCCCATTCACTCTTTAGTTAGCCAGTACCCCGCCCAACGTATACCCAATTCGATATCTATCGGGCAGGCCCCGGCTATCACACACACAGCATCTGCAGAAATGGTCCGATAGGCCCTCACCATTGAGACTAGCACCCCCCTCTGACCACTACTTGACACTAACTGGGAACATGAATGACCAGATGGGAGAGTACAACATTACCACCCAACACTCACTACGGACAACAACAATTCAACCTAGAATCGAAACCTACTGAGAAAACACAAACAAAGAAATGGTCGTGTAGGAAGTTTAGGTACTGGAAGAGAAGATATTTCTTGAGTTTCCTGAAGACGCCGTGATTTTAAATGGAATCACTTAACACGTTACTAAACGAACAATTCTTTAGATTCCGTAGTCGAAGGAGTCCCATTCGCTGAAGCGCGAGTCCTGCTTGGTGAGGGATTTCTGGCAGGCCTCCAGGTAGCTGTCTTGGATCTTGTACATCCCTGTATTCGCTTGGAACAGCAGCGTTTCCAGAATCCTCTCGTTTTTTATCGCTTTGCTTGGGAGGACGATCTTTAAAGAAATAATAAAATTTCATTAGTAACATTAATTAAGTAAAACTCATCGATAATTGGGGAGGTAAACCTCTTCGTAAAACTCTTCGTTGTTCGTTATTCCAATCCCTAAACTTAGGGATTGGAATAACGAACAACGAAGAGTTTTGCAATATTTGGTTGTTTTGATAATGTGGTGGCCCACATCACACAAGGGCCACTTCTGTAATCGCACTCAATCAAAACTTCTCAAGCTTTGGTGGTTAACGTTTCAATGTACCTTGCACCAAGTCCAATAATTGACACAAGAGTCTGTCTTCTGTAATGTATGGCTGCTGAGTAGTACACCTGTTCTCGGGGGGTTAGGCAATTTGCCCACCCAGAGGGATATCCGGTATATGTTTCACTCTCCTGGGACTCTCTTTTCTGATTGCATGGCACCGCCTTATCTAACTATCCAACTATTTAACTATCCAGTATTTATGCGTTTAAACATGGGGTAGGTACATTGAACTACCAGCTCAGTACGTTGATGCCAGTAATTCATAATTCGAAAACTGCTCTGATATTCTATGAAATCATGCAATCTTGCAGCAATCATCAACAGCAAATTTAAAAATGCTCGTGTGATTTATCCAATTAGACCTTAGATCAGATTTATCCAATATGAACCAGCGTAAAATTAGATCCAGGAGATAACACGTGGGAAGAGCCTTACTTTGATAAGTTCTTGTGGAGATATCCTGTACAACTTCAGATCCCTAGCGAGCCGCTCCATTATGCATTTGAACTCGAGCTTAGCGTCCAACTTGCTCGAAGTCTTCGTTTGTATCTTGTGCTTGGCCCATCCAAGCATCGCTTCGAACTTGCGGACTTCAGGAATCTCGAGGTTCCGGCACATAATCATCTGAACCATGGACTCGGAGAGCGTCAGAAACTCAGGGTTCACAAACAGCTGGAAAGTGACAAATGACAATTCAGAGATGGAAAAAAATATAATGAATGTGCTATAATATAAATAGTGAACGGCAGTCCTGCTAAAGCTCAATGTTGCCAAAAGTGCAAGAACTCCTGAGCACTTTTTGGAAGTGATTGGGAGTGATCTCTACCAGATCGTTGCAGATCTTGCAATTAAAGGTAGTAGCAAACAAGCTGCCACATTCATATTATTCTTAGTAGATTGCTCTTCAGAGATCAGGCTGAACTGGACTTTATTGTTCTTGGTTTGGAGGTAAACTATTTTCCTAAGCAGTATACAGCTGTAGCTGTAGAGCAGTGTAATTGTCGTACCGTTCATTATAAAGTCTCGGGGTTCAAGTCTCGCTAGAGTCTATATTATAAAGTCTGGCGGCCAGACCCAGTAATTGTTTAATGATTTTGAACTGAGTACTTTAAACGGTATCTGCTGATTCAAGTCGGTTGAACGCCCACGCCTCCCAACCGCTCATCAGCCCCATCAAGTAGGAAAGTGGTAACGGCTGTAGGGTGGTTCCAAGGATGATGATTGGCATTTGCAGTCCCCTACACCTCCCGTTCAATCCCTCAAACTGAGGTCCACTCTGTATAGAAACTATATAGACACTTCCACTCACTTGTTGAGCTCGGGTTTCAACAAAAGCCAGGATCATGTTGACCAATTCCGAAGCAGAAGTGTACCTCCAGTAGTAGTTCTCGAGGGAGCACAGCATACAGCATACCTGTGGCAAATGAGTGAGTATAATATACTGTACCGAGCGTCTGCAGAGACAGTTGAATAGAATTCACATTTCACTTAGAATGATGCCCCTAGGCAAAAACTTGGGCTCACTAAGAAAATTCATGTTCTAATAGATAAGAAATACAGCTGTAGAAATTCTCTACAGCAACCCGTTTTGTTGCAGCGTCAGTAACTCAACAGTAAAGCTGTAATATGTGAGCTAAATCACCACAACATGACCAAACTGTGCTGAGTACAATTTACTAACCATTTCTGATTTTATGTTTTAGGAGCTGAGTTGAGTTGCCAGTGTGTCTCCAAGGCTACAAAGGAGCTCTGGGAGGGATAAATGGCAATTCAGTTCAAGGCATGGACTTGAGGCATGTACGGCAGTAATGAATAAGTAACTCAAGATTAAGATATTAGAAACTCACGTTGATTAAAACATGTTTCAGTCGAGCAGCATGGCCTAACGAGCAACTTTTAGGGTACCTGTCATATTAATTATCTATCATGGTAACTTGGAATTACAATAGCAAGGGTATTCCCAACTTATAATGACGGCTGCTAGCTAATTCGCCTTACTCTCTTTATTCTTTATTCGAGTTCAGCTCCAGTTCTCCTGGAGGTAATAAACGGATGAGATGGAAATAAAATGAGCGATGGCGGCAAAAAATCTCGTGACGGTGATGTTCAGCGCCATCTCTGATCTCAGGGTGCAAACACGCTTCCCTTCCCGCGGCCCCTTAATTTGCAGGTTATTACAGTTGGCGACGAGAAAGTGATGTATTTTTTTAAATTTATTTAAAAACCAACGAGAGGCCTGTATAATTTTTTGCTTTCTCGTTTCTTGTTTCTTTATTAATGATGACGACAACGCCGACAAGCAGTGGATTCCCCACAGAGGAGCTCATTAGGTAACATGTTGCTAGAGGACCAGCGATTAGGGAGTAACCAACATTCGACACGGGCGATAGATGGGCAAAAATAAATGTAAAATTTAGTGAAATAGGCTTTCATCACATGCAAAATGAGGCGTTAACGCATGACTAACCCCATATCTGTTAGGGAGACAATTCACTGATGATCTGACATAAGCACCTAAGTCCATACAATGAAAGTTTACAATACGCTTTAAAAGGTGTAGGCAAGGCGCAGGTAACATGATATCCAATATTCCATTGTAAATTTTATATTTATGTATGATAAGGAAAGGCCTTTTACCAGCAAGCACCATCTAAATTAAATATGTTGGACCATAGAGACTTCCTTGTAAATTCCTAAGAGCGCAATTCCACCTGTGGTCAGGGCAAAACAGCGAAAGTCCAGCCACGATTAGAGCAAAACAGCGAACGTCCACAGCTCAGCAGACCAAACAACGTAAGTCCCTGGCATTGGTAGACTTATGTTGTTTGGTCTGCTGAGCTGTGGACTTTCGCTGTTTTGCTCTGATGTGGCTGGGCTTACGCTGTTTTGCCATGACCACTGGTGGACTTGCGTTCTCTGGCCTGCTCTAGGATGGACTTACGCTCTTTAGCTTGCACGCATATCTCAGTCAATTTTTAATATTTTGAGGTCAAACTGTCGCCAAAAGTTGTGTTGTCAAGAGCTTTATATGGTGCTCTTGAAATCTGAAAATACCCCAACAATGGACTTACGTGCTTATTTCAGATCATCAGTGAAATAATTGGTTACCTTGCCTCACTACCCTCTGATGAAGCGTCCATTAGATTAATGATACCATGTTCATGTTACAAAATAATGCAGAACGCATTGCTGACCAAATTTTGTCATCATGTGAATCTAAATTTAAGACCCGATTGCTTTATGAAAATATAAGTACAACTTTACCACTTCTATCCTGAGGAACTGCTTGGCGTGGTGGAAGCACGCCTGAAGTAGCTCAGGGAGATCGTAGTGTTCGGCGGCACAGATCAAGCCGGGAATATTGGCACACGTGAGGGGACAAGAACTTGTGTGCAGGTAATCTAAGAGTATTCTAAAGGTATCCGCATCGAATTCTATTATTGAAAACTGAAACAAACAGTACGACATAGATGAATAATGACATCTTAACGACAAGATGAGATTCCAAAAAAATACTTATACATTTACCTCAATTTGTGCGAGTTTAGCTCTATCAACTTTTTGGACATCAGCGCACACGCTGAGCCTTGGCACTGCTAGCTGGGACGGAGTTTGCTTGTCTTTGTCTTTATCTTTTCCTTCTTTGTCTGAAAAGATGAAAAAGAGAGATAGGGTACGGACACCGAAACCTTTCCGTTCTGCACCCCAAGAATTAATGTTGAGCGAGATAATTGAACAGATGGCGGCTTTCGGTGCAGAAGGGAAAGGTTTCGGTGACCGCACCCAAGTGATTTAAATTGACTTTGAAAAATGGAATTCAAAGGCCAAAATGGAAACTGTGATTTCAGGTTATTGGTTTCGTTAATATTTTCAATAATGAACCTTCACAACTGGCCAAGCAAAGTCAGCAAAAGAAAATACCGAAATATATCTGCACTTAGTTTAGAGAGACAGAAAAATGTCTTGTCTATAATATATGCAATCACAAAATTTGTAACATGGTGGATTGTGATGGATATTCTACTTAAGGGAGGACTTGCTACACTTTAATGGCTCCCCTGCTCTTTCTAGGGGAAGAACTGTATGTTGTCTATGCAATCTTTAAGAGGACATTGTTCACTATCTGAGGGGAAGGCCTTCAGCTGAACGAATTCAGGGTCATAGTACTCAAGAGATGTTGTCATACTAGACTTAGAGGTTACACTGGTTTACAAAATTTTGGGTCGGTCTTGCATCTGGCCGGAGCTAGTCGATTTCTTACGTTTTTTTGGGGTGCTGAATCCGAATCCGAGGTCCGTTGTTTGGATAGGCTCGCTTTTAGAAAAATCCTAGTTTTGAAGGTTTTTACCATTTTTTAGTTATAATTCAATGCAACTCGAACGCCTTTCGAAGGTGCCTAACTTATGCAAACAACAAAATATTTCTTCTATCGAGACTTCCTTGACATTTTATTTGAAGAAAACAATTTTTTGTTAAACAAGAGTTTTTTGTTAAAACAAAAAATGAAAGAATTCATTCTTCATTCTTCTTCCGTTGGATACTTCATGACTTATCAAACAAACAAACTCAACAAAACGGTAAGAAACTTCTTCTTCTTCAAGAGAGATGAGGTGATGACCCTAGGAAGCTAAGGTACATTATTCCGCGCTTTGGTTTTTGCGATGTACCTATCGATGATTTCGAGTAATCGATTCATAAAACGGCTTACAGATTCAGAAACTACGTTAGATTTCCTGTACGAGTCGATAATAACCCGAAATGTCGATTTTTCATCCCCGACTTCTTTTTTTCGTTCTGCTGAAAAATTGTCTTCCGGAAGCTGAGGTACGTTTTCCTGTTGACGATCAAATATTAAGGTTGTATCGATTTGAGGTTGCTTTTGTTCAAGCCGATCCCAATGGTTCATAATTGAAATTATTAAACCAATTAACAGGTCATGCTGTACAGCGTCGCCCTCAAAGTGGCTGAGATGATACAATTTCAGAGTTCACTCGGATCAACTACTCATGCAATTTGATAAGTCGAAAGAAGAAATTGGGGTTTCAACGAACTCGAAAGCTTACTCGAACAATCTTGGGAGGACGCCCATTTTTTCTTGTCGTCGGCTGAGAGGTGAGAGTGCTGCTTGCGAATGGAGCGGCCCCAACCGGCTGTTAGCGTCCCCAGGCGGGAGAAGGCACGCTTAACCATTGGCGAACTAGGTACACTTTTTGGTCTAAAAAAGAAACAAATGTGAATCAACGTACCTTCTAGTAAACTATACAGACATGTAATTATTACTGATGTAGGGGCCGCTAAGTACCATCAAGCGAGGAATAGGTGATATGGGAGAAGTAAGAAGAAGAATGAGTGGGATGACGAGGATGCACGGAACGGGGATATATAGGTTTTCCATGTCAGACTGAGAATTTTCCAAATCAAATTGAGAACTTTCCAAATCAAATTGAGAACTCAGAACTTTTTTTGACACAAAATATTATTTTTTAGAAGAGACAAAAAAAAAAAGATGATTAATGGAAGATGGAAAAGGTGTTCCTGCCCTTTAGATTCACTCAGTACCCACATTTCCGACGTGAATCTTGATTTTTGAAAAAGGCGGCCGCATTTTTGGATTTTCGACCGGGTTGAGTTGGGGCGAATAAGGTGATAGGTACTGAGAAGCCCAGTTCTTGTATATATTTTCGCTTTAACGGTAGCTGCATGGTGAATCCTGGCGTTATCCGTAATTAAGTAGGTATTCGTAACCTCCAGCAGAATCTCGGGTAATTCTGTTAAGAATTCCCCAAACTGATGTGCATTACAGTTCCCACACGCGATTACTTTATGATGAACAATCTTTTCATTATTTATAATTACTTTAACTTGATTACTTTAACTTGATTACTTTAACTACGAACAGTGATTACTCGTTAGTATTTATAAATACTAACGAGTAATCACTGTTCGTAGTTCCGTCATAAGAAATGAAAAATTCTCAATTAGAAATGGACAAATGATTTGGGAAATTCTCAATTTGATTTAGAAAATTCTCAATCTGACTTGGAAAACCTATTGTTCCAAGCGGTGGAGTTGCCATTTTGTCTCTAATCACATTCTTGATATGAGAAACATTTATTAGAGCGTTTAATATAAAAAAAAATGCAAATTTTTGACACAGCGGTTTATTATCTTCTTTGTGGAGATCACCCTTCCTTCTAGATCACTATTGTCATGAATTATCATTCATCATTAATTATTATTTTCAAGTAGTGTTAATTATTCCAAAAGTTCATTATTGAAGATAATAAACCGAAAGCGTTCAAAACCAATTTTACCTTGTTATCATAAGGGATCCCCCTAGTATAAATGATCCTACATACAGATTGACTGGATTAGTTTAAATGAAGATGAAGAATACGCGGCCTCCGAGGGCTACTTACACCTTGGAGGGCTCACCTTGGTGATTCAATATCAGGCACTTGAAGGAAGTTTGAACTTTTGGGTTTCTGCGGGCTGGGAAGGGTGGGCACAGCTCTCGCCAAGAGTTCTGCCACGGGCACTTGAGGTGATCCGAATCCTGTTTGAATTCCATACAACATTTCTTGAAAGACTCTGGAAAAAAAGAGAACGGTGAAATTGGTATAGTCATGTTCGAACCCCCAAGGTACTAACTAACTGACCTGCACAATTAGTTCATAAATAATTATAAGAAAGAGTAAATCATAATCATAATTTTCATACTGCTAAAAATTATTGAAAACTCGGCTAAATGTATGTAAGCATGGAACATGTTTTAGCCTTTCATTTTTTTGATCATTTTAAGATATCGAGTTTCTTGATCTGGGATAATAAAGAGGCTACAAACCAAATTTCATCTTCATAGAGTGAATAGCATAGAAATTAGCATTAGGAGCCACTCAGCTGATCCGGGGCGTGGACAGCCTCAAGTTGAAGTCTTAAGGAGGCTGCATACCAAATTACAGCTTCATAGTGTGATCAGTATAGAAATTAGCATATAAATAGATTAACGTAACAACAGACGGACGGCTTCAGCCAGTTAGGTGAAGGCTAAAACATGTTCCATGTTAAAAGTGGTGATGCAATCGAGGATTCAATGTTGTTGAGGGTTGTTGCGGGTAAGGGTGAGAACTGAGTTTCCCATACTGCGGGTGGTTTCTCTGTGATTGAGAGGGGCAAGAGCCTTCATTCGCAGCTTGAGACAAGAAGATGGAACAGGCATCGTAACAAAGGACGTATAGCTTTCACTAGAACATGATCAAACCTGCTTCTGACGCCAAGGATGGCTCTGACTCCAATTAGCCGGCTCTGTTTCTGCTTGTTCTGACCGACGAGGAAGACGACATCGAAGAGCGCGGCGTTGACGGTGATGTTGGGCTCAGAGTTGAGAAACACTTTGGAAAAGTCCTTGGCAAGTTGGTCGTAGTCTTCGAACCTGTCTCGCACACTGTCCAGAAGTGGGCTGCTCGGCCTCATGTGGCCAATGGGTCGCCACGAGCCGCGCCTGTGGATTCGGAATGTTCGATCATTATTAAACTCTTTGATTGCAGCTACATCACAGCCTGTTGCTACCACCAAACGGTCTGTACTGTAATCCATGGATAGGTGGATTACCTAGTGTAATACTTGTCTTGATAATGTGAGACCAGCCATTTCCTAACCCTACATTCTGCACAAAAAGATCAGATCAGTTTGTGCTGATTAATGTCAAATTGATGTTGAAGATTTTATAAATACTTAACAGTTTAATTTTACACAGCAGAACACAGTGGAATGTCAGTGAAATTAATTTCAGACCATAATTGTATGGATGAAACCACTTAGGTTGAAAACTCCTCATTGTGGACATTCAGCTGTGTGGGGAGATGAGCATGTTCAAAAGTGAAGAAACTTCTTATTTGAGCGAAATGTTGAAGTTTGAATGAAAAATAGCAAATTGAACACTTGAAAGCCTTTAGGCACTCCTTGGGTGCAAAACCTGAACGGTTAAGGCTCAATTTCGAGTGTTCGACGCAAAGATTTTGAGTTTCCAATATGTGTTTATTTGTTAATTAACGTCTTGTGCATTTTTCTCCGTGGCTTATTGACCGATTATAATAATTATTATTTGGAGGGCTGTAGGAGGTTCAGTGAGGAGAAAGAAGGAACGTTGTCTCCGATCTTTAGGCTTTGTTAAGCCATCTTCAGGGATTGGTAGATATTTTCTCGTAGTCCAGTCTCTACCTCTTTCAGTCCAGTCTTCAAGTTTAGTCTGAAAGAGGTAGAGACTGGGACTAGGAGAAAATATCTACCAATCCCTGAAGATGGCTTAATAAAGCCTAAAGATCGGAGACAACGTTCCTTCTTTCTTCTCACTGAACCTCCTACAGCCCTCCAAATACAAATTTGTCAATAGGTGTTTAGTGAATATTGTACAAAATGTCAACTTGTCCACCCATCTTTTGGGCCAGTTATGTTGCACAGTGGCATTTCCAATTGAAAACCCCTGCAGGGTAGTCCATATGGCGAAAGTTACTGTAGCGTGTCTACGTGAGTGTTTGAATAGTAAACCAGTCACTCTCCTGCCACCATATTTTCTGAAGTTTCGACGCCTACTACTTTTTTTTGTAACCACATTGTTTCAGACCCACTTGTGTGGTTTAAATTCCTCCAAAAAGGAATGCTCTGAGGAATTAGTCTTGTATGGTTTCTGAAACGCTTGGCGAACAATCCAATTGGCCTACCGGTACGGTTTTGGTATCTGTCCAGTCTCAGCGTGGTTGGCAAGGTTGGCGACAATGTCCTCGAGCATCTGACTCCTCGTTCTCTCCTGCATCCGAGCGAACTTGGGTGCTGAGTAGGAAGCCCTCTCCCCATTGACGATCTTCGTGAGGAGCCACTCCCGAAACATGGGCCCCTTGTCGAACACGCTCTGTTCCCAGAGGTACGGCTTGTACGCTCCCACTTCGTCGCGGGTTACAACTGACACCTATTCACACAGAGGTACACATTATGGTACAATGAACATCAATCAATAGGCGAAGTTCAATTTTGTAAATATTGGGAAATTGGTCCTAAAACCATTGAGCTCACAAAACCAGCAGAAGAAGGCCCTAAAGAGGACACTGAGCTTAAATCTCATTGAAATGTTTTGCAAACTAGCGTCGAGTTCGTGAAACATGGGTAGTTGAGTAGGGCTTCTGCTGCATCCCCTCGAGTGAGCCTCAGTATTGAGGGACGGATGATGGGGAGGTGGATCTCATTACCCTCTGGTGAAGGAAATCCACCTAGGGGACCTCACCTTATACAAAGGAACTACTGATGCCTGGACGGGCAACGGGCGAGGGATGACATCCTCAGTCGCCAACCGTCCCAGGGGCCCAGGCGATGGAAAGCGCCCATGTGTGGTACGCAGGTCATTGGAGGGCTGTGCCCGTGAAATGTCCGGTGTCTGGTCTGGCAAAACATTGGAGCTTGTATATTGCGCCCATTCGTTCTAAGACCAGTAGCGGGGTAGGCCCCAGGCGGTTGAGGTTAGCAATATGCTTCCTCCTCTGCCTGGGGTGGCTATGATGACCTCAGGTGAGTTCACCAGGGCCGGCAGGGACTATATCTCTGCCGCGGTGGAACTGGGGGGGGGGGGGCTTCTCATCCATATGGTACCCACAGGGGTGTGGGATAAAAATATATTGGTATGGAGGAACAATACAATATATTATGTCTGTAATGCTGAGTGCATTCATAGACCTGGCTGTCCACTGCATGGTTAAAACAAAACATCGGGAACCAAGGACACCCAGCAAACCATCACACATATGTGATATATCTAAGACAAAAGGTAAAGAATTGTGTGAAGCAGCGAGTTCAATGAAGTGCGATTTCCTCTTAATCGGGAGCCTACATACTGGCCTACAGATGCTAACGAAATCCCCTACCTAATAGACTTCTTTATAACCAGAGGTATCTCAAATGCATGACCTAACGTCAGATGACTCGCCCGTTATTGCAACTATCAGCGATAATGTTATCCAAAAAGAAAATGCTCCCAGCTTATATAATTTAAAAAAAAAAAAAACTTGTTGATCTCGTTTTTTTAGGCAGGAACTAGAATCTAGAATTTACCTAAAAGTTCCTCTGAAACCCCCTAAACAACTAGAGCGTAGCCAGGAGTGAGCTCATCTCTGGCTCGTATACTCTGCATCTATTACTGTAGTCAAGTTGCAACCCAGGAAATTAACCCGTTCCCTGCAGCAGGTGGTGACATGCCTTCCATAAAGTTCTCAAGTTTAGTAAATAGTTTAGAGAACATCACGTAATTAAAAAGATTCAAAGTTCCCCATCCAAGAGTCATCTCCTCACCTGTCCATCACCCACCCCACTGAGCCAAGCAGAAGATGAACCCCGTCCATCAAGCTGACCTTGGAATATCCGCCCTGAACCCCACCCGAGTCCAGTGATCGATGCCTCTCTCCATCTCTTGACCCACCCATATTTGACTTCCCTTTGCTCATCCCAACCCCTCGCTCACGCCTCCTTTCCTACTCCAAAGTTCACATCAACAAAGTTGTATTAAGTCGGTTACTACTCCTCGGATCCCAACCAGAACTGTAATCATAGACTTGCTCCCTGAGTTGTGAAGTACCCGATGATTTAGGAGAGGAATACGCCCGCCGGCCAACTGGTTGGAGTTTAATCTTAAAGACCCCTTAGTTGGAAGAATCGGCTGTGATGGGACGGTTTGAACAAATTGATGACAATAATGAAGTTTTTAATTTCTTTAAAACACTGATTACCAAACCCCCATTATTAAAATCGTATGCTTGTAAGGTATCTGCAGAATCTTTAGGAATCTGATACCAGGTAAGCGGAAGGGGGATCATCAGTCTAGTAGAGGGAGCAGACAGGACCCTAGGTCTACAGGCTGCCTTACAGGGCAACGCTCAACACAATAAGCTCTGGTTTCCATGTGAATCCCATCCTCAGTCCCTGACCATCACTTAGTGCTGAATCTCTTGACCGCCATCAGAAACCACCTCTCCCTCCTCCTCCACCACCACACAGTCTTTTGCCAAGAAGTTGCTATCATTTGTTAACTTGCTCAAACTCTTTGAAAAAGTATTGATTTGGATTCAGAGTGCCCTGAAACGAATTGTGTATGAAGACATTTGTCCAAAACCCCCTCCCGAATTTTTTCAATGTTCTACACATTTGTGATAAATACTCTTAATTTGTTAATGTTTTGTCGTTTCGATATTTCCTTAGTTTATGTCGGACAAACTAGCCTATTACGAGTATAAGGAAATACCAAGCAATACGGAGACTGTCAACATTTTTATTTGTGTTCTAGTACTCGAATTTTGATCAAAGTACGACGTTTCGTTTGAGAGTTGAATGTAATTCTAGATTATGAAAGTACATTTTAATTGGGTTTCAATTATGAATTACATCTGTCACTTACATCTACACACTGATTCTAGAAATGTCCCAAGTGTTACCACACATTGAAGAAAGCAATAAATCATTGATGTAACTACCAACCTGAGATTTTCATACCAAAAATAATTGAATACCTGAAAATAAATTATTATTATGCCTTCAAGGTCCTCTTGAGTCTTGACCAAATTTAGGTGAACTCTGGCGTTTCTCAAAGAGCAATTTGGTACCTAATCCTACTGGAGGTGTAACGATCACAAGGTCCTTGTATACTCTGCCTGCCTTTTTTCACCAATTTCCTATCGCATTCGATAAAATCCCAAGGCGTTGTGTACAACTGACACTATTAATGGAGCAAAGCCCGAATACATTTCACATAGTCAAACACACTCCTAGTATAAAAAGAGCGATTTACATACATTTTCGAGTCTCATCAGGACGACTAAAAGACTCTCAAACTCACTTCGTATCTTGTGGGCTTTCGCTTGATTCTCGGAGACGTTCGAACGAGGATGAAAGTGTGAAGGAAATGCGATTTGATACAGGCGGGAGAGAATGACGTGTTGTCCGCCTCTAGGAAGACGACACAGACGATGTCGTTACCTATGTGTCTCTTTCTTTGAAGCTGGAAAATACAAGAAACGAATGTAGATAGCAACTTATTTGTGTAGCAGATTCACACGTTTATGATGGGCGAGATTGTTGCAAATCAAACGTCGACAAATTATAGACAGTTTGAATTTTTCATGATTCAGCTACACATGAGTTTTGAATTTTGGAAAGCTACGTGAGACATGAGTCACAGGTTTCGTTGTGAGAAATCTTAGTCGTACGAACCTGCCAGGTTTGGGAAAGCAAGGGATGTCCAGGGTTTAGGAGGCTCATTCAAATTCCGTTCATTTTGTAAAGTAAGTTGTGGAGACGAGAAAATTGAAAAACGAAAAGACCCATGAACTAATTGGCTACCTATTTGTTGAGCTAACAGAGACAACTTGTTCGTGAGCCCCAACCATGAGCACAAAACCCACCAGAAGCAATAATTGACTTCTTTAAAAAACGAAGATGACATTGATAATTAAGGGCAGTGCCATTTATACCTGCCACCAGCTCAAGTTTCAAAGAATAACAATTTGTGTATTTTCATGTAGGTCCGTTGATCGTTATTAAATAATACCTTAAAAAACTAATCCTATAATTAGAACTGTCCCCCCCCTCCCTCTACCATTTTCCTTTCGTTTTGAGCCTTGACTTGCAAATACCGTGTTTTGGCCACGTTTAGTATAGAAATGAGCTGTAGGAGCCTTTCAGCTGATCCGAGGCTAGGGCATCGTCAAGTTAAAGTCCTAAGGAGGCTACATACCAAATTTCATCTTCATAGAGTGAATAGCATAGAAATTAGAATTAGGAGCCTTTCAGCTGATCCGAGGCGTGGACAGCCTCAAGTTAAAGTCCTGAGGAGGCTGCATACCAAATTACAGCTTCCCAGAGTGAATAGCATAGAAATTAGCTTTAGGAGCCACTCAGCTGATCCTGGGACTACCACTGTGGGAAATGCGTCAAATTTTTTTGTATCACACAAACGTCGTAGCGAACGGACGATTTCAGCCAGTTAGTTGAAGGCTCAATGTTAAAAATTGATCCTAAATTCATCATAATGCCAATTTGAGTTATCACAACTGGACAGATTGTATTAGGTACCAGTTATAAATTTTTTCTCCATTCATGCATAAGAATATTAATATTTATTTATAATTGTAGAAGTGGAACAAAGGGTACAACAAAGGTGACCTGTGATTTAATAAATGACGTCTTTGTTGTACCCTTTGTTTCACTTCAAAGATTATAACTAAATAATAATATTCTTATAATATAAGAATATTATGTAAAACTCTAAGTTTGTCTGTGTGGCCTCTATAGACGGTGAAACCGCTGAACGGATTTTGATAGGGATTGCTCCATTGTGATCAGCAAGTTGCAGGGATCGTTTCGTGAACGAGGGTTTCCTTAGTGACGATACAGTGATCAGGGAGGATATGGAGTGATTGGGAGGATGTAAGATCAGCTTCGTGAGCGATAGAGCTGAATTCTCTCCTGATCACCCAAGTCTCATGTAAACATAACATACGGTACAGGGATGATACTGTAGTGTCGTCACATTATACGATCTTTTATTGATACCAGTACCTATATTTTTTCCTAACGTAATATTTTTAACGTACCTTTTGAGGGTCATGACGTTCGTATGGCAGTAGCGTGGAAACGTGAAACATAATTTCTATACTTCGCCAGTTCGTGTAAACGGAATATAATCCAGTGAGATCGTGAACTGTATCCAGACCGCCTTTGTACTTGTCGAACCCTGGAAAGAAGGATGAAAATATAGGTATGTAGGTATATTATGTTAGGCTGTTGACAACTAAACAACTTTGTTAGTATTGACGTCCAAAGTAAAAAAGACGTGGAGAGCCAATCCGAAATAGTTTGACTTAACGGCTTTCAAAAATTCCGCAACCATGCCATAGAATTTTCCTTAATCTGTTAGACTTTCCTTTCTAGGGGTCTCCTCATTGGGTCTACATAACAGTTTAGAATTATTCCAAAGTTGTCAGTATGTCACTTACACTCAGAAAATGAAAAAAGTAATTATGCTATTTCACTTGTTTAATTAATTATTTTTTGAAGGAAATGATTTTTTAAAATCCATTAAAATTTTTTTCTTCGAAATGTTCAAATTCTTTGCTAGCCGCAAATATTTGCCAAGCGGGCCGCAGGTTGCCGACCCCTGACCTAGGGTTATAAAAGTTTTCAAGGATCATTGTGGGTGTGGTCCGAAATTGTAAACCAAATGTCGTAACGCTAACTGGGCAAAACGCCATGGACTTGTTCTAAGTTGAACTGGAATTTTTCGCAATAGTTGCGTTTTAAAAGTTTTAAAATGCATTTTGAACCCCTTCTAACTGACCTAGGGTATTGAAAAGTTTCAAGGATCATCTTGCCAAACCCGTCAACCGAATTTTGTCATTTTTGCTCAACGCTAACTGGGTGCTGCGGACGGATTTATTGTTTTTTATTCGAATTTCGGAAGTAGATCTACGTATCTTGAAACGTAAACCCTCAAATTTTGAGGGGGGTAATTTTGTTGTTCTTGGGCGTCCTTTTCATGCAGAAAAAAAATCTTAACGGCTACGAGCTTCACTCTGTCTGAACTTGCGAGAAATATAATTTCTAACTCAGTTAAATGAAAAATGGCAATTGTCTCATTAGAACATGGCAATTCTACCGCGACCACTGGCTGTAAAGTCCCTTTGCAGGTCACTTCCAGTTGTTGTCAGAGAGCTGAGGATCCTCCACTTGGATTCCCTTCGAAACGACTATTAAATTTCTTGAAAACGGGGTAATAGTTAAGAAGATATTATAATTACTTCGCGGACTTATCGGGAGCACAGGTAACACGAGTTGAGTGATGTTACAAACAACAAGTCAGGTTATTCCTAATACAGAACTTCCAGTGCAGAACGCCGTTCTACGAGTTCCGGAACTCCTCGGGACTTTCCGCCCCAGTTCTGATGAATTCCGGAACTGTCAGAACGCGCACTGCGAACGAAGCTGAAGTTTTCATGACTAATTTATTAGTAAGGAGATTTATGGCTTCCTTGTACACTAGTAAGATGAACTAATGGATGTAATCTGAGACACCTGAAGAAATTGTGGGAAAAAATTAAACCTGATTTTACAAGACAAATTTTAATGTAAATTGAGAGTAGGTAAATATAGAATCCAAAGTCGTGCAGCATGGCTATAAGAGCCAATTTTCGAAGAAATAACAGGATTTTTTGTAAAGTGTCACCGTTGAATAAGATGATATCCATGAAGAACATCTCAAGTATCAACCACGTTTCTACATCTTCAAAGTGCTCCAGTTTGAGAACGGAATGAGATATATCTCAAATCTGACTTCACCATCTTGTTTAGCATTAAAAAATCTTTGAAAAGACACCTCAGACTGTTTCATTTTAGAAATTTATGGGTGAAACCCCCCCCCCCCTTGAACTCCCTCAGCTTATAGATATTTCAACACTGAAAACGATGGTGAAGTCAGAATTGCCATGATATCTCATTCCGTTTCCAGATTAGAGCAGATGAACCGTGGAGAACCTCTCAAGTATCAACCACGTTTCTTCATCTTCAAAGTGCTCCAGTTTGAGAACGGAATGAGATATCGCAATTTTGACTTCACCGTCGTGTTTAGCATTAAAAAATCTTCGAAATGACACCTCAGACTGTTTCATTTTTGGAATTTATGGGGAATTTTTCTCCCCCCCCCCCTCCCATACGAGAAGCCCGATTCACGATTGGATTGGAGAATCTTTGTCTATATTCTGGGCGTTTAACCTTAATGAGCCGGATCTCCGATCATGATACGAACTTATAAGTAAATAATTCAAGGGAAACATGAGCGTCGTCTTAGTTTTTCGACGCGTGAGTGAAATTACAGTGATTACTTACTTAGCAAATCAGAATAGGTATATCCACCTACAAATGCGAATATGATTTTTAAAAATTTCGTTAGTTGTCATAAAAACCCGCGTTTCTTCACTTTGAAACAACTTATGCAACCCAAATTTCTTAATGTTTAAGGGTCGCTGATTCCGAATCTGACGACGATTGACCTTCATCGGGTCAGGTATAAGGTCATCGGGGGAATGTAAAAAAATCTGAAAAAGTTTGTAGGTTCGGCTTTTGATGTCGCTGATTTCAAATACAGTAGACGCTCTTTTAACCCGCGTCGCTTTAACCGTCACGCCGCTTTAACCGACCTCTTCTGGGAATGCAGTGTTATTATTTGTTTGGCGTGACTATGCTTTTAAAAAGTCGATTCAGCACAAGAAGCAGCAGAAGATAACACAATATTACAATCCATTGTAGGTACGCCCACATTTAAAAAAAATTTTGTAGTGATGTGTGGCTTTTTCCTGTAGGTAGGTACATTATATATAATGTACATATAGGAAAAAGCCACACATATATGTAGCACAATGTACATAGTACATAATATTTAATACATAATTTTAATGTGTGTTTCTGTTCAGACTTACTTGAATTCGCAACATTACCAGCCATCACCTACAAGTTCCTTCTATTTCCTTCAAAATTCCTTTTTTCCTTTCATGAGCACATCATTTTTGCACCTCACCAATATTTGTTCACATTCAAGTTCCTGTATAAAACTTCGCAAGTTCCTAATCAATGTTATCTATTTATCAGTTATCAATATTATCGCCACTATCATCATGTAGGAATTACACTGGGAAGTACTTCATGGATGCAATAAGACAGGACTGTGATATTATTATTGTTATTAATTTATTTTCTGTGCAATATTAGGTAAATTACTTATTGTTTAATTGTGCTGTATTTATTTTGACCTAAATCTTGTGCTATTTATAAGGACATCAGACAACATCTCCCAACCATCATTCCTCAGCATCACTGTTTCCAGGAGGAAGGGGCAACAGGTGGGAGTCTTCATATCAAAATTGATTGATTTGCGTCGCCATCTTTTACAACGACATTGAGTGCTAATGTGCTAATTTCACCTGTGATACGTATCGAAATTCATCCAAGTTACCGTCATCTTCTCTCACTAATTTATGTTACCATCATCATCTACATCATATCCATCAGCGTTCTAACATATCTACGATCAAGTGAAGAAGTTACCAGCAATTTTATCGGACTTGGAAAACCACCTGTTGGACGTCCAGCCAATACCTACCAAAACACCTTGGAATACCTACAGCTTTCCTCTACATCATCCAGTTACCACTCTAGTCATCAATCAGATAAGAATAATATTCTCTACAAGCACACGTACCTGATCAATATTTATTAATTCAATTGATGTCCAGATAACAATTTGCCAGTGACCAGTGTAGGTTATACAATTTTGCACATTATTCATCCTAAAGCACAAGGTTCCTATATTCAATAAATATCAGTGAATGTTGATGTTTCATCAATATCTGTGTCTTTAATCTCTCTGAGCACCCTTAGTTCCTATTAGTTGTTTGTACCTACTTAAGTGTCAATATCTAATTTTCCTCAGTTGAGGTGGTCCTTCGAGTTTCTTCTAGTCAACTATTATCTTTTCAACATAATTATCAAGTTCTAGGACAAGTGCTGAAATCAACACAGTAGGTCTTAGGCGCTACCTACAGTTTCTTTTTTAGAAAGATTGACGTACTTATGTACTTTCTATAAAAAATACGAAGATTTTGAGTTTGAGCTAAAATCGCGAAGTTTTTTTTTTACGGTTTCAAACCACAATGATCCTTGAAACTTTACATAATTTTCGGTCAAGGGAAGGGGTTCACAAACGAATTTTGACATTTTGAAAATTCCATAACTCGAAAAATTCAGGTCAAACGGTATAGGTTTCACATTACATGGAGTTCAATTTTTAGAATTTTTCAAGACCATCCGCAACTTTGTACGACCAGCCGTTCGTTCACAATAAGGGCTCAAAGTTGGGTCAGATCAAAAATCGTCAGCATGAGAGTGAATCGTAAGGGTCTAGATTCTAATAGCACATGGTTTTCAGATATCGAGTAATAATAATTATTATTAATAATAATAATTATTAGTATTAATTATTATTAGTAATAATTATTAGTATTAGTTATTAGTATAATTATTATTACTCATTATTAAAAATAATTCATAAACATTATTAATAACTAACAATAATTAATAATAATTTACACTACTAACTTTCAAGCTTACTTCAAAATTTCAAGTCTTGTTTTTCAACTTCCCGATGGGCTAGGGATTTGAAATTTTAAGTGTAAGTCAGAGCTGGATGAAAATGCAATATTCACTCGATTTCTTTTCTGTAAAATTGTTTTAACAATACGTATTTGTTTAAACAAATTAAATTTGGATGATGAGCTAGAGACTTGAAATTTTAAACATGGGTTGAGGTGGGATGACAATGCAATATTCACTCGGTTTCTTGTTTGTAAATTTTTTAAACAATACCTATTTGTTTTATCAAATTTGGTGATGAGGTAGTTTCATCTATCATTTCGTGAATTAGATTGGGGTGATCTGCTCAAAGAAGATAATAAACCCTTGTTTCAAGAATTTGCAGTTTTTTATTTTTTTTAGCAGAAAAATGTTTCTTTCCCACTAAAATAGACCACCGTCTGCGTAAAACCTCCACATAGAAGCCGACAAAGAAGCAAAACATCTAACAAGGCACCTGTAAGCTTTGGCACTTATCCCAATGAGAAACGACTTCAAAAACAAAATTTCAACAGTATCTCGACTCACCTTTGAGCCTCACTTGCTCCCCGAGGATCTGCAAGAACTCTTGGAAGAGGGGGCTGTTTTCGTTATTGTCTAAAATCTCCTCTTCCATGTACTGTCCCTCTTTGACGTAGATGACGCCTACCTTCAGCTCTGATTTGATGAACACCTGTACAAAATACGTTGGATTCCATTACTTCTCTGACGAATTCAACGAAATAATTAAAGCCGCTGTTTAATGTGTCTAAACTGTAAACCAGAAAAATGGTAATCACCAATCCCAACACTCCCCCCCCCCCTACCAAAAAAACTCCTTGTAAAAATCACCCTGCATGGTAAGTAATTCAACAGCTGCCGGAAATATTTATGATTTCCACTTTCCCAACCCGCCTTAAAGAGATGCCCTAAACAAGCACCGAACCCGTTTCGAAATCTCCCTTTGGCGCCATGGAATATTACATAGATGTGTAGTAATAAAAACGTCTCGGACATGGCGCCAAGGGGAGATTTTGAAACGGGTTCGGTGCTTGTCAAGTGGTTAGGGCATCTCTTTAAGGCGGATGGGGAAAGTGGATATCATAACTTCTCCGGCTGCTGTAGAATAAGATTTGCAAGGCAATATATTTTTACAAGGAGTGTTTTTTGGAGGGATATCACATCTTTTTGTGGTGTAATTTGAAAAAATCCTGTAGAGGCAATATGCAAGAATAATTAGGTAGAATATTCCACAAGTGTATTTTTTCAGTTCCCTACGTGAAGACAGTATCATCAAATAGCGTATGTAGCGAAATAATTAAGACAGCCTATATAGTGGCATTTAGCAGGGTTCGTATGCACCTATCGCCGGCTCACAGAACTACCGTGGATGAGGGCCGTCCAGCCCAGCCCCCTTCCCCCCCCCCCCCCCCCCCACCGCCACTCCGGGCTTTTCCCCGACAGAACTATCTCACAAGGATAACACTTATAAAATAGTTAAAATGACCCAGTGCCATTTGTAAGTGCCATTAGGTACATTGGTCCATGCAGGTTGCTGGTTAAAGATCTGCTCACTTCACAAGCTTCAGCCACTTTTCAGCCAAAATTGTAATTAGCAATCATCAAAAATTGTAATTAGGATTTTTTTACTCCTCTTCGTTACTGTGGGGGTTTTTGGATGTTGGATGGGATCTTCTGTACCGCAGGTCTCGACGATCTTCTGATCCTTGTAATCGACTGAGTACACTTCCACTCAGCGTCACAGTTTGCCGAGGTCCTGATTATACAGAACACTCTTCTGGGTCAAGATGAATCTCAAACAACAGATTGACAGGCTACGTCGTTTCTCCGTTCCTTTTGCATAGTGTGGCCAGCCGTTGTCGATCCAGAATCAGGAATCAACACGATCATCCTGAATACCTCGAATTTGTGTTTTCAACCATTCGGAGAAAAGCTTAGGAAACCCTAAATGCTAAGATCGTCTAGAATCCAGCAGAGATTTTGACGAGCTCTCGACAACTCCACATCACACTACATCCCTTCCCAAAGAACAAATCAATCATTTGATCGAAAAACTATTAATCGATTTATGGTTACCTGATCCAATTTCAGCAGTTCCTCAGGGGTGTCCGGGAGCTGGCCGAGGGTAAGCGGAGGGTTGAGATTGACTTCTTTGCCGAGGGAGCGAACGACTTCCTCCCGATTGTACCGATCGGCGAAGACGCAGGAGGCGGGGATCAGACCGTGTGCCGTGTAGCTGATGGCCCTTACAAGTATCCTGTTCGGGACAAGAACAAATATGAGGGCATTTTCGAAGTAACATGTCAACTCAATTTCCTCTTCAATTGACGACATTGCCAACATTTTCCACCGTCTTCAACCATAAAATATCAAAATTCAACAACTGCTTTCCCTTTAAAGGTGATGACGATTACCCGACCCCAGATTCGGATTCTGCTACCCAAAAAACTATACGGTTATTAGGTTTGGTTGGTGGAAAAAATTTTCATTGTACAACATTACATTATTTTGTTGATTCCACAGTAGGTACCTATTTTATTTTATTATAAGTTTGGTCACTTCAATAGTGAAGTCAATATGTTACATAAAACGTAATAGAAACCTGCAATGTCGTCACATGTTGAATTAGATATTATGATCGTATGTATAATTTCCAGTGAGATTTAGTAATTCCAGTAGGTACCATGTACAACGTGTCGTTTCACGAATCTAGCTGGACAAAATTATTTTTCGTCCATTTTACATCTGTATCGACCGATCAAGACATGTAATTATAGAATAAAACAATCTTATTAATTAAAAATTTAATCAAAGAGAATGAGTGGAAAACTTGAAAACAAAGGCCTATCTTTATTTGTTACGAAAAACAATTTACATGTTAGATAGGTACTAAATTTGTACAATTCTTATGTAAGTAGTATAAATAAACACTTGATGGTACAAAGAAAGCTGTAAGAAGGGGCATAGAAAATACCAAGACGAAAGATATAATTAATAATCGAAAACGATTAAATAAAAGTGATCCGTGTGATGACGATTTAAAGCAGACTTAGATTTGACAAAGGTCGAGGCTCTACTGTAGGAACTATAATCAACTTTAAAACCTCTGTCCACAGTTGCTTTTTGGAAATTTCCCTGAAGCTATTGATCTATAGATCAGATGTTATGATCAACACTGAAATTAAATCCGTATTTGTGGCAATACGTGAACACTTTCTGGTCTTGTGCTCCTGGAACCTGCGGCAATCGTTGTTTCTTGCTCCTTGAGCTTCTTTTGACAGCTTCCCAGTAGGAACTATCAAAGATTTGATTGCTTCTGCGGTGTGAATAAGGATTTCATGTACCGTAGCTGGCATACCTATAGTACCATGAATGAAGACCAAGATAAAGTTCTTTGGATTCCAGACAGAAGTTTCCAAATTCATCTGTATTTATTTCGAAACCAGAGGACAATGTGCTGCAAAATTTTAGAAGTAGGTATAGTTAGCCAAAATCATTTTGATTTTCATTTTGGAACCGGTAAGGTTTTCTAAATCAAATTTGGACGAAAGGAACTTAGAGAGAAAAGAGTTTTTATCTTCCTTCGGGTGCTTCAACAATTCTCAGCAAAAATTAGCTATTAACATCATAAATAATATTCATCTTCAACCATTAATTCATATAAAATTAGGAACACTTCGATTTGTGTCTGGAATTCAACTGATTTATTCAATTTCGATACGGACCTTATTACTCACGAGGTGGACTGTTTCAGACGTAGACAAATACTATAGTGCGATGTTTTGGAGTGTTGTTCACATCATACCAATACCAAATTTTAGAATTCTGAACATGACTTTTGTCCACCTAGTTTGTACAATCGAAACACTGTGCCATGGTACTATGCATAGTGAGATGATGACCCACTGACCTAAATTGATCCCTCCCATTGAGCATTTCTTGTTTGATGCTAAGAATGACGGGGCCGAGGTCCTCATCGTTCGTGAAGTAGTTCCAATGCTCGTGGCCGTAGAAATATTTCTCGTAGGTCTCCTGCTCCACAGAGGTCAGCTCGAAGCACTGGTTTTTCTCCCACTGCTCTTCAATCACGCTTTTCTTCCTGCGGACATCAGTTTGACGAGACAAATTTATAATTTTCCGAAAGGCATATTTGGACTAATTCCTTCTGCAGAAATGGCAAAGTGGGTCGGTCAAATTCTTCTTAATTGAATATTCACGACCTCCAATGCAGTAGTCTTCATTTAAATGGAGGAGAACTCATTCTTACTAATCACAGAATTATACTTAAATTAGTGCTATTATATCTTCATCCCAATACCACAACTAGACATCTGTGAATCAGGAGTTTCCTGAAAAACGCTTTTGAAGTTTGTCAATATTTGTGAGGTTCACGTTGAACAGAAATCTTTCTGTGTTCTCCTATATTCCTACTATTTGGACAGGGGCTGATTTTTTGAAATAGTGTTCAGTAGGGCAGATATTAAGGCCTAACCCTACAAGTTCCAAATGGAGACAATGAATCTGCAAAAAACAGAAACTGACTGCTGCAATGGGGGATGACCGAGAGGGCAATTGTGATTCGCTCACTAGCGCTAACCTCTACCACACCACCTGTCCACCATTATACGGTGCTATGCATATTGAATACGGATATATAACTGAACCTGTTCGTTGTGGCCCCTCAGTATCAATCAGTTGAAACCGTTCAAGAGTCGCCCAGTTTGAAAAACGCACAGCCATCAAAGCTATCATCTCCTTACAGTTGTGCTCCTGTACCTGAACTCGTCTTCTTCGTCTTCCAGAAGCTGCAGGTTCCGTCTTCTTGAGGACGGGTAGTCGTCCAGCCCTCCAGCGCCTTCCATTCCCTCTCCGCTGTCCAGACATTCCTCGTCCCGTTCGGATTCGCTCTCGTCCCAGATCGTATCCGTGGCAATCTTCTGCCGTGAGCACTCGATCCAATAGCCAGGCTGAGGTATCAGGTTGTGGGGAAACTCTTCGCAGAATTCATCTTCGCAAATGGAGAAAAATCACAATTTTAGAGCTCTGAGACCAGTTACTCGATTACACAATGCAGTGACCCAGACACTTTCACATTTTATGGCTTCCTTCACCACTGCACCAAATCACAACAATCAATCCTTGTAATCACGAGTACCTAATCCATACCCCAGTTAAACTGTGCAACGAGTTCTTTATTTTAATTTAATTTTTTATTTATTTTAATACCCAATATGAAAATATTACATTTAAACTACGATATCAGAGAGACAAAGAGACATTAACAAATGGAAATTGAAAAGAAACACCCCTCCCTCAACCCCTCCCTCACCCAACCTGCCCGCCTGAACCTTATCTGTCGTCATGGTAACCACCCCCCCCCCTCGACGCTATAATCTCCCCATCGACGCTATAATCTCCCCCTCAATGCCATAACCTCCCCCTCGACGCTGTAACCTCCCCCTCGATGCTATAACCTTCCCCTCGATGCTATAACCTTCCCCTCGATGCTATAACCTCCCCTCGACCTATAACCTCCCCCTCCACCCCTAATGACTTCCTCCCTCTGACTTCACCTCTGAGTACCCCCCCCCCCCTCCCCCTCACCATCACCTAGACATTTACCACTCTGAAGACTGCCTATAGAAGTGAACCTGTTGCTTGAGCAATCCCCAGATATGGACTTTTTCTTTTCTTCATTCCTCTCCATTTTTATTTATTTTTCACTATTATTTTTTTATTTATTTATTTATCATTTTATTTATTGTCCGAAATTTCCCAACTTTTTCAAGTCAAAAAAGCATGGCGATCCCCCCCCCCCCAACTCCCCCGCCGACGGCCCTGCCTGGGAACACCAGATAGAACGCCAAATCTTTACGCCCGTGTCTCGTCAATCCGCCCTGTTTCAACTGCAGAAAGCTGCCACCCTACAAGGAAGCGTACCCGAATCTCTACCAAAGCCGGGCAAATCGCCAAAAAGTGTGTGAGATCTTCTCGAGTCCACAAATAGTGAACGGATTACCTTCCATGCAATTGACCGGCAGAAGTGCACCCCTGAGCATCCACCTGAGTAACCCAATTTGGGATATTATGCCCGTACAACAGTTGAGACTGTGGTCAATGTCAGTAATGATTTTTTCAGTAGTCGCCCCTCTCGCTCGGCTTGTACGTGCCGTGCGTAATCAAGATTAATTAATTTAATCAACATTAGCCGCATCCATTGGCGTCCGTCTTCCACCGGTTTCTCTCACTTTTCTCCGGAACCCATTAAATAAAACATTCAATAGCACTCAGAACTGAAACAAACAAGCGTCTGAGTGGTCGGTTGGACCAGGCTGGATTGGGTTTCGCCGGTAAAGTCGAATCGATTGAAGAGGCGCCTCCTATAGACCGCCGCTCCCTAGCGCCTTCTCAATCTCGAGTTCTCGTCTTTCAATTGACATCCTCGGCCGCCTACCATCTAATCAGGGAGTCATTTCATTTCCTCGTGAATTTGGGTAGATTACATTGCCAAGGGCCGAGCAGGCCGTTTCGACCCGTTGTTACTCCGACGCCCTCTTGACACAAATCAAACGGAAACCCCGGAGCAGTTTCACCTAGAAGATGAGGTTTCATCGGAAATAGTAATTGACATTCATAGAGTAATTGACATTCATAGGTACAGTTTGCAAATATTTAGGTAGTTTAACATGAGGAGTTAGAAATGATATGAAAAGAAATCGGGAGTTTCAACAAGTTATTACCTACTACATTATTAGGTACAAAATGATTCAGGATTTCCCAACAACGAATTTTCAAAGACCGCTGAAAAAATCGCTATAGGGCCCTCATTTACATATATACGTTTGCATGTAGCTGCTCATTTGTAAATTATTAAATGTACTTAAAATGCACTACAACTATTTTGCTTCTATAATGGTGCATATAAGTTCTTGTTATGCTGGTCCGGGTAAGTCCTAATAACACTGACGCTTGACTACAAACTGAAACTGTAAGCCAAATTCCTGACGAAACATTAGCTGTCATCGACAATTTTTTTCGATGACAGCTTGTAGGCTTCTGAGTCGTCCTCCGTGGACCCCCGGGACCACCTGTTAGAAACCACTGACGTAATTGAATCCAACTATTGGGTGAATCAGTTTTTCCTTCGAATTACACATTTTTTATTCATCCACTATCATTTCTATATTTCCCTAAAACAAGTAGCCAGTAGTTGTACATAATTGTTCTTTAACTATAATAGAGCAAATGTAAAACTTATAAACATGTTGTCGAAAGGTAGTATAAACAAACACTTGGAATTTGCTCAAAATACACAGTACCCCGGAGACTATACTATAATATAGTATATATTATATAGTGGACTTGTTATGGAAAATAACATAATGTGCAACCTGGAGACTCCAGGCTGGAGTGAACTATTACGCCCTTGACTCATAACCAGTCAAGTTGTTGATACAAATTTGTAGTAATAATTTGTAGTAGTAATTTGTAGTAAAAGTAATAATTTTATCACTTTATAGTTGTCTTTTTCATTATAAACATTGTTATTGTTATTCAAGTATCTTATATAAACATTGTTATTGTTATCTGGTTGAGGATGGCTGATGAGCTATACCTCAAATCACGTGCCACCAGCAACTAAGTCTGCTATTCTACCTATATTATCAAAACTGTAATTTTCTTTGAACAATAAAGTTGAATTTATTTAGAAAAGTAGCAGTATCACTATAACCTGATACTGAAAAGGCACAGCATCGTCCATCTCTAGTACGTACCTACTACGAAATATAATACGAAAACCTATAAAAATTGCAGAGATGTCGATGACGATGATGAGGCAACGGTGGAGTGTAATCGGGCAGCAGCTCACTGTAAGGTAGAACACCAAACGAAGCATTAGCTCTCAGGGCTTGGTGTTCGAGCTTAGAGTGAACCGACACCCGCAGGCGTCCCTTCATCTTGTCGTGTTCCGTCGTCATTTTCTTCATTTTCAAAGGCGAAAGGAGTTCGGCGTTTCCAAAGAGGCGAATCCGTTTGAACTGACGGATCATCGAAAACTCGTCAATATAAGCGTTGTGTGGGCTGCAGGAACGGGTAACATTCGAATATGCGATCTCAAGCTCAAAACTCGTCGTATCTCACTGTACTCTCACAGTATAGAGAATGAAATTATGGTGGTACGTGAAATTGCGATACAATATAAAAATAAATTAAGCCAGCAGACTGCCAAACAGGCTATTAGTCGACCAGTTATAACTTTTCTTTAAAATTGGTTGTGAGTTTTTTATAAATAATCTCGAGTTACCAGTTCATTAGCTTTCCTGAAGCATACATATAAGACTCTATCTTAGTATTATTTTTCTTCAAATATTGTAGATTTTCTACGTTCACGCATTTTATTTTCACGTCAAACTCCCCTTCTGTCCCTAAGTATAACCGCCGTCCCAAGGTGCGAAACTAGGTGTCCCAAGGTGTCCAAAAAATGGTTTTTGATAAATTCACTTTTGGAGTACTCAGAGTCTTTGTAAAAATGTGGAAAAAATCATGAGACTTCGCAATTACATAAAATGTATTATAGAAGAATGGTGCGTTGAATGATTTGCACATTTGTCTTCCGCCCTTCACGAGGGGAAAACGAAAAATTTGTCTCAAGGTAGACGACTTTCCCCTACGTGAAACATGCCATTCCCACTTCGCCAAGACCAATGAAATCGTATATCTGAAACCATTGTTTCGACCGCGTACAGTACAACAGGCGTTATATATAGCGGATATATCGGATCGAACTTTTCAATTACATTCCAAACTCTACAATTCAATCGACCCTCGTGATTTACAGCCGGTTGAATTTGTACGCTTAATTCTGAAACTAATTCCGAAAACGTGTAGGGGGGGGGGGTGGTTACGGGCTTTGAAGCGAATGAGGTATATGAGGTCATTGACGTTCTAATAAATGGCTCCGGCTAGAAATTAATTTCACTGAATAAATAATATAAATGCGAGATCGTTTCAGAAGGGAGAGAAAAGTGAGTCCTAATTAAATTACCAGCTCAAGCGAAATACATTTTCGTTACGTAATATTTTTCAAACGAACACAATCTTTACAAACATGGAATACAAAATGACACAAGGATAATTGGATGTCGCTCAATACCTTGTAAGGGTTTTTGTCCACCTCTTTATTCCCCTCACAAACTTATGTAGCCATAAATATACACAATGTTTGCTTAATTAGTTACACACCACATTAGTCTACATACCACAATAATAACTGAACATATAGTGAACTCATCCGTGAATTTATAAGTAGCGGTGATTCATTAGGCATTACACGTCCTAAAATGTGAGGTATTGCACAAGAAGATTCACCTGTTTCGGAGAAGATGATTCACCCCACATAATCTTCATTTGTCCACGGTACATTGATTAACGAGAAGATTTTTTCGCAGAACTTCAATTATTGACATTTTATGTCTTTACTCTGGCACATAACTCGAAAAACGTTACACAAAAGCGTCACACGAAATCGTCACGAAAATTTCTGATGATTTTCGCTTACAACCGATTCGTTGCTACGGAACTTTATCTTCGCCAGTTATCATCGTACAAAAATCGTTCACCACTCGTTGGATAGCTCTCGATTTACCTAACCATATTACGTTAACCACTGCGGAGTGCGTGGCCGACAAGCCGCGGTATGAGCGTGATTGTTTAAATAATTGTTTACACACAGGTGATCATTCTCAATAATTTATATTGTCTATACGAATGCAAGCTTCATAATTCATGATGAACCCTACAATTAAGTATAACAACTACGCTACTGGGGTAGGTGATGTAGCATTGTTCGAAGGTTCTTGAATCACTTCTTTAAAGACATAAAATGTCCCAATGTGTTGCAGACTCGTATGCAAGCATTTAATTCTCGACTGTATCAACAACAGGATGGAGTTGACATTCTTTTGACATTTTCATGTCTTTGCTTTGGCACATGAACTGAAACGGGAAAAATGTGTTTCCTTGATTCACCCTTTCCCTCAGATCACGTCAGAACACAAGCGACAGGCGGGCCATTACGTCAGAGCCTATGACGCACGAGCGTATGACGTCAGACGGCTGGCAGAAGGTCAACTAGTACGTCAAAGCCTATGCCGTAAGAGCCTATGACGTCAGACGGCTGGCCGGAGGCCAACTAGTACCTACGTCAGAGCCTATGACGCACGAGCGTATGACGTAAGACGGCTGGCAGGAGGCCAACAAGTACGTCAGCGCCTATGACGCACAAGCGTATGACGTAAGACGGCTGGCAGGAGGCCAACAAGTACGTCAGCGCCTATGACGCACAAGCGTATGACGTAAGACGGCTGGCAGAAGGCCAACAAGTACGTCAGCGCCTATGACGCACAAGCGTATGACGTAAGACGGCTGGCAGGAGGCCAACTAGTGCGTCAGAGCCTATGACGCACGAGCGTATGACGTCAGACGGCTGGCAGGAGACCAACTAGTACGTCACAGCCTATGCCGTAAGAGCCTATGACGTCAGAGGGCTGGCTGGCTAGGTGATCGGGTTTTAATAAGCCTCTGGAATTTCGCGCCTTTTTAATACGTGTTTGCTTATTTAATATTATGCAGTCATTAAGACTTAATGACTACATAATATTAAATAAGCAAACACGTATTAATTGAAGTTCTGCGAATTCACTACTTAGTACTGATGAGTGCACAGATTTAAACAGGCTTAATTCAATCTAAGAAAAACATCGAAAGAAATTGTTTTGGTTACTAAAACAACAATAAAAAGTTTCAAGAATCTTCGTGGGTGTTGTCCGTACCCGGTAAACGAATTTCGTAATTTTAGCACAACGCTAACTGGGCTAAGTGCCGTGGACGAATGGATTTTCTACGTTATTCGATTTTCTGAATCTACGTATCTTGAAACGTAAAACCTCAAATTTTGAGGGGGTAATTTTTATTCATAGTCGATTCCAATGGTTCATAATCGAAGATAAGAAACCAACCAAAATCATAATTTTTGAAATCAGACATTTTTATTAATTGGCTTTTCTTGCTCCCACTCACAAATTTTTCAAACTATTAGATCAAGTGGTAAGTGACCCAAACCGCCTGAGTCAGTGGGCATAATCACATAAGTCAACTTGTTCAGTAGTTTACGAAAAATCGGTCTGCTTCCATTCGTGTAATCACAGCAAACCCCACTAGGAGTTCATTCCATTATCAACTTGAGGGGTCCTCCACACTGGCAAACCATTTGCACAATATTTTGAAGATGTCGCGTTTGCGCAAAAATATCGGGAGTGTGAGGAGAAATATTGTGCAAAGAAGGGCGTTCAATATTTTTCTTGGATTGAAATTCAATCTTTCAATATTGAAATATTTTGTAGGTGGGGAGTGTGGTGTGAGGGGTTTCCATGGCGAGTTGAATCGGCACTGAAATATTGTACAGCATGTTGTGTTGTCACAGGGCTACCGACCATTCAAAATTTGCCACGAAATGTTTGCTCAAAATACTGAACGTATTTTTCTTCGCCAGTGTGAGGGCGCCTTTACACTTCGTCGCCTGGTTACGTCGATCGAACCAAAAAAGTGCGCTGCTGTAAAATGTGAAAATCTGGATTTGAGTGGTTCTTAGTCGATGTCAGAGTTTTTCCACTGATCACCACTGACGAATGTCACACTTGAATAGCACTACATCATTCATTACAACTTTGCATTATTTAACTCGTACATTCTGATTCCAGATTATAATCCTATTATCCGGATTAGTATTCCTATTAGCTGGTTAACGTTTCATCCATTCCTCCTTGACTTATCTGGCCGGCGGGTATTCGAGGAAGGTTGTTTTCTATTTTTTATGTCACTAAACCTCCTACAACCCCACAAGTACTCGCCGGCCAGATATTCCTATTATCATATATGCTATATATAGCATTTCCCAGTCAAATTCAGGTTACCACCAGGGTTATAAGGCCCTGTCTTCCGCCTACCCTGACCCATTCTTACATGGGTTTTCTCTAACATTTAATCAAAATACATTGTGCACGCGTTATAATGAATCGCTGTTAAATGAAAGTTAGAAAGTCAAGGCTGACACTATAATATCGAACGAAAGTAGAAACTCCCTACATGTTTCCTTCTATCCCTCGAGTATTAAGAGGTGTAAGTGAATAATTTATTACCCACCGATCATATTCGATCACACTGAAGTTTGTGGGTCGAGACAACTCTCGAGAGACCAATTTTTCAAATATTATGTCACGGAATGCCCTCATTTACCGAGAAACCTTCGTAAACTACTGAACAACCGCACGGAATGAGGAGAAAAGGTAACGACGATTCGTTATGTTTCAAGTGGTTTTTCAATGATTAATTATAAAAATTTTGACCCGACAGCGAGGGAGGTTGAAGGTCGGTGACAAATGATCACAACTTTCGTCATTCCGCGGCTACGCACGACAGTGAAAGTTTTATCGGTGATAATTTTAATGAGGACAATCAAATTAAACGATTCACGACTTCTCGCAAAAACAATGTTGGGCAGCAACAGGTGTGAGGGACCCGAAGGTTTTTTGAGTCGGATCAACTGATTTTAAAAGTTTATTCGAATGTAGTGAACGGAAGAAAAAACGATTATTGACAACTTGAAATGAAAATGAAAGACTTATTACAGACAAAATAAACAATACTGCATTAGTGAACCGGCTGCCGACAGTTACAGCCATTCTGGGTATCAAAAATCTTAACGAATTGACTGCAAATAAAAACATTGCTTTTATTTTAATAGATAACTTATTTCAAGTTGAAACTAATTTCAGAAATTTTCGTCATCAGACATTGAGCTCACGAACAACGAGGCTTTATCAATACTGGGCCAGCCAAGGGATCGCCCTCATCATGCGTCAGTACGACCACCAGAATGGCAAGTGCGGGAACTTCGGAAGTAGACATCATCTATTATTTATGAAATTGTTCCTAACGTTGTACTAATTTATTCATTCTAAACATGTTAATCATCTACCTTAGGAGTAGACCAATGGGATTCACCTCCAAATCAAGTGCCATATTATGATTATTAACATAATAAGTATATCACAGCTGAACACCACTATCTATCACCTCTATCTTATGCAATAAAGTTATATTGAAAAAAGAAAAAAATTCTTCAAACGTCCAACTTGGAGTTACGAGTACAAATATTGCACAAATAGCTTGACAAAGTACGAGTAATAATATTATGAACTCCACCATGAATAGTTATGAAGCACCATGAATAGTTTACTGCCAAAACATTTACGAGCGACTGAATCAACAATAACGGTCATATGGACGACAAGCAAATTTTCCTAAACTATATTTATCCATTGATTTCTTATTTAGCGATGTATTAAGATGGTTTAGCTTCCATTGTACATTGTACTTCCTATTTCAAGATCAATAGTTCGAGGGGCCGGGGAGAAGGTACAAAGAATAGCAGTTCCAACGAGACTTTCGTTTTCGTGGTATCTCCGTATGAGCAATAATTGCGATATTCGCCTCGTCTCGTGTAAAATCGGAATAACCAAGAATTTCAAACTAACTATAACTATAATAACTGTCATATGGACGAAAAGCAAATTTTCCTATATTTATCCATTGATTTCTTATTTAGCGATGTATTAAGATGGTTTGGCTTCTATGCATTGAATAGTTCCCATTCCATACTGTCCATATTCGAATTAAAAATAAGAGAACCTCGTGATTTATAGCTAGGACTTGATAACATTTTCTTCTTAAACTGATGCCAGGAGTTTTATTGAATTCGGGTTTGTATCGCTTTTACGATATACCCTCTATTTCAGGATTAATAGTTCGAGAGGCCGGGGAGTGGATACAAAGAATAGCATCAACGAGACTTTCGTTTTCGTGGTACCTCCAAACAAGCAATGATATTTTGTCGGTCCCACTGCAACAGCAGCTATCTGACCGTTTTTTCTCAAAAAGTGGTTTTTTGCCTTGTTTCCACTCGAAACGCGTCAGAGTAACCATTTTTATACTAGTTACGTATAAAGAATGTACCAAGACCAGAAGAATAGGAATAACCCGTTGAAAACCAGGTTTTTGCTCCCTCTGAAAAATTGGTGAAAATCAGTTACGACACTGTTGCAGTGGGACCTACAATTTGCCTCGTCTCGTGAAAAACCTGAATAACCAAGAATTTCAAACGCATCAGTGTTATAAATGGCTTATTATGCCTCTCCATTCACAGCACAGGTTCCACTTTTCTAAAAGTGTACTTCATCTTTTGGATGACGAGTTGTGAATTAGTGGTTAACTTTTGGAGTGTACTCACCAGAGCAGGCTTGGGGCGGAAGAGGGAAGATGAGAGTCGTGGACGACTTGCGGCGAGCGACGGCGCAGCCGAGGGACTGCGGCTTGAAGCTGCGGAGCTGCTGCATGAAATCCGAGCACTCCATGAGGGCAACATCCGCGAAGTGGAGGTCGCAGAGGATCTGGTTTTTAAACCTCCGCGCCCGCTTCTGATTCACCCCCGTGAGGTTCAAGCCGCACGAATTGCACCTCAGGCATTCCTCGTGGTAGTGGTTGTTGTCGTACAGCGGTGACGGCTCTGTGGAAAAAAACGATGGAAGGTTTTAGATTATCGTGGAAAAATTTGGGCAGGAGTGAGATCTGATGGCTGGAAACGACGTTGTGATGTCGTCGGCAAAATGACCAAGGGGCGTATCTGAAAATTTGAGCTGTCATCACTTTTGATATCACCTCACACTTCTCT